>VZQC01007114.1:1570862-1674240 GCA_009823505.1 Rhizomys pruinosus
CGAGCCACAACTTCTCTAACTGTAAGATCTGGCATAAGAAATAGAGCAAAAACAAAGCTCTTCAAATGTTCTGGTGTCTCTCTCAGTACTTTCCATCTTATAAATTCAGTGAGTGGCATGTCCTCTGGGTCCTCATATTGTGGAGAATGTGGTTTTACACTTCGAATCCACTCGAGCATGCCCATCTGCCTGACCCTCACAATCCCTTCATCAATACTAAGCCAAGGAATATCAGGCATCTCTAACTCGCTGTTAGTAGGCCATGTTTTAATAAATACATCAGCCAACCATTCAAATAAACTTTTAACACCTTTTTTAACTGCTCGAGCTTCCATGTTAAACCTAGAATCTCTACTCAGTGGGCTCATATCGATAAACTCAGTATGATCCAATTTTATATTCCTTCCACCATTATCCCACACCCTTAAAATCCATTCCCACACATATTCCTTAGGCTTCTGCCGGAATGAATCAGCAAACTCATTAATTTCTTTAGTAGTATATCGCACCTCCTCGTGGACCACACTTTCTATCTCACCTTGAGGGGCTTGCTTAGACTTCAATCTGGTTATAGGTCTAGAGGCAACAATTGTTGGGCCCTGAGGGACATCAGCTCCCACTGGGAGGGGGGGATTAATTTCCTCAGGCAAGGGTGGGGAGGAGGGATCTGCAGGGTGTGGATTCTCTGCTGAGGGTGGGGAGGTTAATTCCTCAGATAAAGAAAATCCCTCAGAATCCGAGGGTTCAAAATCCTCATCATCATAGTTCTCCCACACATCTCCATCCCAAGTTTCAGGGTTCCACCCTTTCCCCACCAGTGCTCTCACTTTAACTGCTGACACTTTTCGTGGCTGGGAATTAAATTTGCGTTGTAAATCAGCCAACCGTATAATAAGGGCTCCAGCTTGATTTTCTGCTGCTTTAGCTCTTTGGCTGCTGGAGAGAAGATTCTCTTCCAGAGCACACTTGGAAACCTTTAAACTGTTGTTTCGAATCCGGAGCTGGTCATTTTTATCACCGAGCTCCATATTTTCGTCTAACAGTTTATCCAGACATGCTAGGAGCAACAAGGCAACATCATTATTTTCCTGATTTTTCTGCAATTTCTCGAACGTTTTATATATAGAGTCACTAAATTCCTTGCTTCTCACAAGAGGTGAGTTAGGTGAGTCAAATGGATCTATCTTCATAATTAGATCAAATAGTCTGCACCAAGGATTATCATTCCTCTTCATGCCACCAGGAGAGCCTTCAGTAACTCTAGGCTTCATTGGGTTGGAGAGCTGGCTCCAGAGGCTACCAAGCCCACTAAAGAAATTCATCCTTTCAATTCTGTTTCTCTAGAACCACTTCTGGTACCAAAATCTGTATTAGTCAGGGTTCTCTAAAGAAACAGAAGCAACAGGATGAATATATATAACTATATACAATTTATTGATTTGCTCACGTGACGGAGCTCAACAGTAGCGCCGAACTGGAGAGGCCGGGAATCCAGGGAACTGCTCAGTCCGCAAGGCTGGATGTCTCAGGAGTCCCAGTCTAGTGCTGAAGGCCCGAATGGATTCCAGGAGATCTGCCAGTCTCGGTACACGCTGGGATCCGAAAGGTTGATCACAGCAGCAAGGCAAACTCACCAGATGAGAGAGAGGCAAGCCGCAGGAAGAAGGAAAAGGGACCAGCTCCCGCTGCCGTGGCCTTAAATACTGCCTGCCGGCAGAAGGTAACACCCACATTTGGGGTGGGCCATCCGGGTTGAGGTGGTCCAATCAGAAGACCCCTTTCTCTTATTTGTTCCTTAGTCCAGTCAAGTTGACACCCAGGATTAACCATGACACATACTTTCTACCCATATACAGAGTCTGAAAATAAGTGGTGGGTCAATTCTAGAGTCCATTAAGACATTTACATTATAACAACATAGTTGCTTTCAGATAAACAGAAATATAACAATAATGTTCAGCTTGCCTTGCAAATGGGGATTTGGTGTTAGCTTTCACAAATTCGGGAAACCATTTACCATTTGTTTTTCTGGGACTGTGTTACTACACTTAGCATAATGGCTTCGAGTTCCATCCATTTACCTGCAAAGTTCATGATGTCATCTTTCTTTACCTCTGAGTAGTACTGCATTGTGTAGATGTACCACATTTATGTCATCCACTCGTCTGTTGAGGGGTATTTGAGTTGGTTCCAGCTCTTCACTATTGTGAAGAGAGCTGCAATAAACATGGATGTGCATGTATCCTTGCGGTAGCATGAGTCTTGTGGGTATATACCCATGAGTCGTATGACTGGGTCAGATGGTAGGCTCATTTTGAGTCTTTTAAGGGTTCTCCACACTGCTTTCCATAATGGTTGTACAAGTTTACGTTCCCACCAGCAGTGGATGAGTGTTCCTCTTTCCCTGCAACCTCTCTAGCATTTGGTATATTTTGTTTTCTTGATTTTAGCCAGTCATATCTGAGTGAGATGATATCTGAGTGGTTTTAATTTGCATTTCCTTAATTATTAATGATGTTGAACACTTTTTAAGATGTTTTTCAGCCATCTTTACTTCCTCACTTGGTGAAGCCTCTGTTCAGCTCTTTACTCCATCTTCTGAGTAGGTCATTTGTTTTCTTCTTTGTTTTTTGAGTAGTCTATATATTCTTGATATTAATGCCCTGCCAGATGTATCACTGGTGAAGATTTCCTCCCACTCTGTGGGTTTTCTCTTCGCTTCCTTGATTGTTTCTTTTACTGTACAGAAGCTTTTGAGTTTGATGAGGTCCCATTTGTCAACTGTTGACCTTATTTGTGCAGCTGCTGTTTGATTTAGAAAGTCTTTTCCTAATCCTATGTCTTGTAGGTTGTTGTCAACTTTTTCTTCTATCACCTTCAGGGTTTCAGGTTTCAAGTTGAGATCTTTGATCCACTTAGAGTTGATTTTTGTACAGGGTGAGAGGTAGGGCTTTAATTTTGTTCTTCTACAAATGGTGATACAGTTTTGCCAGCACTATTTGCTGAAGATGCTATCATTCTCCGTTGAAGTTTTTGCCCCTTGGTTAAATATGAGGTGGCTAAAATTGTATGAGCTCAAGTTTGGATCTTCAATTTTGTTCCATTGTTCAATGGGTCTGTTTCTGTGCCAGTACCAGGCTGTCTTTATGACTACTACAGCCCTGTAATGTAGCTTGAAGTCTGGTAAAGCAACCCCCCGTGTATTGCATTTCTCACTCAGGGTTGCTTTAGCTATTCAAGGTCTTTTGTTTTTCCATATGAATTTAAGGATTTTTTTTCCAAGTCTGTGAAGAAGCTCAAGGGGATTTTGATTGGGATTGTGTTGAATCTGTATATCAAGTTGGGTAAAATGGATATTTATACTATATTAATTTTTCCAATCCATGAGCATGGGAAGTCTTTCCATCTATTGATGTCATTTTCAATCTCCTTCAGGGGTTTAAAATTTTTGTTGTAGAGAGATCATTGGTATCTTTGATTAGGTTTGTTCCCAGATATTTTATTGTTTTTGAGGGAAGGTCTTCTATTCTTTCTCCACTTGTTTATTGTTGGTGTAAAGAACTGCTAGTGATTTTTGTAGGTTAATTGTGTATCCTGCCACTTTACTGAAACTCTTAATCATTTCTAGAAGTTTTCTGGTCGAGTTTTTTAGCATCCCTAGGTAAGCTATCATATCATCTGTAAAAAGGGATAGCATAACTTCCTCTTCTCTGATTAGTACTCCTTTAATTTCCTTATCTTGTCTTATTTCCCTAGCAAGTGTTTCAAGCATTATGTTGAAGAGGAGTGGTGATAAAGGTCAGCCTTGCAGGGTTCCTGCCTTTAAGGGAAATTGTTCCAGTTTTTTTTTCCATTTAGGATGATGTTGGCAGTGGGTTTGCTATACATGGCTTTGAATAAGTTGAAGAATGTTCTGTTCAGTCAGATTCCCTATAGGACTTTAAACATGAAGGGATGCTAGACCTTGTCAAAGGCTTTTTTTCTTGCATCAATTGAGATGATTGTGTGGTTTTTGTCTTTCAGTCCATTTATGTGTTTTATGATATTTATTGATTTACATATGTTGAACCATCCCTGCCTGTCTGGTATGAATCCAACTTGATCATGATGGATGATCTTTTTGATGTGGGTCTGTATGTGATTTAGAAGTATTTTGTGGGCTGGAGAGATAGCCTAGCGGTTAAGAGCACCGACGCTCTTGCAGAGGACCCGGGTTCGATCCCCAGCACCCACATGGCGGCTAAGAACCGTCTGTAACTCCAATTCCAGGAGAACTCCAGTTCCAGGGGAATCTGAGACCCTCTTCTGACCTCCGCGGCATTGCACGACACGGGTGCACAGACCTGCATGCAAACAATACATTCATACACATACAAAAATAAATAAATAAATAAATAAAAAATTAAAAAAAAAAAGAAGTATTTTGTTGAGAATTTTTGCATCTGTGTTCATTAATGAGATGGGTCTATAGCTTTCTTTTTTGCTTGTATCTTTGCCTGGTTTTGGTACCAGAGTGATGCTGGCTTCATAGAATTTGAGAATTCCCTCTCTTTCTATCCTTCTGAACAGTTTGAGTAGTAACGGTTGTAGGACCTCTTTACATGTTTTATAGAATTCTGCTGTGAAAACATCAGGGCCCAGGCTTTTTTTAGTTGAAAGTTTTTTATTATATCTTCAATATCCTCAAAAATTATGGGTCTATTTAAACTGTCAATCTCTTCTTAGTTAAGCTTTGTTGGTTCACAGGATTTCAGATATTCGTCCATTTCTCTTAGGTTTTCAAATATAGTGGAGTATATAGGTTTTCAAAGTATTCCCCTATGATTGCCTAGATCTTTTCTTTGTCTGTTGTGATGTTTCCCATTTCATCATGAATACAATTGATTTGGAGTTGCTCTTTTCTTTTCTTTTTTGTTAACTGGACTAGAAGTCTGTCTATCTGGTTTATCTTTTCAAAGAACAAGCTTTTGGATTCATTGATTCTATGTATCATTTTCTTTGTTTCTATTTCATTGGTTTCTGCTCTGATTTTTTAATTTCTTCCTATCTGTTGGGTTTAGGGTTCATTTGCTTTTGTCTCTCAAGTGCTTTACCTGCAGCGTTAGATTGTTTATTTGTTCCCTTTCTGGGTTTTTTTTTTCCCCTTTCTGTTTTTCTTTTTTATGTGGGCACTTAGGGCTATAAATTTCCCTCTCAAGACTGCTTTCTTTATAATTTTTGTTATATGTATATATTTTTGTACAAGATTATGTTACTAATCAAATCTAGACCTGTGTCCCTCACCCTACCCCCCCACCTCACCTGAGCTCATGCATTCAGACAAACATGCTTTTCATGTCTTTCTCAGTCTTTCTCAAAATTCTCTGTTTCAGTCAGTTCTTTGATGCAGTCCTTTCTGTTGTTGTTTCCAATATGCATTACTCCCAACTACTTGGACAAAAGCTCAAGGGGCCATGCACAAGAAATACTTACAACTAGGTAATTGGCACTAGCATCCACAGATGAGTGATGCCATTCATCGTTTGTTTTTTGGGGACTGTGTTACTTCACTTAACATAGTATCTTCTTGTTCCAACCATTTACCTGTGAAACTCATGATGTCATCTTTCTTTACCGCTGCATAGAACTCCATTGTGTAGATATACTACATTTTCTCTATCCATTTGTCAGTTGAGGGCACTTGGGTTGGTTCCAGCTCCTTGCTATTGTGAAGAGAGCTGCAATAAACATAGCTGTGCATGTATCTCTGTGGTAAGATGAGTCTTGTGGGTACATGCCCAGGAGAGGTATGGCTGGGTCAGGTGGCAAGTTCATTCCAAGTCTTCCAAGGGTTCTCCACACTGCTTTCCATAGTGGCTGCATGAGTTTACATTCCCACCAGCAGTGGATGAGTGTTCCCCTTTCCCCACAAACTCTCCAGCACTTGGTATTATTTGTTTTCTTGATCCTAGCCAGTCTTATTGGAGTAAGATGATATATTTTGACTTGCATTTCCTTAATGATTAATGATGTTGAACACTTCTTAAGATGTTTCTCAGCCATCTCTAATTCCTCACTGGTGAAGTCTCTGTTCAGCTCTTTGTTCCATCTATTGAGTGGGTCATTTGTTTTCTTTCTTCTTTGTTTTTTGAGTAGTTTATATATTCTGGAAATCAATGCTTTGTCAGATGTTTCTGTGGTGAAGGTTTCCTCCCACTCTGTGGGATTTCTCTTCACTTCCTTGATTGTTTCTTTTGATGTACAGAAGCTTTTGAGTTTAATGAGGTCCCATTTGTCAGTTGTCAACCTTAATTCTCGCGCAGCTGCTGTCTGATTTAGGAAGTCTTTTCCTACGCCTATGTCTTGTAGTCTGCTGCCAACTTTTCTTCTATAGCCTTCAGAGTTTGGGGTTTCACGTTGAGGTCTTTGATCCATCTGGAGTTGACTTTTGTACAGAGTGAGTGGTAGGGTTTTAATTTCATTCTTCTACAAGTTTTGCCAGCACCACTTGCTGAAGATGCTGTCTTTTCTCCATTGTGCTTTCTTGGCCCCCTTGTCAAATATGAGATGGATGAAATTGTATGTGCTCAAGTTTGGATCTTCAGTTTTGTTCCATTGGTCAACAGGTCTGTTTTTGTGGCAATACCAGACTGTTTTTATGACTATAACCCTGTAGTATAGTTTGAAGTCTGGTATAGAGATCCCCCCTGTATTGGTCTTTTCACTCAGGGTTGCTTTGGCTATTTGGGGTCTTTTGTTTTTCCAAATGAAATTAAGGACTGTTTTCCCCAAGCCTGTAAAGAAACTCTTGGGGATTTTAATTGGGATTGCATTAAATCCATACAAGAGTTTGGGTAGAATAGACATTTTTACTGTATTAATTTTCCCAATCCATGAGCATGTGAAGTCTTTCCATCTTCTGATGTCTTCAATTTTCAAGACTGCTTTTAGAGTATCCCACAGGTTTTGTTGTGTTGTATTGTCTTTTTCGTTCAGTTCCATGAATACTTTTATTTCACCCTTTATTTCTTCCCTGACTCATTCATTAGTCAGGATTGTGTTGTTTAGTCTCCAAGTGTTTTTGCAGCTAGTTGGGCTTAGTGTTCATATTGAGCTTTATTGCACCATGGTCTGATAGAATGCATGGAATAATTTCAATCCTTTTGTATTTATTGAGATTTCTTTTGTGCCCCAGTATGTGATTGATTTTAGGGAACGTTCTGTGAGGTGCTGAGTACAAAGTATATTCTTTGGTATTTGGGTGGTATATTCTGGAGATGTCTGTGAGGCCCATTTGGTGTATTGTATTGTTCAGTTCTGATGTCTCTCTATTTTTTTGTCCTCTTGATCTATTGAAGAGTCTCAGTGTGCTAGGATAAATCTGTGTCTTGAGGTCCTGCAGAATAGTGTTATAAAGTTAGTTGCACCAGAGTTTGGTGCATAAACATTTAGGATTGTGACATCTTCATGGTTAATTGTTCCTTTGACAAGGATGTAATGGCCCTCTTTGTCTCTTCTGATTATTTTTTCTTTGAGATCTATTTTGTCTGATATTACAATAGCCACTCCAGCTTGTTTCTTGGTACGATTCGCTTGGAATATTTTTTTTCCATCCTTTCACTCTAAGGTAGTGTCTGTCCTTGAGGGTGAGATGGGTTTCTTGCAGACAACCTATAGAAAGATTATGTTTCCTAATCAATTCTCTCTTTCTTAATCAAGTCTGTCTTCCAGTTGGGAAGTTTAGACAATTAGTAGTTTTTAAGATAATTTTTTAATTTATTTTTTATACAAGATTACATTACAAATCAAATCTAGACCCATATCCTCCTCCCTACCCTCCACCCCACCAGAGCTCATGCATTCTGCCAAACATATTTTTCATCTTTTTCTCAGTCTCTCAAATTCTCCATGTAGAAGTTGACTGTTTCGAGCAGAAGTTCGTTTCAATCAGTTCTTTGACACAGTCTTTTCTGTTGCTGTTGTTGTTGTCGTTGTTGTTGTTTCCATTCATCAATGGACAAATACTTGGACAAAAGCTCAAGGAGCTGATCCCTGCACAAGAAATACTTACAACTAGGTAATTGGCACTAACATCCACAGATGAGGGATACCATTCTTCATTTGTTTTTCTGGGACTGTGTTACTTCACTTAACATAATATCTTCTAGTTCCATCCATTTACCTCCAAAGTTCATAATGTCATCTTTCTTTACCAATGCATAGAACTCCATTGTGCAGATATACCACATTTTCTCTATCTACTTGTCAGTTGAGGGGCATTTGTGTTGGTTCCAGCTTTTTGCTATTCTGAAGAGAGCTGCAATGAACATGGCTATGAATGTATCTCTGCTGTAAGATGAGTCTTGTGGGTATATATCCAGGAATGGTATGACTGGGTCAGGTGGTAAGCTCATTTTGAGTCTTCTAAGGGTTCTCCTCACTGCTTTCCATAGTGGCTGTATGAGTTTACATTCCCAGCAACAGTGGATGAGTGTTCCCCTTTCCCCACAACCTCTCCAGTACTTGGTATCATTTGTTTTCTTGATCCTAGCTAGTCTTATTGGAGTGAGATGATATCGTAAAGTGTTTTTAATTTGCATTTCCTTAATTATTAGTGGCATTGAACATTTTTTAAGATGTTTCTCAACCATCTCTAATTCCTCACTTGTGAAGTCTCTGTTTGGCTCTTTGCTCCATCTTTTGAGTGATTCATTTGTTTTCTTCTTCTTTTTTTTTTTGAGTAGTTTATATATTCTGGAAATCAATGCTTTGTCAGATGTATCTGTGGTTAGACCATTAGTATTTAAGATTATTATTGAGAGATGTGTATTGCTTCCTTTCACCTTATTTTTTGTTTGCATTCTTGGTCTAGGTTTGTATTTATTTGCTTTTTTTATTTCTCTCTTCAATTGTTTAGGGATAGTTGTTCCTTTCCTCTGTTCTTCGGATTTCTTCGAGATTTTTCTGAAGTTCTGGTATCTTTAACATCTATTCTTTCATCTTGTTCATGTCATGAAAGATTTTTCTTTCTACTTCAACTATAATTGACATTTTTGTTGGTTATAGTAGTCTGTATTGACATCTAAAGTCATTTAGCACTGGGAATACTTTGGTTCATGTTCTTCTGGCTTTCATAGTTTGCACTGAGAAGTCAGCTGTGATTATTATTTTTTTTTTTCGGTACGTGTATCAATGTACTGTGTGCATGCAGGTGTGCACACCCGTGTCGTGCAATGCTGCAGAGGTCAGAAGAGGGTGTCAGATTCCCCTGGAACTGGAGTTCTCCTTGAATTGGAGTTTCAGATGATTCTCGGCCAGCATGTGGGTACTGGGAATCGAACCCGGGTCTTCTGTAAGAGCGATCGGCACTCTGAACCACTAGGCCATCTCTCCAGCGCCCCCAGCTGTGATTCTTATGGGTTTTCCCCTTATATGTAACTTGTTTTTCTCTTGTGGCTTTCAGTATTTTGTCTTTGTTTTGAGCATCTAGTGTTTTAACTATTATATGATGTGGGGAATTTCTTTTCTTGTCCTATCTATTTGGTGTTCTATGTGCTTCTTGTAGTTGTATGGGTTTGTCTTTTTTCAGTTTGGGGAAACTTTCTTCTATTATCCTATTGAAGATCTAGTAAATAGTGTTGTCTTGAGATTCTTCTTCCTCTATCCCTATGTTGTGGAGGTTTGGTCTTTTCATAGTATCCCACATTTCCTGGTTGTTCCACTCTTGTGTTTTTGTTTTTGTTTTTAGTATTTATTTATTTATTTACTTATTTATTTATTATTTTATGTGTATGATTGTACTGTCTGCAGGTAAGTAGGTGCACCTTGTCATCCAATGCTGTGGAGATCAGAAGAAAGTGTTGGATTTCCCTGGAACTGGAGTTAAAGATGGTTCTTATCTACCATGTGGGTGCTGGGAATTGAACCTGGGTCCTCTGCAAGAGCAGTCAGTGCTCTTAACCACTGAGCTATCTCTCCAGCCCCTCTTGTGTTTTTTTTTTTTTAATTTTTCATAGTCTTTAGCATTCTAGTTGCTTCATCTTATCCTGCAGGTCTGATGTTGTTTTTTCTGCTTCTTCCATTCTGCTTCTGAAGCTTTTTCCCATCCTCTCCTGTTGATTGGATGAATGTTCAATTTCCTTTTTTATTTCATTTGTGATTTCTTTAGTATTTCCACTTCCTTCTGGAGCCTGTCATTCTCATCTTGTAGCTCCTTGGTTCATTGGTCAGTTTCTTTTTTCATTTTGGCCTGAGATCTTCTCAGCGTTTCCAATTCTTTCTGGAGTTTGTCATTTTCTCCTTTTACTTCTTTCCAACATTTGTCATTATCTCCCTCTAGGTCCTTCTTGGGTTTTTCATTCTCTCTCCTTAGTTCTCTGATTTCTTTGAATCGTCTACATTTGTTCTTCTGATGCCTGGGTCTTGTTTTCCTTCCAGGGAGATGTTGTAGGAATCTTCTGTAGGGTTGGTAGAGTTTGGTGTGGATTTATTATGAACTTTTCCCATGTTTTTTTTTTTCCTTGTATCTTTGGCGTGTGGATTTGTTTGTTTATTTGTTTCTTTGGATTCTGCTGCCTCAACATTGGACTGTAATCACTAATACTGAGTCTGCTAGATCCTTTGCACCTCAGCTCCACCAAGTTGAGTCTGGGTGAGGGAGGGTTGTGTTGCTACTTTGGTACCCTGTTGGCTGAGCCTCTATGGGGGAGAAGGAGTGAGCAAAGCCCCAAGGCAGGTGGGGCTCTCGGGCTCACCTGGGCTCACCTGAGCACATGCTGGTGTTGTGCTATCTGCACGTCTGACAATTTTTCACAGTTCTGTACTTGAACTCCAAATCCTGGGGCTGCTAGTGGCAGCTTATGTCTCTATGCTGCGCTCTCCTTATATCCTCACTTACTAGTCTCCTGGTGTCCCTTTTTATAAGAACACTGTCACACTGCTTAGGATCCCATTCAACTTTAATTATCTCATTAAATACTCTAAATCTAAACATAGTTGCCCAGAGTTAAATGCTTCAACCTCATGAATGAGGGGGAACATAGTTCAGCCCATAAAACCCCAAACAACTTATGTAGAGGGTTAAAACAGTTTCCAAGAAAAAAGTATACCAGATTCTAGATAGTTCAACACAAATCAAGTATTCTTTTATTATTATTATTATTATTATTATTATTATTATTATTTATGTGTATGAATGTACTGTCTACATGTAGGTTTGTGCACCCGTGTCATGCAATGCCTCAGAGGTCAGAAGAGGGTGTCGGATTCCCCTGGAACTGGAGCTAAAGATGGCTCTCAGCTGCCATATGGGTGCTGGGGATTGAACCCGGGTCTTCTGCAAGAGCAGTCAGTGCTCTTAACCACTAGGCCATCTCTCCAGCCCACAAATCAAGTATTCTAAAGAAAGGAAGAAAAATTAAAGAAGTTATTGAAGATACTGACAGAGAAATGCAAAAGAATCCAAAATCTAAGAGTCTCCCCACATGAGGAATTTTGAATATGAAGCAAACAAGCATTGAAATCATTTTAGTAATTTGCATTCCATTTTGTATTATGATGGCTCAAATTCATTGGAAAATTGGGGAAAAAAAGCATATATATAATATTATGATCCACATAGAGGGTAAAATGTTCATCTCACTTATAGATGAATAAATGTGAGTACAAACAGAAGAAATCATGTTTTTCCTATCAACATATTAGCAAAATCCAGCCTTCCTCACCACCAGCTGTGCCTCCAGGCTGGCCCATGCTGTCTCCGTCTCTTCACCATTATAAAAATGTCCTCCCGAGAACCCCTCTTCTCCTTGCTTTTTTTCCCACAACCTGGTCCTGTTCCACTTGTTTTTCTGTCACTATGATAAAATACATGAGCAAAAGCAACTAGAGAAGAAATGCTATTATTTCACCTTACAGGTTAGAATCCACAGTCAAGACAAGAACTCAACCCTGACAGAGACTCCAGCAGGGTAGGAACTGAAGCAGAGGGCATGGAGGAATGCTGCTTACTAGTTTATTTCCAGGCTCATACTCAGCTGCTACCTTTCTTTTGCCACTCAAGTCCACTTGCCCAGGGATGGCACCACCCATGATGAACTGGGCAGTCCCACATCAATTAGTAACCAAAGCACTCCAAGGATATGCCCACGGGCCAATTTGATGGGGGTGTTCCCAGCTGAGACTGCTTCACATAACTCTGGACTGTGTCAAGATGGCAACTAAAGCCAACCAGAGGAGATTCTGTACAAGTCTGACCACATTGCGACTTTCTCCAAAAATCCATAATAGCATGGTATTCCACCAAGAGCCGATTTCAGAAAAACTTTGGAACTCTGATACCATCTCACTCATAACTTCTTTGTCTTTAAAAATAGTCCATTGTCCCTGGAGTGTCTTTCTCTAGGTTATTATCTACAGACTGTCAATGTCTGTGGTGAGGTTTATGGCAGGACATGGGTACTCTGGGTCAGTCGTGATCTGGCCTTATAAAATTGACTACTAGCCACTAAGTGCCTAGCTATAGTTAAGGGATGCCAATATGGCAGGAGAGACCTTCAAAATAAGAGGCAGTTGATCAGCCCTAATGAATGAAGATGACAAGCTGTTGAATCCCTGTACAGCCTCCATCTTTGTTCCATGGTTATTTGGTCCTTGGGGACAGTGCAGAAGCACAGAGTCTAGTAGAATCATACTATCTATTCAATTGTTGAATAACTTCTATGTCGCTTAGTCTTTCTGGGTGGTCTTGATTTAAGACACACAAAACCTCTCTAGAATGGATCCATGAACCTGCTTTTTCACCAGATATTTTTTTTCTTTTTATGATTTTTTATTATTTGCATATGTGTGCATCATCATTAGGCATTCATACTAAAAGAGGGTATCAGATCACCTGGAGCTGAATGAAGTTAAGTGGTTGTGAACTTCCCTGTGTGAGTGCTGAAACTATCTTGGGTCCTCTGCAAGGGCAGCTGTGCTCTAGCCACTTAGCCATCTGTCCAGCCCCTAGATTATTTTTTTCTTAGTTCTCAAATCTTGCTCCTTAAACCATCAAGCCCTTTGGCCACCTAGGGGTCTCTTTGTATTTTTACCTTAGGCCATTTCCATTTCTAAACCAAGTTAGTGAACAGATGTATTTGCTGACTCTCCACAATCAAGAACGTTCCATTCATCCCGACTTTTGAGAGACCTGATGGGTAAGCAGTCTAGCTTTGAATTGAATTATCAGTGAATCAGGACTAGGATTCTACTATCCTGTGGAAACTTATCATCAAGCTACAACAATAAATGTGAACAAATAGAGAAATGGGTGTGTCCTAAATAAGTGGCAAGCACTCAGGTCACCTTATTTACCTGCATCAGTCTTAACACTCTGGTTCCTGTATTCATCAACCTTTATTTTGTGAAACGCCAATGCCTCGCATGAGCATACCTGGTTGGATAGCCATTTGATGTCCCGATGTCCCATGGTCATATGACTTTTCTGTAGGACCCACTTGCATCCCAAACTTCCTTTCTGAACGTGTGATAGTTCTTGGTTCAAGACAGCATGGCCTTACTATGTACATTCAGGGGTCCACTCGATGGAGATAACTGAGCTGAAGTCCACTAATCATGACTTTCATAATTTGCCACTCTGGGAGGACAGTGAACCACAATAGAATTTGGAGTCTCACAGGTTTAATATAAGTTCAGTTGTAGTGCCAGTGACCCTTGAAAGGTATAGACATTTCCTGCTTGTTTTCCAGAAAATTACCTTGCTAAATTATCATAGATGTTTTGGTTAGCCTATGAAGTATGTGACCTCCCTTTTATCTAATCTCTGGATTGGCTCTGGCCAGGAATACTGTTAAGGGCTGTGGTTCACTACGAAGCTAGAAATCAAGAAAGACTTTAGCAGAACATCCATGTACATGAATCCAGAGCCAACAAGAACATCTAATCACTGGCAAAGATTGCTGTGGGTCTAAGCAGTCTGATTGCTCCTCTTAACCTGGTATGCACATACACACACTCCTTGGAATAATGATTGATCTGGAAACTCTCTTGTTGTGTGTGGTGACTTTTGACCATACCTTCCAATTGTGTTCTGCCAAGATTTGAGTCTAGAGTTAATGAGAGTAGACTAAACCACCCGGAAGATCAGCAGTTACTCTGAACATACAACTTCAAGAGAAGTCATTACAAGTTACTTATACAGGTGAATAGTGGAGTGATGGCTAATTTTGCTGGGAAGGTAACCTTAGATAAATCTGGAATTCACTCTTTTAACATCTTTGAAGGACAGTAGAGCATCCTCATCATCCCAACTTTTAGGATCTCTTCATGTAGCTAAATGTCAGCCAAGTTTGGCTTCTTTGATGTAAAAGTCCCAAAGGGAGAGAGAGGAAACAGGCTTCTCTGGCTCCATGAACATTTTACTCCTTGGTTTCCCATGGTATATGCCATCCAAACATCATCCTGCTACTGAGCACCTTCAGACTGCAGGGACCACATCCATGCAATATTCAGTTGTAGACAGCCCTCTCATTGAAGTCCCTTACCTGAATCTTTGACAATGTATGTGTGCAAACAAGGAAGGACGTCTTGTAATTCAGCAGGAAAAATAGAGAAAACCTAAGTTTCAACATTTGGAAACAGGCCTTCTCAAAATTCAGTTTTATTACTTATGGTTATGATTCATGGGGTCAAACAGTTGGTCACTAGCTGATCACTCTGTTTTCAGCAATTGTAGAACTTTGAAGAGAAGGAACTTCATTGGAGGAAGTCAAGAAGTAGGTCGTTGGGGGCATGTCTTAGG
This sequence comes from Rhizomys pruinosus, assembly GCA_009823505.1. Taxonomy (NCBI): domain Eukaryota; kingdom Metazoa; phylum Chordata; class Mammalia; order Rodentia; family Spalacidae; genus Rhizomys; species Rhizomys pruinosus. The sequence goes on from VZQC01007114.1 coordinate 1,585,642, forward strand.
GTTTCATTGCCAGGGTCTGTTTCCTGTCTGCTGTTTGAGATTTGTGACTCTTGTGGATGACTCTGGACTCATTCCAAAAGCCAGCAGCCACCTTAGACTCAGGGCACCAGGAGGGACAATAGCCTCTCAAAATGTGAACTCAGGTGATGCCTTCCTACAGTAACTAGCTTCGTGTCAGGTATGGAGTCACAGCAACAACCAAAGGGTTTCTAAGAGACAATGTGTGGACATTCTTTAGTTAGTTCCACTGAGCCTTTCTGTGTTTCTTATTTCTTCAACTGTGCCTCTCTCTATTCAAACAACTTCTAAAAAGTTATCTACTGGGAATTTTTTTTTGTGTGTGAATTTGCAATTATCCTTTGTACTCCTTTCTGTTGTTAACCAAGGTGCTGTTTGTATGTAGATGGTCATGGTGGTGATTAGCATGAAAAGCCCCTACTGAAGACCTTTTCTGTGTCCAACCTCTTTTTCATCTGGCAGTTTTACACGGACCTGAGTATTTCAACTTCTCTTTTTTGTCCTGTCTGCCATCATGGAGAGAAACTTCCCTTCCCCTTAGCTGATGTCTTATCAAGTTGGACACAAAAATAAACACATATGAGGTAAATCAAAGGAGAAACCTCTGTACCCAAGCAAGTCCAACTGGAAGAGAACATGGTGCCTATATCAGCAAACTCCTCCCCAAACATAATACCTAAATAAATATTTATAATAGTGCGCCACTGATATTTGTCTGTTTACATAATTTGCTGTGGCAACAGCAAGCTGGTACAATGCTAAACTCTTAAAAACTGCATGACAACTCAGAACACAGCTCATGCATTATTTTAATTGCACAGAAAATGATTTCACATTTATTAATATGAATATTGCTGAATATTAATATTATGGCACCTCTAATAGGTCTTAATTTAATTTTGGGGGAGCAACTTATTTAATCATTTGTTTTGGTTTTTGAAACACTCTTATGCTCTAACCTAGGCTGGCCTTGAACTGTCTGCAGTCTTAATGCTTTAAGATTACAAATGTAGAGATTCTAACTCTGAGCCATCAAGCCTAACCAATTTTTTAAGCAAAAATCTTAGCTATAGTTATATATAAACAATTTCATCTCAGGTAAAGTTGCTCCACAAAAGGTTATTTATTATTGTAATGCCTGGCATTAAAAATGAACTCTCATGTTAAAGTGTTTTTGTTTTGTTTTTTTTAAATTTTCTGAGTGAGTTGGTACATGGGAAGCTCAGAGTGAAGAATTGTTACTTTCATGACAATCTGGGCATCATAGACCAACCAGCCAGGCCAGCATCCACCCAATAAAACAGAACAGAACAAAACCAAATTGAAATATTGTTTTTATTGTATTTAGTTTCCAAATTTTTAGATCATTGGCATTTTTAACATATCCTGTTAATATATTTATTGGGAAGGTTATGTAGTTTTCACTGTATATATATATATATATATATATATATATATATATTATATATAATATNTTGCTTTGTGGTCCTTCTCTTCAACTTTGTTCTCTAGGCTTGACATTCTGTTTTCCATTCCATTCATTCTGCTGGTAAGGCTTTTTCCTATCATTTCAAATTGGTTTGTTGAATTTATCAAATTCTTCTTAATTTCAGCTAGAGTTTTCTTCAATATTTCCATTTCTGTTGTAAATTCCTCTCATAAATCTTGAATTGACTTTGTCATCTTATTTGATTCTATATTTGTATTTTTATAACTTCACTCAGGAGTTTATTGCTATCTTCTTTGAGTTCTGTGAGTTGTTTGGTGTGTTCTTTAAATTTGTTTGATCTTATGATTGTTATTATCTTTATGATTACTCTTTTAATCCTGTGTTCCTGAAGGAACTCTAGGTAGTTCTCATTGTAGAACAGTTTTTAGGACTGGAGGGTAAAAAATTATATTTTTCTTACTATTTCTATTTTTATTGGGGTATATACATGAGAATTTTTTGGTTGTTTGTGTTTCTGATAGGAAACCCAACTTTACTGAGTTGAACTTTGATTCTGTTTATATTATTAACATCACCTGGTGGCTTTCTGATCTAGTATGAATAGTTGGTCTGTTTCCGTCTTTCAAGTTTTTATTGGATCCAGGCAGGCTAGTCAGAAGCTCTTTGGTCACAGAAGGAGCCTAGACAGAAATGAGGTGATGGGTGTCAGTTGGACTGGTTGTAACTAGCTAAGTAAAGAAGGTGTGGACCCTTAAGCCAAGACATTGGGGCTGGTTACAAAGCAGAGGAATGCTGACCTTGCATGAGAGGACCTGATAATCTCTTCCTCCTATTTAGGACAGGGAACAGGGATCTACACTAATTTTTGTCAGGTTTTCTCTTTAATCTTTGTTTGTTTGTTTGTTTGTTTGTTTGTTTGTTTTGAGACAAGGTCTCCCTGTAGCCCCAGCTCTCCCGGATCTCACTATGTAAACCAGGTTGATCTTGAACTCACAGAGATCCGCCTGCCTCTGCCTCCTGAGTCCTGAGATTACAGGCATGTGCCATCACGCCCGGCTAACTCTTTAATCTTTAAATAATTTCTTGACATATAATTCTGAACATGGTCAGAAGTTTGATATCTACCTGGAATATGATAACTTTACCAATAAAATAGTTACTTTTTAAACAAAATATTTTTTTATTTTTTTTTATTAATTTTATTTATTTCTGTATGTGTATGAATGTACTGTCTGCATGCAAGTCTGTGCACCCGTGTCGTGCAATGCCGCGGAGGTCAGAAGAGGGTCTCGGATTTCCCTGGAACTGGAGTTCTCCTGGAATTGGAGTTTCAGACGGCTCTCGGCCGCCATGTGGGTGCTGGGGATTGAACCCGGGTCCTCTGCGAGAGCGTTGGCGCTCCCAACCACTAGGCCATCTCTCCAGCCCCCCAACTGCTTATTTATCAGCTTCTTTCAGCAGGATTTGTTTCTGTGCTTCCTCTCTCTTCAGCCTCTCTCTGTCCCTCCCCTGTTTCCTCACTCCCGTCCACCCCTCCAGTTGCTAGCATTCTTCCTTTATATTTTTCCTGTCTTCATTCTTTAGACTGACCAAAAACCTAAGACAAAGAGACTTAGTAATCTTTACAAAGGAAATGAAAACAAATGAATGACCCTTAAGAATAGAAAATTTTAATAAGATATTCTTGTGAGAATATAATAAAAAATTAAGTTCCTTGTGCTTCCTCAGCCTCAAGTCCTGGGTCTTACAGAAGGCTAAACATTCCAGTTATTTGGTGTTCAAAGTGTTCTTATTGGTTAACACACTATGCTTTTCTTTGTGGAGAAGATCCATAAGGTGGTGAGGAATCATGACATTGGATGACTCTGTGCAAAATTGTTATGATCCTGAAGTCCACGTTGGCTTCACTAATTGTGTGGAGGGAACTCCTACAAGAATGACTTCTCATTGATATTGATTCCTTCCATTGTCCCAGCTTCTGGACCTATCTACAGGAGTTATTACTTACTCATTTAATCAACGAGTAACCAAACAGAAAACATCTGGCTCAGTCAGAGTCTCCTAGGGAACAGCAGAAATGGGATGCAAGCCTAGTTTTCCACTCCGGAGCCTGCAATTTTATGTTCCTTCTGACAGCTGCTCAGACCTATGACACTGAAAGTCACAGAGCTATCCTTCCCAAGTCATAAGAATTCTGTAGGAAACTCTTCCATCCAGCAGCTATGTTGGGCAGCACAGAACTACACATAGACAACCACAGATGTTTTTATTTACTTATTTTTTCTGTATGCATATGAGTGTTTTGGTTCCATGTATGTAATAAGATGTCTGTAGAGGCCAGAAGAAGGTGTTAAATTCCCTGGAACTAGAGTTTTGGACAGTTATTAGCTGCCATGTGCATGCTGGGAACTGAACCCAGTTTCTCTGCAAGAGCAGCCAGTATTCTTAAACACTGAGGCATCTTTCTAGCCATGGAGTTTATAACCAAGACAAATTCAAAGAGTTTATCAGAATTTGTGCTTTCCAAGACACACTGAGAATATTTAAAGAAAAAAAAATACAAATGATTTTTCATCCCCAGTCTATTTCCTCTTGCTTTCATAGCTGAGGGAGCGGCAATGGATATTTAGAGCACATCTGATTTCACTGTATTTTCTTGTAGTGAAAATGAGCATGTTGGCTCCTCTACCTTAACTTTGTTCAGAGAAGTAAATACAAAGACCTCAGTGTGCATGCATGTGTGTGTGTGTGTTCCTGATGATATTATCTGCCACATAACATATAAAATATCCTGCATCCAGGTGGTGACCAGATATATTAAGCCATGTCCTCCAGTGGTTGCAGAATAACAATAATAATAATAATAATAATAACAATAATAATAAATAATAATAAATAAGCAGTTGTTTCACCTTTGGTACATGCTAGGTATTTTTTCATAAATTCTTTTATTTATTTATTATTTTTATGTGTATGAATGTACTGTCTGCATGTGGGTTGGTACACCCATGTCATGCAATGCTGTGGAGGTCAGAAGAGGGTGTCGGACTCCCCTGGAACTGGAGTTAAAGAGGGTTCTTAGCCACCATGTGGGTGCTAGGAATGGAACCCGGGTCCTCTGCAAGAGCAGTCTGTGCTCTTAATCGCTGAGCCATCTCTCCAGCCCCCATGCCAGGTATTTTTACAATGTCTTTGCTACTCTAAATATGATTCACAAACCAACATCTTCAAGAATTTGTTTAAAAGGGTAGCATTTCAGACTTCATAGTTACTAAGAGAAAATTTCCATTTTAATAGGATTCCCAGGTAATTCAGGCATACTGATGTTTGAGAGGTGAAATGTAAGAGTGTGTAACTTGGTTACTGTCCACAACATCAATTCAGAAGGTTGTTATTGGTATTCAGTACCATGGGGTACAGAGAGAGGAATACTCTGAACTAGTTCCACATGCTTACACTAAGTCGGGGGCAGAGCAGGTTATGCGGATCTACAGTCCTGAAATCAGCTCCCTGAAACTGAAGAGCAGTTGCCACTTGCACACAACCAAATACCATCCTTCCAAAGCAGTTAAAGTTCCACTTTTAGTAAGACACAACAAGAAAATTTCAGTCTGCACTCAAATAAGAGGTAGATATCTTCTGAAATGAGAATTAAATTCTGGTTCTTACCCAAGGTATTTGAAAGGAAATCAAAACCCAGCAGCGTGTGGAACAGAATGATATGGATCTGTTGGACGTCCCCCTTGGGAGAAAGGTGAAAGTGGACATTCCTGTTGCTGGGATAAAATTCTCTGACAAAGGCGACTTTAGGGAGGGAGGGGTTCTTCTGGCTCATGGTTCACGGTCCAGCCCATCATGGTGGGAAAGTTGCAATGGCAGGAACTTGAGGGAGCCAGCCACACTGCAGCCACAGTCAAGAAGCAGAGTGTGAATCCATGAGTACACTCAACTCACTTTCTTCCTTTCGTACAGTCTAGGAGCCCCTGCCCAGGGAATGGCTCCATCCGCAATATGTTTGTTAACATAATCAAGATAACCTCTCACAGGCACGCCTCACCCAGGCAGCGCTACATTCTGCCAAGTTGGCAATAACAACTACCTCCCGCAGCTCCTGCACGTGTCTAGCTAGACCTTGTCCCTACCACAGCCCCTGCACGTGTCTAGACCTTGTCCCTACCACAGCCCCTGCACGTGTCTAGACCTTGTCCCATCACTTTGCGAAGTACCCTCTTTTTTTTCTTCTCTTTTATTAAATAACTCTGTTTCTTTCTCTCCAATATACAAGACCGAAACTTTGAATACAGATTCTATACTTTCAATGACACCTAAATGTAAACGATAGACTTCTCTGTTAGATATATTCAGCAGATGGCTAGAACCTTTTTATTCCATGATCAGTCCCTCCCATGTGAGGCATCGCAATGATCACGTTGAGAGCTTTTGCGGGTTTGCAGGGTACGGTCATGATGCTGTTGATCCTAATTCTAGAACTCTGGGTGATGAAACATTTCCAAGTTGATGTGCAATCGAGAAGGCTCCCCAAGAGGGTGAAGAATCTTGAACTAAATAGTAATTTCTGGGCATTTAAATTTATTATTCTACTTCCTTATTATAGCATCTTGGAATTTTAAAATTAATCATTTTGCCAGTTGTCCCTCGCCCTGCCAATGTTGCAAATGACTTTAGCAAACAATGAGTAATTTATAGAGCAATGATACCAACATGGCCAAAGACTCCAGGGCTGTTTGGCTATTTTGGATGAGGAGTGAAAATTAATCAAGATTGTGATTTTTAAATAGACCCAAATGCAGTAGAACAATTGCTGTATTACACACATTTCTGTTTCTATGATAAGACAACATGACCAAGGCAAACTACAGAAGGAAAATGTATTTGGCTTATAATTCCAGAGGGGTTAGAGTTTATAATCATGCGGAAGGCAAGGCAGCAGAGGCTACTGGATCAGAAAGTCGAAGCCCACCCCCAGTGATACACTTCCTCCAACAAGGCTGCATCTCCTAAAACCTCCCAAAACAGCACCACCAATTGCAGAGAAAACCAGGTACTTGGAGCCTATGGGGGCATTCTCACTCTAACCACCACGTTCCACTCCTTGGCCCACACAGACACACAACCCTACATAATGACAAATAAATTTAGTTCACCTTTAAAATTCCCCTCAAAAAGACAAATTATATATATATATTATTTATAGTATTATATATATATATATTATATATATTATATAAGAAATCCCCAACAATCTTTGCTAGTTTCAAATCTATTCAAAAGCCTAGAGTCTAATGTCTCTTCTGAGACTCGAGTTAACTGTTGTTAACACCTATAAAATCAAAACAAAAATTACATACTCCCAACATACCATGGAACCAAATACACATTTGCATTACAAAAAGGAGGCATGGGAGAATATTGAGGAAATATTGGACCAAAAGAAGAAGATGGATCCAGCAGGGAAAACACCAAATCCAGTGGCTCCGTGTCTGTCTTCTGGGACTTTAATGGCTCACCCCCTCCAGCTTTGCTGCATACAACATATATTGCTCCTCTTGGCCTGGTACCACTTCCTGCATGCAGCTCTTCTTAGCAAATGTCTCATGACTCTAGCATCTTCAGTGTCTTCTTGGCATCTCTATTGATAACCAAGCTTCGCCTTCACAGCTTTGGGAAAAGGCTGTCAGTGCGGGTTGGCCTGTCAGAGACTTCTTTATTCAAGGACATCCCTGCTGCACAGGAAGCCTGGGCAGCTCTCTGAAACCATGGAGGAAGAATTGACCCCTTCACTCTTGTGTCTTTCATTTTTCTGAAGCCAGAACCATGAACAACATGGCCAAGTCCAGCTGTGTGCCTGCTTCATCCACAACAGAAGCTTTCATCTATAACAGTTTTCTAGGAACAGGAACCTCCTTACACCTTTCCTTTCACAAGTTGGAGGCTTAGCTCCTCTGGGTTATGCTTTCCATTAAGTACAACTCTATAGAACCTCTCCTTCATCACATGCCTTAGCTCCATCATTAATCTTCCTAGTGCTCTTCTTCAAACCAGTCTGCATATTCTTCATTTCTCCCCTCCCACTTGCTCTTTTTCACTGTAAGTCTTGCATAATATTCACCATTAATTGCCATACCACCATTTCTATATTAGGCTGTCTTGAAATTTCTTCCACCAAAGAAATCAGTCCATTACCTCTCACTCTAGCCTCAGGCAAGCTTTTACCCTGTGGGGAGCCAGATGCTTTGCCAACACATTCCAGTGGCTGATTAAGTCCTTATTTCCCTTGGACCTGGTTTGTTCTTAGCACTACCTTCTTCCAAGTTCCCATTATAATGGCCTGTTAAGCTCTAGTTATATGATTGAACTCTTTTTCTAGTCTAAACTTCCAAAGTCTTCCACATTCTTCCAAAACCCACATGGTCAGGTTCCTCACAGCAACACCCTACTCCTGGTACCAACTTCCATATTAGTTACTTTTCTGTTGCTGTGATAATATACACTGACCAAGGCAACTCATAGAAGGAAGAGTTTATTTGTCTTATGATTTCACAGTGATTCTAGTCCATGACAGCAGAGGTGGCTAGAGCAGAAAGCTGAGAGATCATATCTCCAAGCAGGCCCAGGAAGCAGACAGTGACTGGAAATCTGGCAAGGCTAAGAATTCTCAAAGCCTGCCCCCAGTGACATGCTTCCTCCAGAAATAGCACATTTTCAAAAACCTTCCCAAAACAGTACCATCAACTAGGGACAAAATGTCCAAATACTTGGAACATATGGAGGACATTCTCATCAAAACCATCACTCTTACCCAGTATGAATAGGACTCTAACTACTTTTCCCAGTACTGAAAAAAAACAGTATAAATATTTTGATAAGAACTTGGTAAATTACCAGGATTATTCTTGACTTCAGTGTGGATAAGGAAATCATTATTTGATTGTTTTTAGAAAGAAGACAACTTTCAAACTATATGCTTCATAGAACAAAGCTAAAAATCTCAAGAGTTTTCTTCCTAAGCAGTATAAAGTTGTGAGACAGGAGAGGTAGCAAACTCATTTGCATGCTGCACAGTGAAACTACAGAGCCCTTGATGGAGACAGACCTGCATCCAATCATGAGAAGCTCCTGTCAATTTTGGGTGATCAGGATCAATTTTATACTGTGTTCTGCACCTCAAGAGGCTGTAACTGCAAATTACATCCTCTAAGATGCTCCACTGTGGTGGTAGGTGGGTGGGTCTTGGAGGGTTTCTTCAGAAGAAGAAACTGGCTCACCAAGGGTGAACACCTCAGGATCCCTAGTCTCTCTGTATAATCCTCTGTAATAAAGTTCCAGCTGCACAGCTCCTTGGCTCTCTTATCACCACCATTTCCCCTTGGATAACAGCACCTTCTTCCTCCTCCTATCTTGGGGTTGATTCACTGCACCATGCTTGACTTCTTTCTGCTTCTAATGTATTTTCCATCAGTTATTTGTTTCAAATTCCTTTGACTGAATTCTGTTTTTCTAATTAGATCTCATAAATAATAAATACCTACAAATCCTAGTCCCTTATCTATAGAATAAATTTAACCACCATGTCTTTCAATGTTTTTTTTTTCTCATGACAATAAATACTACATGAAGCTTATAATGAGAACCAGAAAATTGGTTAGCCAGGCAAACACGGGCTACTGCTGTGTTGTTTTATAACAGCAATGTTCTTGGAACATGGCCATGCTTATACATTTACCTGTTTTGCAATACCACTTTCAGGCTATAATGGCTAGACTGGGTAGTTGCTAAAGAGTCCCTCTAGCTCTAAATGCCTAATATATCACTTGCTTTTCAGAACATTTTCAGCCTTGTGCTATAGCATAGTATAGCAGTTACTTCTCTGTTGTGATAAGATATCACAACCAAGAGAACTTGTACGAGGAGTAGCTTATTTGAACTTCCACTTCAGAGGGTTAGAATTCATAATGGTGAGGTAGGCATAGCAGCAGAGGTGGTTGGAGCAGAATGCCAAGAGGCACAGGAATCAAACAGAGACAAAAAGTTTGGCATTTTTTAAGAACTCTCAAAATCTATCCCTAATGAGATGTTTCCTCCAGCAAAGCTGTCCCTCCTAAAACCTTCCATCACAGCCCCACTAATTGGAGACAAAATATGCATATACTTGGAGCCTGTGGGTGACAGGCTCATAGAAACTTCCACACATAGCTCTTGTCTAATGGCTCATTTCTAGTTACATAGCCCCAGGTTAAGGGAATTACCCCAGGGGTAGTGTTAAAGAATCCTGGCCTGCTACACTTGGGGGGAACCTTAGACATGATGTATTGATTTTCTTTCATTTTCATTTGGTTCTTGTGATTTATTTCCATATTCAACATGTTTGACAAGAGCTCAAAACCAACGAATACAAGAATAGCTCTATATGGCTGTGTTAATCAGTTTTGTGTTAGTAAAGAAATACTGAAGAGAATCAGCTTGTAATAAGAAATGTTTTGTTTCAGCCCACGGTTTTAGAAGCTTCCACCTGTGATCAACTGGCCCCATTGCTAGAAGGCCCTGTGCAGAGGCAGCTCAGTGGCAGGATCATGTGGTAGAGCAGAACAGCTCATCTCAAGGCCAAAGAGTTAAAGAAAAGCAAAGAGTCCTACTATCCACTGAAAGGGCAAACTCCCAAATATTCAAGACTTCCAATTAGGCCCTGCTTCTTGAAAGTACCAAGTTTCCTGTACCACTAACCTGAGTACCCAGCCTCTAACAAATAGTCTGTTGGGGGACACTCACAACATAAACTGGAACAATGTTAAACCATATAATAGTTACCAAAATTTCATGTTTTCAAGGTAAATATATTAATTGCTTATTAAAAAGATGAAGCTTAAAAGTCACCTTGAAAAACACTTCCTCTGTTATTTTCCTTTTCTTCTTTACAATCAAGTAGGCATTGAGTTTCCTGTGTGGCTGAGAATGACTTGGCGTTCTGATTCTCCTGCCATCACCTCCTGAGTGCTGAGATTAGAGGTACACACCAGCATGCCTTGGTTTATTCTGTGCTGCGGGCTGAGCCCAGGGCTTTGTGCCTGATGGGAAAGCGCTCTACTCACTGAGCGGCAGCTCAGCCCTACTTACCCTGTTCCTGCTTTTGTGTGTGATGAAGAATTGAGAGGGACTATGAACCTGCCACAACCACAATCAAGAAAGAAGTCAATAAAAGAAAAAAAAAAAAAAGATGGGGCTAGAGGGATGGCCTAGCGGTTAAGAGTGCCGACTGCTCCTGCAGAGGACCCGGGGTTCGATCCCCAGCACCCACATGGCGGCTGAGAACTGTCTTTAACTCCAGTTCCAGGGGAATCCAACACCCTCTTCTGACCTCCACGGCATTGCACAAGACCTACATGCAGACAGCACATTCATACACATAAAAAAATAAATAAAAAGAAAAAAAGAATTTCATCTATTTTCATTTCTAAATAAAAATTGAACTCAATTTTGAGAGAATTTTAGGTTAATTAGAAGTCTGTTACAGAGTATATTAAGAATACTGACTTACATTTTATTTAGCTTGATGTTACTTGACATATGGATGCATAATGTTTGTGTGAAAAGATTAAAACCAGGTATGTGAGAAATTCGTTATATACTTTTGCATTGACTTTTGCCCAGAAGTTGAGTGTGATCTCTCAGGATTGGAAGAAAAATGTATGAATCCAACTCCACATAATTTCATAAATATGTACTTGGAGAAATATAAAAGGTTGCCCCAGATCTGTAAAGTTTATTTTTCTTAATTACAAAATGAGAGTTATATAATATTACCTGTGATTTCTATGGGGATTATGTGAGTAAAAAATGTAAATTGCTTAACACGTAGAACATATTAGCTACTAAAACATCGTACCTTAGTTCTCTCTGTTTCCTCAGGATAAAACCAGGGTGTATTGATACCCATTTCCACCATATTCATCTTATTTTAATTGATTTATATCATGCATTGTGTTCCAAATATGAGGCAATCACGTGCACATTTCTCGGAATATTTGATTGATGGAAATCCAAACATTGAAACATAGGATGGTGGGTTGGCATAGTGACAAAACAACAATCTGATTATGGATTTTGCATATTTACTGATTGGTATCATCCCATCTTTTTAGTGAAGAGCTGCATTATAAAAGATAGTTTAAGGGAACTTTGTAAGTCTGTGTCTTATTTTATTATTGATAAGAGTAGCAGTGAATGCTTTGATTCACGTTACTTTAACATCCATGGCATTGTTCTAACATACAAGAAAGCAATAATGAAGTTACATGAGTAATTTTAATCCATTTTATGATTATAATGTAGTTATATACAATTCTAAATGAACTGTGGCCGTAGACAAGGTTCAGGGTTCTCATCCACACACCTGAGCATGCACGCACACAGAAATATAAAATTATTGAAAGGATTTTAAGTCTCAAGACAAGAATACCCCTGGAGTAAATGATATCGAAGAGAGAATGTGTTTTTACGATCAGTGTTCCAAACTCCACAAGCTGAGTCAAGTGTTCTCAAAGGTGCTCATGTGTGAAAAATTTTTACTATATAGACAATTTCAAAATCAATATCATGAACCTCTAAAACTGTAGATTAAAGATTTTTAACAGAAAATTCTAAGACTAATCAACCACCCACAGACTGTTATTAAAATATATTCACATCTTGCAATTTATAACACATCTGACCAGCGTGTCTGCAGGTGAGATTGAAAATGAATAACGGGCTAGCTGAAGGATTGCTGGGAAAATGTTTCTCATTTTAGCAACTGAAGATACAGTACGGAGATGAAAGAAAGGAGGTTGAAAGGAAGTTTGGCTATCATATTGTAAGCGGCCTGGAAAACTGTTAGATCATTTTGTTACAGTGTTGAGATCACTGGTAGAAAGATCACACAGACTATGGAATTCCAGTTAGCCAAATTAGGTTTATTTGAGCTTGCCAGTGACTGTACCCTGGATTAGGATTTGGATGGCGAAGTGTCAAATCAGGGACAGGTTAGGGTTATAAAGGCAAATACCATATACATCCCTGTAAACTTTGTGAAAAGCATATCCTGGTGAATTTTCTGAGAAACTTCAGTCAGACAAAAACCCCTGAAACTTCAGTTCCTGCTGCTGCATGAATACAATAGCTAAAACAAGCAGGTGGTAGGCTGTAGGCAATTGTAAAACATCTATATAGGTTAAGATAGGTAGTTAAAAGGCAATCACAAGACATCTATAGACAGGGGATGATGAAGGTCAAGATCACCAGCCGGTTCTTCTGGACCTGTTTTTCTGTGCCAGGGTTCAACCACTAAGATGGAGTCATCAACAAAATGGAGTTATCTAGGCTACGTATACCATCACAATTTAAAAAGTTCTTGTATTCTGAATATTGGGAATCTACACTGAATTTCAAAACACTAAAGGGTCTGCACAAATTTATAAAAATGATAACCTAATAGCCAGAATTTTCTGCTGGAAAATGGACGTTTAGACTGTCTCAGTTCTGTTCGCAATAAATGTCAAAGTGCAAAGAAAGAGGAGAGGTAAAATATTAAAACATCTCACTGTTACAAATCTAAAAATCAAACATTAATCACTGATAAGTGACAGATTTCGACAGTGTCTGCTCAAAACTGTGTCTACGCTTTACACCAATGCTTCTGAGTTTGATCCAATTTCTACATGCTTGTGGCTGAAAATTTTGTTTTTCCCTTACAAGCAAGTTCCATGTGAAAGATGCTTACTCCTTTAGTTATATCCAAACTAGCCTTAATGCTCTGGAATCTTTATCCAGCAGGCTTGAAAAATTGGCAAGATGATAACTCAATTTTTATATTTCTACTTCATAAAAGAACAAGGATACCACTTCCCAGAGAGAGAGACAGAAACACTGCTCCTCATAATGAGGACTGCGTAACTACAAATGTGGAGCATAAACATATTTAGTGCAAAATGTAAATATTGCAACAAAGTGAGTTGGGCACCTGGGTCTCATCTGGATTTCTCTAGAATCAGTTATAATACACAGGTAAACACAGGTGTAGGTCTTTCTTAACTTGCGGTATGCTATTCTAAAATTATATGCTAAATCATCTTGTAATGGCCACTTTAATTAACAGCTGTACAAGCTTCCAAAAATTGACTAAAATGTAAGAACTTCTGGCAGTAGCTAAGGAAATTTGTATACACACACACACACACACACACACACATATGCATGCCTATGTGTGTGCATGTGTGTGTGTGTACAAAGGTATACCTGAGGAGAAAATCTTTCTTAAAAATTAAGGTAAGGTTTCTCAGTATCTGGAAGGTAAACTTTGTTAGGGCTCATTATAAACAGTTAACCCCAATAGTATTCAGAGAGATGCTCAGTGTCTGTAACTCAGGCAGTCTGAGGCTCCTCTTTCTTTAATGTTCAGATGGGTCAGCCTCTCTGCTGGCATTTCCCAGTCCATCCTGCACAGCCATAAGTTGTATGTTTTTAGGCATTTAGACTGATGATTTTTACCAGTGGGAACATAAAATTCTCCTCCCATTGTTAGTTTTAAGATCTCAAAAATTGAAAATTTATCAATAGGTTTGGAACACAGAGTTTTCCATTTGTATCCCAGAAAGGATAATACCCCACCTCCCACCTACCTCTTTTTTTTTTTTTTTAGGTTTTTATGTTTTAACCTATAGATGCCTAAGTTGTATTACACATACCCATAAACAGGAGCCAAGGCATAAGCTTTCATTAAATTTACCCAAACTGTTTCTCATTGACTGTATGCTACTTATTTGGGAAGGAAATTTAAGCTTAGTTCCTTTAAATTGTCCTACAAGTAAAAGAAAGTGTTACAATGTGATGTTGTATAATTCAGAAAAATATAGAGGCCATTTGTGTACCTTAACCCAATACAAATTATAAATAAAACAATTAACATTTTATATTCCCAATTAGTTCAATTGTATTACCATTTTCACCAAAACCTACACCTAAATTTAACTAATCTAAACAATTCACTAAGCCTTAAAATATCCTATACTTGGTGGATAAAGCTTGGGCAGAGTTGAGTACCTGCTAAATAAATTTTACCCAATAAACACTTTGCTCTTTAACGCTATATGACTGGACTAAGACTTCTACTTATTTGGGAAGTAAAATTTAAGCTTAATTCCTTTAAATTGTCCTACAAGTAAAAGAAAGTGTTACACTGTGATGTTGTATAATTCAGAAAAATATAGAGACCAACCCAATACAAACTATAAATAAAACAACTAGCATTTTATATTCCCAGTTAGTTCAAATGTCAGTATCTAGCTCCTTTTTTTTTTTTTTTTTTTTTTTAGCACAAGCATCTTTCATATAAAACCAATTTGCAAGCAGTTGTGCCCCAGCCCACACAGCCCAAGGCTCCCACCATCCAGCTGGAGGGGCTTGAATGTTCAATCAAGTTGATCAAATAAGTGTCCAGACTATATTGTCGTAGTTTTACCATTCACCCCAATCACAGCCCTTACATTCTACCACTCCCCCTCTTCCACAGATTGCTCCTTAGGCTTATAAACGGGGCACAGGTGGACGAGAAGCACAACAGTCTACTTTGTCTGGAGATGTCGTTTTGGACTCTGATCAGTTCTGGCTGTTTCCTTTCATGGGCTGACCGTTTGTCCAGGGATAAGCTTTAAATCCTACTAATGAAGCACAAGCAATTGGTATATAGGTATTTAAACATTGCTAGTTACTATGGTAGGTTACTTTGGTATAGACACAGATGTTTGGATGGTGTGTTAATCCCTGGATTTTTTTTCCTGAGAAAGATGACAAGGTCTTACTGTGGCATATAACATCTCCTAATTACTAGAGGATATAAGCTTGTGGCAACATCCATGAGTTATTCCCCCAAGGAGAGAGCTAATAGTCAAATCAATTTGGGATATACAGACATATGGCTGCCACTGCTGCACAGTATCTCCAAGCAAGTGAGGTGTAGCTGATGTTGGTGGAGGAGTCTTGCTTGACACAAGGAGACCAACATTTGCTTTATTGTTTCAGTGGCCTTTGGTAACACTCTCTGGTATTCCAGAGACCAACTGTATACTTGTAAGTGCGGTCTCGATACAATCTTCCCATGCTTACATCAGGTCATTGACAGCAGGGTGGGCCTTACTGCCTCTCTTCTTGCACATATCCCAGTTTACAGGCAAGAAGCATTTACTTATTTTTGGGGGGGGGCTTGGGTCCCCTGGCCAACATCTCCTTGGCAGAGTAATCCATTGCTGCTATCAGTACTGTCCTGTATTAATATCTTTTGCTTATATGCACCACTTAAAGAGACTTTAGTATTATATTTGGTTCTGAATAGAGAATAATCCTTTTTACAGTTCCTATGTCTATTAGTCAATTATTTATTTATTTATTTATTCATTTATTTATTTATTTTTGCATGTGTATGAATGTACTGTCTGCATGTAAGTTTGTGCACCTGTGTGGTGCAACGCCACGGAGGTCAGAAGAGGGTCTCAGATTCCCCTGGAGCTGGAGTTACAGACGGTTCTCAGCCGCCATGTGGGTGCTGGGGATCGAACCCGGGTCATCTGCAAGAGCAGTCAGTGCTCTTAACCACTAGGCTATCTCTCTAGCCCCGTCTATTAGTCAATTAAAGAAAGCAGTTTTACCAGTTTTATACTTCTGTAACAGTCAGCTCTAATTTATAGTTAGAGGATGACTTCATTACCACCATGTTTTTCTTTTGTTCTATGAAGAAGAGGTAAGGAGGTCTCTCATATTTAAACTGTGCTGTACCTAGAAGGTAAAGTTCATTAGGACTCACTATAAACAGTTGTTACATCTATGGTCCTCAGAGATGTTTGATGCCTGTAGCAGTCTGAGGCTTTTCTTCCTTTTAGTGTTAAGATGGGTCAACTTCTCTGCTGGTATTTCTTGGTACAACCTACATGATGGAAGGCTGTATCCTTTCTTTCTCAGCCTTTGAGGTGGTGATGTTTTGACCTGTGGGAACATACAAATCTTTTCCCAAAGTTAGTCTTAAGATTAAATTGAAAGTTTTTGACAAAAAGGTTTAATATGTAACTGTATCCCCCCTTTTTTAATTTTGTTTTTGTTTTTGTTTTTTTTTTTGACCCATGAGCCTCAAAAAGGCAGTTGTAGTACACATACGTATAGGCAGGAATCAAGGTGTAAATTTCATTAAATTTGTCCATGCTTTTTTGGGTGACTGTATGTTGTAAATTAAAGCCAATTGTTATAGTAGTAATTTCCTATAAAACAGGTATAACTACCCTTTTTTAATTGACTGATAGGCATAGGAACTGTGAAAGGATAATTCTCTATCTAGAGCCAAATTCAATAGTAAAGTGTTTATAAGCTGTGTAATTAAGGAAAATATATTACTACAGGAAAGCTCTGACATCAGCAATGAATTATTCTGCCTAGGAGATGTTGGCTAGGGGATTCAAATCCCCCCCAATTATAAAGACCTTTTGCCTATAAGTGGGATATATGCAAGGAGAAAGGCAGTAAGTCCCTGTTGTCGAAGACCTGGTGTGAGCATGAAAAAATGTTATGAGATGTCACTTGCTAGCGTACAACTGGCCTCTGAAATGCCAGAGAGCGTTACCAAAGGCCACTAAAGCAATACAGCAAAATATTGTTCTCCCTGAGACAAGCAAGACTCCTCCATCAGTATCAGCTACAACTCAACAGCCTGGAGATACTGTGCAACAGTGGCAGCCAAGTGTCTATATATATCCCAAATCTAATCAGCTATTAGCTCTCTCCTTGGAGGAATAACTCACAGTGGATGCCACAAGCTTATGTCCTCTAGTGGTTAGGAGATGTTATAAGCCACAATAAGAACTTGTCACCCTTTATAGAGAAACCACAGTTTGCGGATTAACATACCATCTAAGCATCTGTGTCTATGCTCACAGCTTAGCTTGACATAATAATTAGTACTGCTTAAATGCCTGTACATCCAATGCTTGTGCTTTGTTAGTATGACTAAAAAGGTATCACTGGAAAAGCTGTCACCCCATGATGGGAAACAACCTGAACAGACTAGAGTCCAAAATGACAACTCCAAAGAAAGTAGACTGTTTTCTTCTCACCCACTTGTGCCCCTTTCCCAAAGCCCAGGGAACAAATTGTGGAAGAGGAGGCGTGATAGAATGTAAGGGCTGCGGAGAGATAGGGGTGAATCATGAGACTACAGCAATATAGTCTAGACTCCTAATTGATCAACATGCCTGTGCATACAAGCTTCTCCAACTGGACTATGGGAACCTTGGGTTGTTCAAAATTTGGACATAGATACTTGCAAAATGCACCAACTACCTAATTGTATGGCAAACTGATCAACATCATTGTTATCTGAAAACAACTGTGTTATTATATTGTAGAATCCCTTAAAAATAAAAAAAAAATAAAAAAAATTAAGGTAAAAGAGAGACATGGAAGCAGGCAAAGGTAATTGATACGGAGATATGGTAACTTATATTCATAAAGGAAGTAAATTCAGCATGATGATGAAAAGAAATGGAAGTGTATTGTTTTTTAGCCAGGTTATTTATTCAGCAGAAATGTTGCTTAATATTGAGACACACTGTTAGCCAGGTGAGATGGTTTCACTGAGAAATGTCACCGTAGGCTCGAGGATTTGAATACTTCGTCCTCAGCTGTTGGCATCGTTTATGGAAGGCTATAGAACATTTAGCACCAGAAACCTTGCAAGAGGAAGTACATCCCTAGGGGCAGGTCTTGAAAATTTATAGCCTCACCCTACTTCCTGTTTCTTGTCTCTGCTTCCTGGATGTGGTCGGAGATATGACCTTTCAGCTTCCTGCTCTGGTCACTTGCCATTATAGACTCTTCTTCTGGAGACATTTGCTAAAATAGACTCTGCTGAAAGAACTTTTGGTCATGGTGTTTTATCACAGCAACAGAAAAAGAGCAAATGCACCAGGCATAGACCAAACCTGTCACGGTGTGCCTTCCTCCATACCCTGCTGTGCTGCAAGAGTAATCTTAGCACACATGCACTTTTCACAGTGAGCTTAACACAGGCCCCTTCTGTTTAAAGAATGAAAAGACACTGGGAGGTAGATCTGGGGTTTTCTCATGAAAGGCTTCTGACTTCATGATTTATTACTGGTCAATCAGGACAGGATCTAGAACAGGATCTCTTAAAGTTTTGTCTTCTTGATCCTTCAGCCTGAGAAGGTTCTTACATGGCCCCAGGTACATAACCATATAAAATATGTGTACAAATTAAAACATTTACTGATAACAAAATACAAAGAAATGTTTTCTCTTTTCTTGGTCTCTCCCTGTAGCCCCACCTGTCCTGGAACTCACTCTATAGACCAGGCTGTCCTTGAACTGACAAAGATCTGCCTGCCTCTGCCTCCCAAGTGCTAGGATTAAAGGCAGGTGCCACCAAGCCCTGCTAAGAAGAAATGTATTTTAAAATAATTCTCTCATAGTCATATAATTTTGTTGCAAGCATATTTGCAAACTAATGAGATATACATGCTTATTTATTTTTTATATAAAGAATTGATTTTTGGCTGTGTGGTGTTGCAGGACAGACAGCATATTTAGCATTCTTCAGAGCTGATTGTTATTTTGATTTTTTAATTGTCAATGGTGATAATGCTAATTGTTTAAATACTTGGTACAAAATAGTAGAAGCAAAGTTAGGGCCATTTCAGAAGTTGTTGGAAATTCTCTCTCCTGATACTAAGCCAAAATTCATTCTGTGATGTTTTATGAAACAACTTAAGCCAGCAACTCAAACTGCAATTCTAAAGCTCAAACATTTTAATGCAATGTAATCTAAAGATGTACTAATTTGATCTAAGTTAAGGAATGAAGGGAGGGAAACACTGAGAGCCTTTGTTTTCCATAATGAATCCATTATTTTTCCATAAGAGCAGAACACTGTGTAAGGACAGTAAAAGCTGTGCAAGTCATGGCGTACAATGGTGTTGACTCTGAGTCAGGTATTTCAGGCAGAGTTCACAGAATTTTCCCAGCTAGAGAGCATGATCAACAAAGAGTTCATATGTATAAAGTACTGAGGCTAACGTGAAGTCACATGATGTGATATGGTGAGTGTGGACACGCCTTGAATTCATTACAAATTTGATTTTTAATCAACTTTGGTCATAGTGCCTCCAGAAATCTTTTCAAGTTGCTAAATATTTCATGGATGGCCTCTCTATTTATTTGCGTGCTGCCCTTTGGGGTCATGGCTTCTTGTTTAAGAAGCTATGATTTGGAACAGTCATGGGCAGACTTGACTAACACTTTACTACTCATCACTGCAGATGAGAGCAATGTAAACTTGAGTGTGTGTAGAAATTCCTTAGGAAATACTAAGAAATTCAAACAGAAAGTATTCCAACTTTGGATGCCTAGGTGTCCTTTGAAGGAATAGCTGCTCATTAGCAAACAGTAGAAGGAGGTCTGAAGAAAGACTGGATGAGATCCCTCGTGTGCCTGGAGCACTTAGCAGTAAAGCCACTGCTTCCCAGACAGCTTCCTGTATAGTGTTTGCATATCCTTCATGGTGAGAAACGAACACTGACAATTTTTTCTATGTGTTTAATTTTTTTTTAATTTTATTTATTTTTGTATGTGTATGCATGTACTGTCTGCATGTAGGTTTGTGCACCCATGTCATGCAATGCCATGGAGGTCGGATTCCCCTGGAACTGGAGTTCTCCTGGAATTGGAGTTACAGATGGTTCTTAGCTGCCATGTGGGTGCTGGGGATCAAACCCGGGACCTCTGCAAGAGCAGGCGATGCTCTTAACCACTAGGCCATCTCTCCAGCCCGTGTTTAATTTTTTTTAATTTTATGTGTATGAGTGTTTTCCCTGCATGTAGGAAAGTGCACTCCATGTGTGCAGTGCCCTCAGAGGCCAGAAGAGGGTGTCACGTTGCTATGACTGTAATTGGAGATGGTTGTTAGTTGTCATACGGGTGCTGGGAATCCAATCCAGGTCCTCTGCAAGAGTAGCCAGGGATTTTAATCACTGAACCATCTTTCTACCTCTCAAACAGTTTTAACGCGCTGATACTCATCTGCTTTTAAGCATGTTTGTGTCTTCAGGAGATAGATAACTGCCCTCTAAGAATATTGCATATTTACATACTAGTTCCCAAGTGATCTGGGTTTTACAGTAAAATAAACCCAAACTTCTGTTTTGTTTCTGTTTTTTGTTTTGTTTTGTTTTTGTGGAAAGTAACAAGCAAGCTCTTTGTTCACCCTTGAAATTATTAATTTTATTGTGTAGACCTTCAAACTGTCTTAAATAAACCCAGGTATGATCTTTTAATGTTCAATGAGCTGTACTCCCTCTTGACAACTGTTATTTCTCTTTATGACATGGAAAACGGTTCTAATCCAGTCAGCTTTTATAACATCAATGCAGCTAGCATTTCCCTTACCATCATTCAAGTGGAGAATCTCTGTCTTCCACCCACCGCGAGAATCATTGTTCAAGCACACTAAAGAAGTACTACTTTGTGTGAAATGGAACCTCCTACAGCTTTCCATTTCTGTGGTTGTGACAAAATGGCTTCTCAAAAAGTAACTCAAGGGAGAAGTATTTATTTCAGCTTTCAATTCCAAGTTACAGTCCATCATTGCTGTAGGGTGGGGATGGGAAGCCCCGGGGACAATTCTATAGTCAAGAGCAGAGAACGGGTGAAGGCGTGCACACCGCTCAGTTCACTGTCTCCACTATTACCCAGTTCAGACTCGAACCCCAGGGAATGGTGACACCCAACAGGGCTGGGTTTTCCCACTTCACTTAAAGATGGCTCAGCGGTTGGGAGTGCCAACTGCTCTTGCAGAGGACTAGGGTTCTGTCCCCATCACCCACATGGCTGCTGAGAGCCGTCTTTAACTCCAGTTTCAGGGGAATCCAATGCCCTCTTCTGACCTCCGTGGTATTGCACGACACGGGTGCGCAGACCTACATACAGACAGTACATTCATACACATATGAAAATAAATAAAAAATTTTAAAAAGTAATCAAGACGACACCCACTACAGCCCTGCCCACAGGCCAGTCCAATCTTTACAAGACTCACTGAGATTCTCCTCCCAGGTGATTCTAGACAGGGTCAATTCAACACTGAAAGCTGACCAGCAGAGTCCTCTAGGAAGACCACGGGGCTGACCCCTAACAGAGCCCTCTAGGACGACCACGGGACTGACCCCTAGCAGAGTCCTCTCGGAAGACCACCGGGCTGACCCCTGGCAGAGTCCTCTAGGACGACCACGGGGCTGACCCCTGGCAGAGTCCTCTAGGACGACCACGGGACTGACCAGCAGAGTCCTCTAGAAAGACCACGGGGCTGACCCCTAGCAGAGTCCTCTAGGAAGACCACGGGACTGACCCCTAGCAGAGTCCTCTAGGAAGACCACGAGGCTGACCCCTGGCAGAGTCCTCTAGGACGACCACGGGACTGACCAGCAGAGACCTCTAGGAAGACCACGGGGCTGACCCCTAGCAGAGTCCTCTAGGAAGACCACGGGACTGACCCCTAGCAGAGTCCTCTAGGAAGACCACGGGGCTGACCCCTGGCAGAGTCCTCTAGGACGACCACGGGACTGACCAGCAGAGTCCTCTAGGAAGACCACGGGGCTGACCCCTAGCAGAGTCCTCTAGGAAGACCACGGGGCTGACCCCTAGCAGAGTCCTCTAGGAAGACCACGGGGCTGACCCCTGGCAGAGTCCTCTAGGAAGACCACAGGGCTGACCCCTGGCAGAGTCCTCTAGGAAGACCACGGGGCTGACCCCTGGCAGAGTTCCCCAGCTATGCTTTCCCTTGGAGGTGCAGTTGTGAACTCCTAGACAAGGCAATCCTACTGGTGCCCGGCATTCTTGTATGCGAAGCCTTTGGATTCCCAGTTATGTTGCAGCTGATCCCTTCACTTCTTCTTCCGGCTAATGTTACCATTCTAGGTCCTCGGAGTTCCTCCTTCCTGTCCCCAGCCAGGCCATCCACATCTCACCAACTACCTTCCCAAAAACACGTCCATGCCCTACAGAAACAGCATGAGCTTGGCCAATGCTTCCACCAAGAAATGAAGATGTGTATTCTCCTCATTCCTCCAGCAATGAGGAATCCCGTGACCTTTGGAAAATCCTTCAATTATCATCTGATTTGATTCTATAAAATGCAAATCGTGCCGGGCATTATTTTATGATATCATAAAAATTATGACGGCGATTCCTCAGGAAAGATACAAATCTACATAAACACTGAACCTGAGATGACACGTTACATAATTTTTAAATAAAATATTTACCTTTCAAATGATAGTACTCACCCTCTGCCAAAGATTTCATTTTGAAAAGAATGCCTTCATTTTAGTGGAGAATGTGGATTTTATCTTGCTTAAGTATGTCAAAGTTTGTTTAGAAACAGATAAGTCTTCTGAGCCCCACAGACTATAATCGAAACACAAAACATTTTCAGTGGGTTGGTTATGAAAACTACTGCTCCGTTTCCCAGCTTTTCCTATTAGTTCGAATGTTCAACTGCTTAGCAGGCTTGGAGAACTTCATCAGTAGAGCTCTTGTTTTTGTCATCCTCAAATTCCAAATTAAAATCACATATGTTTTTTTGGGGGGAAACCCCCCACCAGTACCATCTGTGAACTGAATGGTGTCATTACATCAAAGTACTGCAATTAGAACAATAGGGTGAAATTAATGCCAACGTTAAGTACAGATGTGCCAAATATGATTCGTAGTTGACACACAATTCAAACTGACAGCCACGTGCGACATGGAGAGTATCCAGGCACAACCCCAGATCCAGTTGGCCAATGGATGCCATGATGGCTTCACAGAACATATTTAAAAGAGATTTATTTGGCAGTAGGAAAAAGTTAGTCTGAAAAAAACAAAACAAAACAAAACAAAAAAAAAAACATGGTCTATCCTAAGTTACTCACCCAAAGCGCTTATTATCTCAGGATAAAAATGTGTCCAAAGAAGAAAATCTCAAGGACATAGACCATTCCATAACCAGAGTCTCATTATTTTTCATTTAGGGGTGTATTTAATATTTTTATCACACGGTGGGCCATATGACAATATTGGGCTAGTGGCACTGTTTACCATTTGAGTAGCTGAGACAAATATGGAGTGTCAACACCGTCCTGTAATAGGAGTTTTTTAGTAGAGATTGGTAGGACAATATATTTTTTTTACTTTAAGTTCACCATTTGTGAAACTAAACTTTAGTAGCATATGATTATGAAACAGGTTTCCTTTGGCTTAGGATCTTCTAATTTTTTCAGTAAGATTCATACTAACAGGATTCTTTTTTTTTTTTGGTCTTTTTGAGACAGGGTCTCCCTTTAGTCCCAGCTGGCCTGGAGCTTGCTATGTAGACCAGGCTGGCCTTGAACTCACAGAGATCTGCCTGCCTCTGCTTCCTAAGCACTGGGATTAAAAGGCATGTACCACCACACCCAGCCTGACAAGACTCTTATTTTATTTATTACTTTTATTTTATACATATGAGTGTATTGCCCACATGTATGCAAGTGCACCAGTATCATGCCATGCCCAAAGTCAGAAGAAAGCCTTGAATTCCCCTAGAACTGGAGTTAGTCCCCATGCAGGTGCTGGGAATCAACCCCAGGTCCTCTACAAGAACAGCCAGTTCTCTTACCAATGTGCCATTTCTCCAACCCTAACAGTACTTTTACTCGGATACTCCAAGCTATTTTAATTTTCACCATTTTATATTCAAATATAAGAAGTTCAAGGTGAAAGAGGACCAAGGACTGAATGGCACCATCTCTATCAGCTCTTTAGCTACAAATAGTAAAGACAATTTTGCTAGTAAAGGTGGAAATTTCCAGCAATAATTTTAATTTTTTTCTGTGTATGAATAAGCATAATTAACCTGTAAACTTTACAATAGCAGTTTTTATTTAAGTAAATATGTTCCAACTGAAACAATATTAACAAAACAAGAATAATAGTTAGAAGGTCAACAGTTATGGGGAACTTTCAGCTGACCTGCTCCATCCAGGAAGCAATGCTGAATGGATGTCAGAATGATATTTTTCTATAGACCAAGAAAACGTTGTAACCCCCAAACAATGTCACACCCATGATTTTTTCTGAAAGGCTATATTTTTCCATTCTTCCATTCTTTTCTTTCACCTTTACCTAACTTCCTGTGTCTTAAGAGTTAAAGCAGAAAAATAGAAAATAATGCAAACATTATTAGTGTTAGGAGGCATACATTTTCACTTATTTTTCACCAACTATCATTACTAATCTCCAGAGTTACCTAAAGTAATTTCATAAGAATGAGTAGAGTTGGGCTGGAGAGATAGCCTAGCAGTTAAGAGCACTGACTGCTCTTGCAGAGGACCTGGGTTTGATCCCCAGCACCCACAAGGCGGCTAAGAACCGTCTGCAACTCCAATTCCAGGAGAACTCCAGTTCCAGGGGAATCTGACACCTTCTTCTGACCTCCGAGGCACAAGCCTACAAGCAGACAGTACATTCATACACATACAAAAATAAATAAATAAATAAAATATTAAAATAAAAGAATTAGTAGAGTTTATTCTAATATTATCCCAGGTAAAGTACTCTTATCTAAATAAAAACATTGGGTCTGTTTATAATAACTTAGCACAATTTGTCCTTACTGAGAACCCAGTATTCACAAAGTGCTGTGGATGAAACAGTATTAATAATAGTAGTTCTCTGTGTGATCACCATATTCCAAGAGGTCTTCAATAACTGTAGGCAAAGCTAAATGCAGAAAAATGAGGGGAGAGAACTTAGAGGTCTTTGTGAGACAGGGGAAA
This sequence comes from Rhizomys pruinosus, assembly GCA_009823505.1. Classification (NCBI taxonomy): domain Eukaryota; kingdom Metazoa; phylum Chordata; class Mammalia; order Rodentia; family Spalacidae; genus Rhizomys; species Rhizomys pruinosus. The sequence continues at coordinate 1,611,010 of VZQC01007114.1, forward strand.
CCGGAAGAGCTCTTGCACAGAGGTGGGATCAGTTTGGCTGAGTTAATGAGCTTCAAATGGAAGGCATGGCCTATGCCAACCTAGAAGAGTGATCTGGGAATGTAGACTCATCTGTTTACTTGACAAAATGAGAAAGGACAGGAGCTTAGATTAGGGTGGCAGGATCACTCTGCCTCAGGAAATGTTTTGATTATAAAGATCAAAGAATTGCTTTGCTTAAGTGTTAGTTTGTGAGGTGTAAGAAATGAGAGTCAAGGTTGACCACAGAAGTAATCTCCTGCATAAAACGATACAAGCAGTTTAAAGAAAATGGAAGATTTGTAGGTCTTAAAATACCCTGCATATCCAGTTATGGCTGAACCTAAAAAGGAGATTCATATACCCAACCAGAAAGGGGTCTGAAGAAATGGGAGAAGCACAATCACGACATGAATGATGTCGGGAATATGTCACTTTCCACCTGCTCTCCTGTGGGACTGTGAGCTTCATTTTCCATGACAGTTTAGACTGAATTTTCCTGCAGACACATAAACAAATATTAGCTCACCCCAGAAACAGCACTGATGACAAGACCAAGAAACAGTTCCATCCAAACCTACTTTGGTGTGCTAAGGAACTTAGTAGGAATACTTAAAGGAGTATGGGTGACTCAGGGACAGCTACATCATCACCAAGTCTGCCCCAGCATGGGTCATGACCTTTGAAAACTAAGGGTCTCTGTTCTGTTCACAGGCAGCTTCACTGGGGAGTCTCAGCTTCCCAGCAACTGTTTGCTGCTTATATAACCGTGAGGAGGGGCCTTGTGAACTTGTGTTTCATGATCTTTGATCTTCGTTGTCTTTACTAGTGCAGGAGCTTCCTGAGTCTCACAAGTCTGTTCCTCATTTAGGAAGAAATGCTTCAATTTAGAAGAAATGGTACAAAACAAATGGATGTTTCAGGCATTTCCCACACCTACACCTGTGCCATACTGCGCTCATGCGCTCAACGAGGAAACAAGTGGCTCCTGTTGGATCGCATGACCTACATGGACGATTTTCTAATCCACTCCCAATCTCATATTCATTTCTCTGCTCATTGGACAGCCCAAATCGCTCTCTGGAATACCCTTCCTGTGAAGGAGTATTTTCCAGAAAAAGGAAGTGCCAACAGGAAAGAATAACAACCTAAAAATTCATTAAGTCTGCTATAATATGAGAATATTGTACGTCAATATATGATGCGAATAAAAATGAAACTTTCTCTTAACTCGCCCCCAGATTCCTTATCAGGTACTGCCTCTCCCTGTGCCTCTCTGCAAGACATAATTTATTAAAGCAATCTTTATTTTGTTTCTTTTATTTTGTTCTCCTAAGCTCACTCCAACTCAAGCATTGATTCTGCATCTCTCCAATATGACAGAGATTTATCAATAACTTTCCCACTGATGAATTGAGTGACGATCTCAAACCCCCTTTTACTAATTCTGCTAACAATGTTGACTGACAGTCATCCTGCCCTTGTTGAACTTAGCTCGTGAAGCTGTGTTTTCCGAGGAATACCATTCGTCGTTTGTTTTCCTGGGACTGTTACTTCACTTAACATAATATCTTCCAGTTCCATCCATTTACCTGCAAAGTTCACGATGTCTCTTTTTACTGCTGCATAGAATTCCATTGTGTACATGTACCACATTTTCTCCATCCACTCGTCAGTTGAGGGGCACTTGGGCTGGTTCCAGCTTTTTGCTGTTGTGAACAAAGCTGCAATAAACATAGCTGTGCATGTATCTCTGCAGTAAGAAGAGTCTTGTGGGTATATACCCAGGAGTGGAATGACTGGGTCAGTTGGTAAGCTCATTTTGAATCTTCCAAGGGTTCTCCACACAGCTTTTCATAGTGACTGTACAAGTTTACGTTCCCACCAGCAATGGATGAGTGTTCCCCTTTCCCCACAACCTCTCCAGCACTTGGTATCAGAGCACTTTGGGTGTTCCCACTTCTTACCAATGACTTTCTGCTGGGGTTCAATGGTGCTCACCTTTTCCTTGTAGTCTCTCCTCTCCCTTCTCTTCCTCTCTTCTCCTCTCCTTTTTCTTTCTCTTCTCTGTCTTTTCTCTTACTCAGTCCCTTGATCTCATTTTGTCTCATGGCATTTGAAACTCCATTGCTGATAACACTCTTTCCTTGAAGTTTTCAAGCTCAGTGTCACCTCGGGGAGCCCTCCCAACATAGATATTTGAAATCAGCATTTTCTGTCTCTGGTAATTCTAGTCTCGCTTATACTAGAAGACCTTTCCAGATCACTTGCCTCTAGCTAACATACTATATAATTATTTTACTTACTTATAATATCTTTCAGATCCTTTCTCTAATATATGAGGTATACAAAGGAAACAGAGGTTCTCCATTATCTATTTGGTGGTTATCTTGTTTACTTGTTTGTTGTTTTTGTTTTTGAGATAGAGTCTTGCCATGGAAAGTAGTCTGGTCTTAAACTAATGGCAGCTCTCCTGACTCACCTTTCTGGGGGTTGCAATTACAGGCATGATTCCCAAGCCCATCTTTTCATCTCTGATTTCAGATATGCCAACCATATTAAATGATGGCTGACATATAGTTAGTGATCAACACGTCTTTACAGGGTGAGTAAAAGGGTCAGCTACAAAGCATATAAACAAAAGTTAATAGAATAATACAACTTGAAAATGTACTACGAACTACAATGATGCTCGGAGAATACTTCTTGAGTATACTTCTTCCTTCTTACAGAAACACAGCAGGTCCCTAATTACCATTCTATCAAACTTCTTCACAGATATACTATGTACATAGATACCCCTCCATTATACAATGATACATCCTCTAGTTTTATATGTATTTTTTTTTTTTTGGTATTTTCGAGACAGGGTCTCCCTTTAAGTCCCACTTGGCCTGGAGCTCACTCTGTAGACAAGGCTGGCCTTGAACTCACAGAGATCCTCCTGCCTCTGCCTCCCAGGTGCTAGGATTGAAGGTGTGCACCACCACACCCGGCAGTCTTATATGTATTTTAAGTTGAAGTTGTAGCTCTGTTCTCACTTGAGCAGTTCATCTATGTGGACAACCAGGTTGGTGTTTATCCATTATGATGTTTTATATCAAATGAGTTCACCACAATTATTTTAATCACAGAAGTATAGTTTATGTTCCTATTTGCACATGCCCCATGCCATACATATGCAATATAAACATGTCTCTACAACAACAACTGGAATTGGTTTAAAGAGAGATAGAACATTTACTCTGAGCTAATTTTGCTACAGGATAGACCTCTGAAATCTCTATTCTTACACTGAAATATGTAACAAGGCTTTGGAGGAGAGTGGGGTGCAAAAACTCAGTTTCTGGCAGCTTGTATGGGCCAAGGGCTTCAGAGTTTGGTTTTCTGTTCTTAACAAGTATCTCTACTCCTTTGTCCCAGGCTAATTTAGGATCTGGAAATCAGTTCTTTTTTTTTTTTTTCATTTTGGCCTCAATGGATTTGGCTTCTTTTCTTGTAAGCTCAGCAATGCATTATCAGTACTGTTTATTGAATCTTATCCAGAATTTCTACATATTTTAAATTCAATGTTTTTTCAGAATACCTGTCTACCATATTGCAGGAAGCAGCAGGGAGCTTAAACCTCATAGTTAATTTTAAAACTGCCACATATTGATGGCTTTGGTGTTGTTATTTGGGATAGGGTAAATGTTACATAATAACAACTGTGTTTTGGAATATTGACATGACAACAGCAGGCATCCCAGCGCTATTGATAATGAAAGGTAATTTCTTCCATAGAAGTAGAACCATATCAAAAACTGTCAGACTGAGATGAGCATTTTAACAAAAAGTGTTGTTAAGACATGTGGACATCAAGTTCCATGATAGATAAAGTTGAATTCATGCCTCACGCCACACCAAATTATAAATATAGGAGACATCTAAATATTTAAGCTATTACAAAAACCATACAAGTTGAAAATGTGGGTGTATTCCCATAGGATCTGACAAGAGCAAAGAGGCCTTGAAATTATAACTCAAAATTCAGTTGGTCTGTACCTAATGACAAATTTATATATCTAAAAATAAAATTTGTTTGAGTAGCAAATATCAACATGAACAAATCCAAAAAACAAATAACCAACAGAGAAAACATTTGCAGCATACGTCACAAATGATAGAGGAATGTTCTTAATATATAAAGAATTCCTTAAAAAGTTGAGAAATTAATATGTAAACAGCCCTTGGCCATATGGAAACATTTCCCACCTTGCTCATAACAAGAGAAATAATTTCAAAACTATAGTAAGATGCCATTTGTATGCATCAGTTTGGTAAAAATTCAAAAGTTTGATCACAGTCTGTTGTTGTCATTGAGAAAATAATCACTTTCACACAACACTGGGAGAAAGACGAAGTGACTTAATGCCTATGGAATGGAACTTTCAGTAGCTAATAAAACTACATTTGCCCTTAACTTTGGTTTAGAAAACTCTTAGTATTAACCTGAAGAAATTCTGCTCATATGAGAAAAATTGTTCAAGGTCATTATACCATTCTACATGCCTGCAAATTTTCTGAAAACCATCCAAAATACCATGCACAGGAGATTGCTTGGATAAATTACAGTATGTCCACCCAATGGCAAACATCCACGATGGTACCAAAGAAAAAGCAGCTCTAACCATGGATGTAGCTTGACTACTGGGATGCATTTTAACGTTGATAAAACATTTGGAACACTATTTCTAGTATAAAGCCTATTGTATCAAGGAGGGTAAATGAAACATTGTGTCTGTGAGTGCTTGTCACTAAAGAAAGAATTATAAGAGGAGATAAAGGATAAAGTAAAAAAAGAAACAGTTCCAATGCTTATATCAAAGGGTTCGAAATGGAAACAACAGAGGAGCAGGAGAGTGTATGGATAGATCTCTAAGTATACACTCTTCATACTTCAGGTATTTGACACTCTATTAGCAGTGGATAGATTTTAAAAACTTCAAACAACAAAGATAGATCAACCCTCATAACATGAATACAAACAGAAATAGGTGAGCCCAAGTACACATCCAAATAGACAACTGTGACCAGAATGAAGAAAAGGAACTCTAAGTAACTTTAGAATACTGGACATTAACCTTAGAGAGTATCACATTCCCCAAGAACTACTGTAACAACATGTGACCTCGACTTAGCAGGTCTGTAGTTGGTTGTAGAGTTCTGAAATGTTGTTTCATGTTGTGGGGATCAGGAAAATAAACACATATTTTGATACTGTCAACAGACAGAGATCTCACTGTAGAAGAAAGAATATAGATGCAAGGCTTTGGAGAAGGCAAGGGCAAGGAACTGGACTGTAATTCTAGTTAGCAACACAAGTCCATGACAGATGATATTTCCATAGTTATTGTTGTGTGACCTGTGATAAATGTACAACTCATTATATACATGTGCTACTTCTGTCCCTTTAAAGATCTGGGAACAATGACTTCCTAGAAGTAATAAGCTCATTTGATATCTCCATCTTGGTTTCTAATGACCTCCCACACTAAAACCGCAGGGCATCTTATAAAAATGGCTCTTAACAGGGCTAAGTAATGAAAGAACATTTTTAGGAAACATTTTGTGCAGAAACAAAAGAAATTTTCATAATCTAAGAGGACACAAAAGCCAAATCTAAAAAAGACACAAAAGCCAAATCTAAGTCCAAATAAATAACAGAGTAAATAAAATCAGCACGTGATTCAACACACTGGCTTTGAAACGTAAAGGAAATCTGACAAATGTGCAAAGGAGAAAGATGACTGAGAATAACTTTCTTTTTGACAGAATGCCAATCAGCACAGATCCAGGGAGTAGCTGGGAAGTCACGATTTGCAACTTTCACAGTAATGTAATAATTGGTTGAGGGAGGTAACAGCATCGCAGACAATGGGAAAATTTCTTGGGTGCAGGGAGATTTCTACAGAGTTGAAAATGGCCAGCCACTATTACATAGTACAAATGGAAATAAGTGTGCATTGGTGGTGGACAAACGGAAGGGATTCACTTAAAACAAGTCATCAAATTTAAGATCGACACAATGGCATAAAGGGAGACCTGGTGACACCAGGGGTGGGGGATGGTCTTAGAGGGTGTGGCAGGCAGAACTTACTCAGAAATACATAAAACAAAAGTCTCATCATAAGTGAAAATGCAGTCGAGCGTCCTCTGTAAGATATGCCTTGTAAAATGTCAGTGCCCTGACAGAAAAGAAAAGAACAGGAATCAACGTTTGTGGAAGAATTACTACAGAATGTAAAAATTATGACACCTTGGAACCTCGTTTACATTTTGCTAACAATGGAATCACCTCTCCAGAGAACAACTATGGGAAATATTGCATGGCTATAGGGATGACATGGGAAGGGACTCGAGTCTGGGATTCTTTGTTCTCCTTTCTCATCTTAAATCTCTCTCTCTCTCTCTCTCTCTCTCTCTCTCTCTCTCTCTCTCTCTCTGTCACTTACATTTAGCAATTGTGCCTGTCATCCAAATAAATAGTTGAATAATTTAATTCTAGATAGCTCATAGCAAAATATGTATTCAAACTTCCAAATTACCTCACATCTGTCTCTTATTTTTTTGTGTCTATGAAGTAGAGATGGCAATAATCCACACCTTGCAAGGACTGTGAGGATTTCATCGGTTAGCAGTATATAGTGTGATGGTAAATCTCCATTACCAACTTGACTAGATTGTAGATCACCTAGGAAACACCTCTCTTGGCACATCTATGAGAGGACGAACTAAGGTGGAAGACCCACTCCAATGTGCGGCCTGGATTCCAGGGTCTGAGGCCCCAGGAAGTAAAAGCAAAGAGGCCACCATTCCTCCCTCCCACACAGTTCTTCCCTTCTACAACATCTCCATCTTTCCTTAAAGTATGAGCAAAATAAATTCTTCCTTATTTAAGTTGATATCGTCAAGTACTTTGTCACCACAAAGAGAAAAGTAACAAATACCATAAGAAAAAGCAAGGGTTATCCCAATCCACAAGGCATAGCTATCTTTAAAACACCACAGTGCTTTCGACAGAGCACAACAATATGAACAATCACAATGATGACAGAAGAGTCACGGAGACATTAGGATAGAAAGTCCACAGCTATCTGCAGCATGCCACTCAAAAAAATAATAAAATAAATCACTCAGTTTGAGGAAAAATTTTCTATTACCAAAGTAAAACATTGCAGTTAGACTTTTACTTGATCTTGCTCAAATACAGTTTACTCAAACGGTTATTATCCTTATAATCCAGAGGGGGAAATCAAATGATACAATTTGTTATTTATTTCTCATGATCATATGTCGAGACTCAGGCATTGAAAGAGACTGTTTCAGATTCAAGGAGTCAAAGTGCTTGGATATTTACCCCACTCTCAAGAATCCATTATTCCATCTGCGTGCATGCATTCATGCCAAAGGGCACCCTCCATTGTGGCTTCCTGAGGCTATAGTGGCTGGCCAGGGAGCCTCAGGATCTGCCCGCTTCTGTCTCCCCAATACAAACATGTACCAATGCACACAGCCCTTTATGTGGGTGCTGGGAATCGAACTCAGATCTCCATGCTTTCAAGGCAAGCTCTTTACCAGGTGAGCCGCCTCCCGAGCCCCACAGCTTACTTTAAAGCACAATCTTCCTTCTGAACTCAGCTTCTCTCCATGTTTCAGACTGCTCTATGCATGTTTCCACTATGAGTAACACATCAAATAGTGAAATAATGGGCGATTTAACTAATATCCTATAATGCAATACCCATTAGTGTGATACAAAATAATATTATGAGATTTTATTAGCTCGTATTAGTAAACACAGATTGCATTCAAAGCTGTTCCTGTTTTATTTTTGAAATGCTGGGATACGATAGACTCATATAAAATCGCCAAATTATTCTGCTCTGAAACTGTAAAGTTGAGCTTCCTACTGAGCAGGTTATGTTCAATCTTCCCCTCTCTCCTTCTTCTTAGGCAGGATGAGGATGTGGTGGCTACAGGGTTTCCCTTTGTGAACCTTCCCTGCTGCACGGGGAACAGATGAAGATCACTTCCCAGGATACTGTTTCTGACCTCCTGTCCCGTGCTTTCTAACCTGTACTAGTAACAACATCAAATGCCACTTCTCAGCATTAAAAATTAGATGTTATCTAACGTCAGACTCTACCTAGCACAAGGTAAAGAGGCTTTTTGGCAGACTGCCAGGTAATTAGCTCAATGCAGTCAAAAACAAGACCATTTGAAGCTTCCTTTCCCTCCTTGCTCTAGGAAAACCTGTTGAAGGGGTGATTTATTATTACCACTTTAAGGATGTCTCTTCTGAATTTTTACCACTGCCTACCAGTGTGCTAGCTCTTTCATTTAACGAAGCTATGATCACACCAAGGTGGCGGCTATCTGGGGCAAGGTGGAGGGAGTCCCACTCTGAATAATGCTTTATCCATGTTTTCCTACAGTAATGATTCCCAATTTTGGAAAAGCCCGATGCTGATGACCAATTCTAAAGCCTATTAGTTAATACATTTGTGCTTTATTAAGCAAAGGGAAGGATTGAGAATTGGTGATAGAGTAACCAATAGAATATTACAACTTTTCACTTTGTGCATACTATTTTTTTTTTTTCTTTTTGTTGTTTGAGACACAGTCTACCTGTAGCCACAGCTGGTCTGGAACTCAACTATGGAAACTAGGCTGAACTCTATCTCACAGAGATCTGCCTGCCTCTGCCCAAAAAGCACTGGAACTAACTGATCGAATAATGGATTTTTAATGGTATTAAATAAGGATGAGTTGAAGGTTTGTTTGTTTCAATGATGGAGACAGAAACTTGACCCTGACACTTATAGCTCATATAGAAAGGTTTTGAAAATATGGCAAGCTACTTCTAAAACGCACAGTTTGAATTACAGGTTGAACATGAATTAATCAGTCACTTAAAAGTACACACGCTGTCCACCAGTCATACATAAAACTGTGTAATGGGCTATCTCAGACTGGCCTTGTTCCACACTAACTGCTATGCTCGTCATGCTGCTTCCCCCATTTTGCAGCAACAAATATCTCTAAACTCTCATCATCCCTTCTGTGTACTCACCACCTAATTACTTCTACATCTATGGAAAGCTAAGTTTTCTTGGAGCCTGAGACTGTTGCATTTGCATTCATGTATGACCATTAACACACTGAATTAGTTTCATTCTGCTGCTGTGACAAAAATACCTAGCCAAAGGCAACTTAAGCATGGAAGAAATGTTTTTTTTTTACTTACATCTCCAGAGGACACAGTCCCTCATGGTGCAGTGTATCATGAGGTGGTAGGAGCGTGTCACATATATGAGCAGTCTGGAAACAGAAAGAGAACAGGGAGTGGAGCAGAGGGTAGACCCCCAGAGCCCTCCCTCCAGGATGTGCTTTATCAGGCAAAGCTCCGCCTCTTCATGGGTGGGTAACTTCTCCAAATATCACCTGCGGAGGACCAAGTGTTCAAACCATTGAGGCTGTGGGAGATAGTTCCCATTTGAACAACACAGAGATAAATAGTTCTCTGTTCTAAAGGGGATTAATTAAGAGAAAAGTGAATGGAGCTGGGTGTAGGGGTACATGCCTGTCACCCCAAAATAGGTCGAGGCAGGAAGATCAGGAATTTAAGGTCATCTTTGTCTACACAGTGCATTTGAGGCCCAGCTAGGCTACATGAATGTGTGTCTAAACACACTCAAGAAAAGAAAAGGAAAGGAAAAGAAAAGAAAAGAAAAGAAAAGAAAGGAAAGGAAAAGAAGAGAGGAGGGGAGGGGAGGGGAGAGGAGAGGAGAGGACAGGAGAAGAAAGAAGAGAGAGGAGAGAAGAGAGAAGAGAGGCAAGAGGAGAGAGAGGAGGGGAAGGGAGGGGATGGGAGAGGAGAGGAGAGGAGAGGAGAGGAGAGGAGAAGAGAGGAGAGGGGAGGAGAAAGGGAAGGGGAGGGGAGAGAGGGCGGAGGGGAGGGGAAGAGGAGAGGAGAGGAGAAGAGAGGAAGAGAGAGGATGAGAAGAGAGGAGCGAAGAGAGGAGAGAGGGAGCGGAGAGAGGAGGGAGGGGAGGGGAGGAAGAGGAGAGGGGAGGGGCGGTAGAGAGGGAAAGGGAGGGGAGAGAGGAGGGACAAGGGGGGGCGAGGGGAGGGGGGCAGGGGAGGAGAGGAGAGGAGAGGAGAGAGAAGAGAGGAGGGAGAGAGAGGAAGGAGAGTGAAGAGGAGAGAGAGGACGAGGAGAGGAGCTGAAAGGAGCTGAGAGGAAGGAGGAGAGGGAGATGAGGATGAGAAGAAGGAAGGAGCGCAGAGAAAAGAGAAGGAAGGAGGATAAGAGAAGAAGAGAAGAGAAGAGAAGAGAAGAGAAGAGAAGAGAAGAGAAGAGAAGAGAAGAGAAGAGAAGAGAAGAGAAGAGAAGAGAAGAGAAGAGAAGAGAAGAGAAGAGAAGAGAAGAGAAAAAGTAACACAAGGAACAGGGGAGGAGAAAGCCGAAGGAGAAAGGGAGGAAGAGGAAGGAGAAGAAAGAAGGAAAGGAAAGGCTTTGGCTGGCTCTCGGCAACCACACCCTAGGAAGGACATAGGACTGACAACATGGCTGGTTTCGGTAGAGGGTAAAAAGCTTGGCTTTTCTTCGCTGTGTTTGACCAGCTCAATTGTTCTTTCCACGAAACAGTATTCTGAACTGGCTCCAGCAGGAAGTTATGCTTTCTAAAATTCTATTTTTAATTGGACTTTTGCAATTTTTACACAATGTAGTTCAATGGTATTTAGATTCCCTTCCCTAGCCACACCTCCCCCACTGCCCCCACCTAATTTAATGTAATTATAGTATATACTATGTGTATTATATAAAATAATCTCATAAATATACTACAGCCTGTACAGTCTGGTTTGTGTCCCCCAGGCTCCATGGGTCCATACACAGGCCCATCAAGAGCCCAAAGTTCCTTAAAGTGGAGTAGGATTTCTTTTTTATTTCTTTTTTTAATTTTTATTATTTTTACTTCACTTTTTTGTGTATGCATCTATTGCCTGCATATATGTTCAGTGCACTCATGTCTTGCAATACCTGCGGAGGTCAGAAGATGGCGTCAGATCCCCTGCAAATAGAGTTATGGACAGTTGTTAACCACCGTGTGGGTGCTAGGAACTTGACCCCAGGTCCTCTGTAAGAACAGTCAGTGCTCTTATGGGCTAAGCCATCTCTCCAGCCCTGGGGTGGATTTCTTAGCCACTCCCCCATGTCTGTGCTAGGATTTTGTCTGGTTTGAGCTAGCATGGACTTGTACATGTTTCTTCCCCCACATTTGAGACAGAATCTTCCCTTCACTTCAGTGACTACACCATGCCTTTTCCTATTTTGGTGGTGGCAATGATAGCTTTGGGGTGATTGTTGGTTTGGTTTCTTTGAGGCAGGGCCTCATTAATGTAGCCCAGGCTGGCCAGAAGCTCATTATGAAACCCAGGCTGGCCTGAGCTCAAGGTAATCTTTCTCCTTCAGCCTCCCACGTGCTAGATTACAGACATGAGCCAGCCTTCTTGATGTTTTATTATAATTTCTCCACTTTTGCTTATTTTCTTCTCTATATTGTGATATATTTTCATAATGTATTCAGACACTTTCATTGTGAAACCATAACTTTCTGTCTGTGTAAATCATGAAGTTCATTTCTCATTGAATCTGGGGCACATCTATCATGTGACTGGCTGTTTGACTAGGGTAATGATACATATTATTTTCAACAGTCTATGTCCAAACATTGTTAGATACACAAAGTAAAGGTAATCCAAAACAGCGGGCACACCATTTAGCAATTCATTCTCCAAGCTCCTTGATTTACCAGTAAATTGACTTAGGTGTTTCTAATAACATGAGGCAATATTTGCAAAGCCCCAAGTGAAAGGCTATGGAAGTAAATAATCATAATTATAGGCAAGGTTGTTTTCAGTGTGCAGAGGCACTGTCCAGGATATGAGGGATGGCTCAGTGGTTAAGAGCATTAGTTGTTTTTGCAGAAGACCCAGGTTCTGTTCCTAGCACCCACGTGCTCATTCCAGGGCATTGGGCACCCTCTTCAGGTCTCTATGGACATTGCACAACATAGGTGCACTTACATACATGCAGGCAAAGTATTCATATACATAGAATTCAAAAGAATAAATATTTTTCTTACAAAGATACTGTCCTGATTTTTAAGGGTGACATTGCTAGTGGCCATCATGTGACTTCTGTCTGTCGGGATGTATAATTTTGGGCTTGTTAGAGTGTGTTTATTTTTATTTATTTTTGATGTGTGTGAATGTACCATCTGCATGTAGGTTTGTGCACCCGTGTTGTGCAATGCCACAGAAGTCAGAAGAGGGTGTCAGATTCCCCTGGAACTGGAGTTCTCCTGGAATTGGAGTTACAGAGGGTTCTCAGCTGCCATGTGGGTGCTGGGGATCGAACCTGGGTCCTCTGCACGAGCAGTCGGTGCTCTTAACAACTAGGCCATCTCTCCAGCCCCTAGAGTGTGTTTTTGATATATTGCCTTCCTTTGGTTTTGTTTTATTGTCTTTAAACTTCAGTTTCCCTCTTAAATAGCTGCCACTTTTTCTGTTAAGCTCTTTTAGTGTATGAATAATTAAGGCAGACATTTTCACATTTTATAACAATTTTCATTTACCTGCCTATTTCATCATTTATATTAAATTATAAAAATTTGTACATGTTTTATGACAGGAAAAAAGAACTCAAAGATATGTATAATAATTGACCTGAGGATTCACATGGTCTTAAAAAGACTCCTGTCTCAAAAAGACCAAAAAAAAAAAAAAGACTCAGTAGAGGGGCTGGAGAGATGGCCTAGTGGTTAAGAGCGCAGACCGCTCTTGCAGAGGACCTGGGTTCGATCCCCAGCACCCACATGGCGGCCAAGAACCGTCTGAAACTCCAACTGCAGGAGAACTCCAGTTCCAGGGGAGTCTGACACCCTCTTCTGACCTCCGCCGCATTGCGTGACACGGGTGCACAAACTTGCATGCAGACAGTACAGTCATACACATACAGAAATAAAAATAAATAAGTAAATAAATAAAAAGACTCAGTAGAAATGTCCTGGTCCCCATACTCAGCCGTCATTTCTTCGCATAGAACTAGGTTTCAATAACTGGGTCTTTCCAGAGTGCACACTTTAAGGTGGTGTAAATGGCATGCTTTCATTTGCCACAGTCAATCACACTGCTTCAAACTGTGTTTCATTTTCCAAAAACATACTTGTATGCGTGGAACGGTTTGGGTTTTCTAGACTGTGGACTGGGGCAGCTAGCATCCATCCAGTATTGCAATTTATTAAAACATGGTTATTCCTAATCCTGAAATCTTAGATTTATAGGACATTAATAACATACAAGGTGAAGGATTTTTTTTTTTTTCATTCCTGGGAGTTTGTTCCCAAATAGATTTTTTAAGTCACTTAAAACATGGTACTTGATCAAGCACTGTGTCTCTTTAATAGCAAACACAGAAGCTGAAAACGATTCCTCTGTGGAGAATAGCTGTGGCTTCCAACCCCGAGGCTCACAAATGCATTGTGCCTTTCTTTATGATTTTTTTGCCCTGTAATATTTTTCTTGAACTGTGCTCTTGTTATTATTTTAATTGAAGGCACATATTTTTTTTTCTCAGAGCTGAGGTTGCCACAAATGAATCAGAGCAGCTTAGCTTGTCAAAACATTTAGGGATCTGGATAAAATAATTAAAAATTGTATGGAAAACTAGCACACAAGCCAATGCCAAACAATGTCAGATAGTGATAATGTGATCAAGAAGGGGGGAAAACAAAGGTGAGAGTGTTCAGGAGATTCTTGAACCAATGTTCCAATTCCAGAACAGAGAGATGCTGTAGACAGAAAATGACAATACTGTACTATTGCTGTGGGAATTCTGTGTGTGTGTGTGTGTGTGTGTGTGTGTGTGTCTGTTTGGGTAAGTGTTCATGTGTGTGTGTGTGTGTGTGTGTGTGTGTGTGTGTACATATGTGAATGTGTGTGCACATGTGCACATGGGGGGATTTGTGTGTGCGTCTGCGTTAAGGTGGGTGAACACCCTGTTTGTGTTGTGAACATGTGCAAATGCTTGTATGTGCACATGTGTGAATGTGTCCATGTGGAGGCTAGAGGACTACTTTGGGTGTTATTCCTCAGGAATGCCACCTGCTGTATTCTGAGACAGACTCACTCACTGGCCTGGAGCTCTCCAGGTAGTCCAGGTTGGCTGGCCAGTAAACCTGGGATCTCCAGGTTCCACCTCCATAGTGCCAGGGTCACAGGTGCTCACCTCTGCGCCTGGATTTTTCAGATGGATTCTGGGGGAGCAGGCTCAGTCTTTACTCTTGCAAGGCAAGCACTTTATCCAGCAAGTGGACTCCCCAGCCCCTATAATGAGAAATGTTTACAGAAACAAGAATGTGAATCTAGCCCTAGAGAGTTGCACCAGAACACTATTTGCCTAAAGAGATGACTAGTTAGGAGCCTTTTTCTAACAGTGTAGAGACTTCATAAGCAACCTACACATCTCTCCGTTGAGTGCAACCTGGTTCTTCTCCCAACTTGAAACTTGCCAGCTAAGATGAGAAATGAAGAGTGAAGACCTCTTTCTACCCTCTGTGCTCTTAACGAAGCAAACGCCAGCTGTTCCTCATACCCAGGCTTCACAAGGAGAGTTATTTCTTCCAGGTTGCTGCTGTGCCTGACTGTTCCCATCTCACCTCTTCCTGCCTGCTCCCCGATAACAGAAGCGATTCCAACATCCTGACTAACTCTTTTAAAACCTTCACTCCCTGGACATGGTGGTGCTTGCCTTTAACCCCAGCACTTGAAAGGCCAAGGCAGGTGGATCACTGTGAGGTCAAAGCCGGCATGTCTGCACAGTGAGTTCCAGGGCAGCTAGGACTACAGGGAGACCCTGTCTCAAAAACAGACCAAAAAAAAAAANCCAGGGGAAGGGGGGAGGGGGGGAACAAGAGGGGGAGGAGAGAAAGGGAACCCCGCCCCAGGGAAGCCACCCCCCCGAAGGGCCCATACAAGGAGAGAGAGAAAGAGAAAGAGAGAGAGAGAGAGAGAGGCCAGGAGCAGGGGGGGAACCGCAAAACCGCAAAGGGCGGGCAGGGGGAGGGCAAGCCACGCCCACCAGAACCGAAGAGACCGACCCGCAAAGGACGGGCGGGGGGCGCCCGGCCCACAGGAAAAAAACGCGGAGGGGAGGAGGAGGGGGGGGGGGAGCGAACCCACGGGCCAGGCGCACGGAGGGGGGGGGAACAGAGCCCAGGCGGGAAGGGGAGAGAAACGACAAAGGCGGAAGAACCCAGGGGGGAGCAGGGAGAAGGCCCGGCCCCGGACAACGGTGGCCGGGGGGGGCAGAACCACCCGGGCGGGACAAGCCGCGCCCCCAGGCCGGGGGGAAGGGAGGGCGGGGGGAGCCGGGGGGGGAGGAAGGGAGGGGGGGAGAAAGAGGAAGGACATTTATGGCAGAATGCTTGATCTGTGGTGGGGTGGGGGACAGGGGCAGGGGAGGGGCGGGGGGGAGAGAGGGCGGAGAAGAAACGGGGCCAGGCAGAGGGGGGGGGGGAGGGAGGTAAGGAAGGAAGAAAGGAGGGCAGGAGGGACAGCACGGAGAGGAAGCGCGCCGCAACCGGAGGCCGGGAGGGGGGACCAGGCGGGGAAGGCCGGGGAAGAGGGGCGCCGAGGGGCAAAAAAGGGAGGGGCGGGGAGGAAGGGGGGAAGGAACACGGCCGAGAAAGAGAAGGAGGAGAAAGAAAAGAGGAGGAAGGGAGGGGGGCGGGAAGGAGAGGAGGGAGAAAAGAACGCGAGGGAGGGAGCCGAAACCGGCCACCACGGGCAGGGGGCGGGGGGCAGGACGACACAGAGGCCCCCCCGCCCGGGACAGGGGCCCGACGCGAGGAACAACGGGGGGAGAGACCCGAAGAGAAAAGGGGCACAGGGCACGAAGAGCAAGGGGGGACGGGGGAGGGGGAAAGGAGGGAGAAGGGAGAGGGCGCCCCCGCGGGCAGCGGGGAGAAGAGCCGCGAAACCAAAAGGGAGAGGCGGCAAGGCAGGCCCCAGCGGAAGGCGCCAAGCCCGGGGCCAGGGGGGGGGAGACGGCCAGGCAAGGCAGGAAAAGCAAGGGCCGGGGGAGGCGGGGGGAGACCCGAGCAACAACGAAAGGGAGGGGGCGCCGGGGGGAGGGAATGAGGGGGGGAAACGGAGGGAAACGGGCGGGACAGGGGGGGAGGAACCAAAACGGGGGAGACCGAAAAAGAAACAAAAACCAAAACCAGCAACGAGCCGCGCGCGGCAGGGGAGGGCGGAGCGGCCCAAAGCCGGAGCCAGAAGGAGAGGCCGAGATAGAACCACAGGAGCCAGGAAAGGAAAGGAGACACGGGGGGAAGGTGAGAAGGATGGGGAAAGGGAGAGAAGGAGGGGGGAGGAGGAAACAGGGGAACCGAGGGGAGAGGGAAAAGGAGGGCCAAAGGAACGCGGGAGAGAAGGAGGGAGGGGGGGGGGGGAGGAGGGGAGGGAAGGGCGGAGGGGGGAAAGGACGGGGCGGCAAGGAGGGGGGGGGCACCGGGGGGGGGGCAAGGCCGCGGAGGCAGAAAGAGGGGGGCGAGGGGCCGGCCGGGAACGAGAGGGCGCAGGGAAGGGGGAGGGCAGACGGGCAGCGCCAGGGGGGGGGGCGGGGAAGCGAACCCCCGGCGCCGCGGGAAGAGCAGCGGGGCGCGGAACCACGAGCCAGCGCGCCCCCAGGAAGGGAGGGGGGGACAAGGAGGGGAGAGGAGAGAGAAACACGCGGAAGGGGAGGAAAAACCAAGGGAAAGGGGGAGGCAAAGGCCGACACGGAAAAGAGGCAAGAGAAGGAACGGAAGGCGGAGAGAAGCGGGGCGGAAGAAAGGGCCAAAGAACGAGAGGGCAAAAGAAAGAGGAGAAGAAAAGAAGGGGGCAAAACAAGGGAAAAACACAGGAGAAAGAAGGGGGCGGGGACGAAAAGGAACAAAGACCAAAACGAAACCCAAGAATAAAAAGGGGGGGCCAAAGACGAGGGGGACCGGGGGCAGGGGGGGGGGGGGCGGCCGGCAGAAGAACAAGGCCACAACAGGGGGAAGAAGGAGGAGAGGGGAGGAGAGAGAAGGGAGGGAGAAAGAGAGTGAGAGAAAGATACAGAACATTTATGGCGTAATGCATGAGCTGGGGTGGGGCGGGGGCAGGGGGGGCAGGGCCGGGAAGCCCAGCACGGGGAGGCGAGGCGGGGGGCGCGGGAGGCCAAAGCCACACCTGACACATAGGGAGGTCGGCCGTGGGGACAAAGGGCGACCCTGTGGCAAAATACAAAAAAAAAAAAAAAAAAAAAAAAGGGCAGACCTAGAGAGGTGGGAAAAGAGAGCCAGTTGAGTAATGAGATGCGCCTGTGCGGCTGGGAGGACAAACTACGGGCCTGCCAGCCACCCACACAAGAGGCAACTGAGAAGTGCCAGCTATGGCCCCATCCAGGAAACAGAGACATGGAGACTTAGCACTCAATTGGTCAGCCAGACTGATCTGAATCCATCGTCCAGATGTCAGGGGAGAGACCCTATCTGCAAAAAAATGAAGGCAGAGAGTGACGAGGAAACATTCAGTGGTTGACCTCTGGCCTCTCCACACATCATACATGGGCATGCACCAGGCACACATATGTTGCTACCAATAACATACAAAACCCTGTGCATCACACCCACACACACACACACCACAAACTCACACATAACCGCACACCACACTAGGCACAAGAAGCCATGTACAGGAGTATTTTTTATATCCCTATATAAAATAGCAAGGGACTGAGGTTGGGGTGAAGAGGCGGGGATACTTCTTAGCATACACAGGCCCTGGAACTACAGTAAAAAAAACAACCCAAAGCCGGTAGGACTAAAAATGGCTAAATGTTGTGTAAATTAGAGTTTGGAAGAAGCGAGGAAGTAGATGCCATAATCACGTAGCCAAGTAATGGACCAGTGTTGTAAACAAACATTTAAATCATGGACATAAGTTTATACTTCATATATACATCATATATATATATATCTCTATATATATCATGTAATCTGAGATAAAAGAATCAAAGTCCATAGGATTGATATACAACCAACTGTGACTTGTTTTCTTGGGGTATAACATTCAAAGGTGCTGGGAAGAGTACCCAAGTGAGTGTCTTTGTGTCTAGAAAATTACTCAGCATATTGTTTTGTTAAAAGTTACGTCCCAATAAATATTGTTTTTTTTTTAACAATACACGCCAGTAAACATATTTAATACAGTCTCTGGGCCGCACGTTGGCCCCACCTGAAAAATTTAGGTCCTTTGTCACTATCGTACTTCTTGCTCAATTTGATGTGGGACTCTGTATTGAACCTCCGCACGCATTGCACAACGTGGTGCACACACTATTGCATGCAGAGAGTACATTCATACACCTCCAGAAATACATAACAATTAATAATAACACTGGCCCGGTAAAGTGATTTGGAACAAAAAAATTAAAAACGAAGCACGTGGACTTTGACCTTTGACGCGTCCCGTGATCAAGAATAACCCCGCAATTATTCTGTTTTTTTAGGCCCAGGGCTAACATTTCTTCTGGACTTTGACCCGCACCTACTTGATTGTTTCTAAGAAGGTAGCAATGAAAGCTGTCCACATCTTCTTGAATAAGGGAGAATTAGCTTATATTAATCCTTATAGATAGGTAGGATTAAAGCAGTACGGAAAGGTTAAAAGATCAAGATGTTAACATCGATTACTAAGTTTACACAAAGGTAGTCCACTAAAGAACATCACTGAAAACAATCTCAAGGTCAAAAATGATTATTGATTTGTGTCTTTCTGAGATTGAAGATTCATGGTTCCGCTTCAGTTGGATATTGGTACTGGTTATCAATGAAGGCAAAGCAACCAGGGCGATGTATGGACAATTTGGGGGGGGGGGAGGGGAGGGGGGGGGGGGGGGGGAAGGGGGGCCATGGGGGGGGGGGGGGGGCGAGGGAGGGGGGGGAGGGGAGAGGGAGGAGGAGAGGGGGGGAGGGGAGAGAGGGGAAAAAAGAGGAGAGGAAGGGAGAAAGAGTTTCAAAATCTTTTCTCTCTCTCTCTCTTTTTTTTTTTAAGCATTGGATACGCATTGTATAAAAGTGTAATTAATGAAAACAATTGAAGGGTAGGAAGAAGAGAGAGAGAAAAGAGAGAGAGAGAAAAGATTTTGAAACTCTTGAGGACAATTGTCCATGACCATAGCCTCTGGTGCTTTGCCTTCATTGATAAACCAGATACCAATATCCAAACTGAAGCAGGAAACATGAATCTTCAATCTCAGAAAGACAAATCAATAAATCATTTTGACCTTGAGATTGTTTTCAGTGATGTTCTTTAGTGACTACCTTTGTTGTAAACTTAGTAATCGATGTTAACATCTTGATCTTTTAACCTTTCCGTACTGCTTTAATCCTACCTATCTATAAGGATTAATATAAGCTAATTCTCCCTTATTCAAGAAGATGTGGACAGCTTTCATTGCTACCTTCTTAGAAACAATCAAGTAGGTTTCTTCAAATCCAGATTAGAATGTTAGCCTCTGGGCTCTAAAAAAAAGAATATATTTCTGGGTATTTCTTGATCCACTTTCCTCATAAGGTCAAATTTCACACTTTTCTTTTTTTTTAATTTTTTTTTCCAAATCACTTTACCTGTCCATTTTTTTATTAATTTTATTTATTTCTGTATGTGTATGAATGTACTGTCTGCATGCAAGTTTGTGCACCCGTGTCGTGCAATGCTGCGGAGGTTTCAATACATATCCCACATCAAATTGAGCATAATTACCTTATATGTACAAAGGACTAAATTTTTCAGGTGGCCAACTGCTGCCCAGAACTTTTAAAATATTTATGAGCTATTTAAAAAAAAACAATATTTATGGACTATTTATAACAAAACAATATGCTGAGTAATTTTCTAGACACAAAGACACTCACTTGGGTACTCTTCCCAGCACCTTTGAATGTTATACCCCAAGAAAACAAGTCCAGTTTTGTTGTATATCAATCCTATGGACTTTATTCTTTATCTCATATACATATATATATATATATATATATATATGATGTATANAACTTGTCATTCTTTTCCTTTCTTTACACAACAGAGGGAAAATATCTCTGTTTTTGTTTTAAGGCTGAACAGTTGAGTTAGAAACATACTCTGTAGGCATGGCTTCTTTTCAACCAGGGCTAAGTATGTCACTGTTCAAACTTTATTTGATATTCTGGACAATTAAAGATCAGCAAACTGTCATAAAATATTTTTCCTCCCAAAGTATTTTGGAGAAATTAGAATATTTCTTCTTTAAGAGTTACTGTTTGTTTTTTCACTCTAGAAAGCAAATCACAGACCATCCTTACCACCCCATTCCCACCCTATACTCAGGACAACTAATCAACACGTGCATTCTGTATTTTATTATTTATATGTTCATGTACAGTGTGCATACACACATATATTATATATATATACATATATATAGCTTACTTTGTGAGACAGGTCTCCCTGTAGCCCTAGCTGGCTGGAAACTCACTATATGGACCAGGCTGGCCTCAATCTCACTGAGATCTGCTTGCTTTTCCTTTGTCTCCTGAGTATTGGGATTAAAGGCATGTACCACCACACCCAGCTGTATATGTTTTTTGTAATACATGTAACAAGTCGCATACATATATTCTTACTTAATTCTTTAAATACTATACTTTTCTGGGTTAAAATTTTTTTTGTATTTTTGAAACAGGGTCTCCCTTTAGTCCCCACTGGCCTGGAGCTCCCTATGTAGATCAGGCTGGCTTTGAACTCACAGAGATCCACCTGCCTCTGCCTCCCGAGTGCTGGGATTAAAGGCATGCACCACCATGCCCAGCAACGCCTGCCCATTTTTAAGAGATTCTTTAGGGTATACATCCAGCAGAGTAACTTATATGCCATCCTCACATCTAATCATTCTCTAACACTGTGTGGCCTTGTATTCCTGCAGGCAGCACACACATGCCCCAGGTAATCCTAGTCTTTGACAAAACTTTTTATAATTGGAGTTTTGGTTATTTGTTACTTTAGTAACAGAACAATCTTTCTAATTGTGATTTTTTCCATTGCATTTTGAAAATTATTTTTATATAATATTTATTTTGAAATCTAGTCATTTGGAAATTTATTCAGAAAATAGATTATTATATAGCCTTCAGTTATATATATTGCATATTTTTCAGTAGGACTTTGAACTCATAAATTTCCCTTTGGTTTTTCATACCATCTAAGCGTAGTTTATCTCTCCTCTCACCCTCCTTGTAAAACCCTCACTACTGGGCTGGAGAGATGGCCTAGTGGTTAAGAGCACAGACTGCTCTTACAGAGGAGCCGGGTTCGATCCCCAGCACCCACATGGCAGCTGAGAACCGTCTGAAACTCCAATTCAATGAGAACTCCAGTTCCAGGGAAATCCGACACCCTCTTCTGACCTCCGCGGCATTGCACAACACAGGTGCACAAACCTGCATGCAGACAGTACATTCATACACATACAGAAATAAATAAAATTAATAAAAAAAAAACCCTCACTACTTCCTCCAGAGTTAATTTGCCCTCCTTTTCCCTATCCCCTCGGTTACACCTGTTTCCTACTACCCCCCTCTCTCAATCTCTCAAGCTCCTTCTTACTTTACCCCCGTGGTTCCTTTCCATTTTCCTGGCTCCTGTGGTTATATCAGGATATATACTTATGGCTAAGGATTTGGAGCTAAGAATCACAAATGACAGAGAACATATGTTGCTTGGTTTTGGTTTTTGTTTCTTCACTTAGTATAACAGTTTCTGGTTCCATCCATGTACCTGCAAGTTTCACGATTTCAATACTTATGCCAGGCAGGAGAAACCTCCCTTCTAGTTGTTGATCAGGGTAGTCCAAAAGACTACCACAGCCCTTGATTGCTTCCCTGAACTTGAATGGAAGTCCTACCACCAAAATTGGACACAGGGATTGGAGAAATTAAGCTGGAACTGACTTGCAAGCCTCCTCCTCTCTTGGTATCAGAGGATATTATAAAAGCTGCCAAGAGGGGAGACCAATCAATAGTCCTACCTAACTTTAAAACCTAAAAAGTAACAACTGCTATTAGTGCAATAGTGACACTTTTATCTTCAGGGTAATCAACAGTTGTCTAATTAGAGATCAGGGCCTGCTCAACGGGAGGGAACTCATGTGTAGTACTGTAAACACAGCCAAATGCACGTGGCTGGAGAGGTTACAGCTCCTAAATAGAGTCCTACTTCTAGCACATTCTTAGACCAAAATAATTCATTATTTTATTCTAAATATGCATCCTCATATTTATAGACAAGTGTACCTTTCACCCCTTACCAAAGAACCTCCTTTTTGCAATAGGAGACTATTACGGAATTCCAGAACTGGTCAAATACAAGAATAAGTGTCTGCGAGATGCTTAATCCTAAGTGGCATGTCCTCAATGCAACCTCTACACATAGGATGAATGGATCTCCCAACTCTGACTGGAAAAGTTTCCTTATACAGCAGATAGTTATTAACACAGAAACTCACAATTGCCCAATGTACAAAGAACAAGAGGCTGCAGAGTGCTTATTCTTGAATAGGACCCCTGTGACAAACCTCCTCCTCCCAAGGCTCAGAAATCATTTTAGGAAAAGACCTGGAGAGATTGTAAGAGCCAGAGGTGGTTATGACCACAAGGAAACAGTCTTCCGTACAGGTGGCCAGTGGCACTTTTATTTATATGCACTCACAACAACTGGGTTCTTCCAGACATCTGCTCAGTTACTTATCCACATTCACAGCAATGAGGCCCATGCCATCAACAAAATCCAGTGCAGACATGGAAAGTGGGTTAAGATCCTAACCCAATCTAATAAACTTCAAGCAGTTTGTTTCCCTGCTGAGAAGGGGAAAGACAGTATCTTTGAGGGTAGGATATGGCTGGGCCTAGTGGATGAACCAACACTGAAAGACATTTGAGGTTTTGAGGTTACAAATCAGACTCCATAGGCCAATATATATATATATATATATTATATTATATTATATATTATATATAATTAGTTTGGGACAATTAGTGGGGGGTAGGATTACATAGGGGAGGGGATCTAAATACTATCAAACCATATTGTATAAAAATCACAAAAATTCAATGAAAAATAAAATTAAAGGAAAAAGATAGATTACACATCCTTTTAAGTATAAGAAATTGTTTAATGGAAAACAGACATTTGAAGAATAATTAATTTAGCTGAAGTTTCAAATGGAAAAATTATAAAAAATGATGGGTTTAATAGTGACAGTTTCATATGTACATGCCATTGCACTTTGCTTGTACTTGAAGAATGGAAATTGAGAAAGCTTATAAAATCTCTCTTTTATTCTTTTACAAGAGCATTTCTACACATTTTTACATTTTTGAAGCGTCCTTTATAGGCAATAAAATTTATCATTTCTGGGATTATTATGCTTTTGGTGATAAATTTGGTCTTTTCTTCTTCAACACATATGAATTGACAAGTTTATTATTTAAAAACTTTAATAGTGGGCAATTTTTTAAAAGAACAATTAGGTTTTAGAACATGAACGATGACAATCCAAGACAGCATACGTAAGACAATAAAGATATTAAATACTATCTAAATTTTAAAAATAACAATTCTAATAGCTAATTGTAATTACTCTATCTTGGTGAAAGTAGTTTCTCTCCATGAAATTCATACAAATTTTCATAAGGGCAAACTCTAATTTAATGAAAGAAATGGCGGGCATATTCTAAGCTTGCAAAATCAGAGAAATCATACATACTATCTGGAGGTATCTTTTCTTCAAATGTATCTCAGGCATCTTCTACAAATGGGCTGTGTTCTAGTTTGTCTTCCATTGCTGTGACAAAACACTCTGACCGACACCAACTTGGGGAGGAAAGGGTTTATTCAGCTTACATCTCCCAGGTCACAGTTCATCACTTAGGGAGCCCAAGGCAGGAACTCAGGGCAGGAACCTGGAGGCAGGAGCCGAAGCACAGGCCATGGAGGAGTGCTATTCACTGGCTTGCTCCCCTGGCTCATGCCCAGCCCGCCTTCTTATATGGTACACAACAACCTGCCCAGGGTGGCACTACTCATTGTGGGCTGGGCCCTCCCACACTGCTCGACCATCAAGACAATACTCCACAGATGTGGCCACAGGCCAATCCAATGGAGCCAATTCCCCAATTGAGGCTCCCTCGACCCAAGTGTGTCAAGTTGACACTAAAGCTATCCAGCACAGGCTGTATCCTTAAATAAAAGGTGTGTAAAAAGGAATATCCCAATAGCTATCCGACACTGCTAAAAATGGACACACAACTAAGGAAGGATACTGTTCTACACACAGAAGGCAACAACTAGCCAAAGTTTATTGAATGAAAGACTGCAGATTTCAGGTCTCTGGATAGGACTCCTTTATTAAGCCTTACCAAACCCAGGGGTTAGGGACCATTGCAGAAGAGAGGGTAGAAAGATTATAAAAGCCAGGATTGGTGCATGATTATAAAGCAGTCTTCCAGGCCTCTGGGAACTTGTTCATATGAACCTACAGCAATGGTGTCAGCATGCACAAGACCCATGCAAGCTCAATCAGACAAAAACCCAGCACGGAACTAGGGAAATGGGCAGTAACCCCCCAACCTTAGTGGGGGAACTACAGGCAGCTGATTAGTGCTGGGTGAGGGAGAGTTGATCTTTTTTTAAATTTTTATTTATTTATTTATTTATTTATTTATTTATTTATTTATTTATTTGTACGAATGTATTGTCTGCATGCACCCATGTCATGCAATGTCGTGGAGGTCAGAAGAGGGCATCAGATTCCCCTGGAACTGGAGTTCTCCTGGAACTGGAGTTACAGACGGTTCTCAGTTGCCATGTGTGTTCTGGGGATCAAACCTGGGTCCTCTGGAAGAGCAGTCAGCGCTCTTAACAGCTAGGCCATCTCTCCAGCCCTGAGAGTTGATCTTCTTAACAGAGTGGCTAGATATGCTGGCTAGACTCCAAAGGATGAACTTTCAGTGAGGGACGTATGAGCACACATTTGACTCAATAGGCCATAACATATATTACAGAATGTATGAATTCTGGATAGGATGTTATATGGGGTGTTGGGGGTAAGGGTATAAAGGTGATTATGATGATTTTTATAAATTGCACAAAAATTCAATAACAATATATATTGAAAAAACACACAGAAAAATGGTGTTTATTTTTAAAAATAATTCTAATGGTTGGTTGTTGAAGTTTAAAATAAGTTTCGGGGCTGGAGAGATAGCCTAGCGGTTAAGATTACCGACTGCTCTTGCAGAGGACCTGGGTCGATCCCCAGCACCCACATGGTGGCTAAGAACCTTCTGTAACTCCAATTCCAGGAGAACTCCAGTTCCAGGGGAATCAGAGACCCTCTTCTGACCTCTGCAGCATTGCACAACATGGGTGCACAAACCCACATGCAGACAGTACACTCATACACATACAAAAATAAATAAAAATTTAAAAATAAAATAAAATAAGTTTCAATTTCCACAAAATTGTTAAGCTCTCAATTCTTACATATCATTTAGTTGTTTTTAATTTCTGTGTATCACCTATACATAATAAAAACTTTTTCTATATCAAATTTATTTATTTTTCTTGTCTTATTACATGGTTTATATTTTAATTTAACAATAGTAGAATAGAGGAAATTAATAATGCTGTCCTTAGGTCTGAAAGGATTTTATCCCTCACAATGATATATGAGGATATCTATATGCTCATTTCAGATATTTTATTTGGTAAGAGGATTTCTTTGCATATTTCATTTTATAAGATTTAAATAATAATACTTAATAGATGCTGAATTTTATCTAATATCTTCTCTACATATTGTGATAATCATTTGAGTAATTTAAACTGGCAATTTGTCGTGTGAAATCACTATTATATTCTGAGGACATGACTACTTTTACCAGGAGATATCTTTTTAGTACATTATTGTATTTGATTTGTTAATTGTTTTTCAGAGGGCAGAGATAAGGTCTCACTATGTAGCCCTAGCTGGCATGTAATTTACCTTATAAACCAGGCTGGACTTGAACTCACAGAGATCTGCCTGCTTCTGCCATTCCAGTGCTAGACTAAAGGTGTGTGTTATGATACCCATTTTTTATTTTAAAAAGATTTATTTGCCTGGTGTGGTGGTGCATGCCTTTAACCCTAGCACTGGGGAGGCAGAGGCAGGTAGATCTCAGTGAGCTCAAGGCCAGCCTGGTGTACAGAGCAAGTTCTGGGCAAGCTGTGGCTACAGGGAGACCCTGTCTCAAAACCATAAATAAATAATAAATAAATAAATAAATGATTCGTTTACTGGTTTTATATATATATATATTATATATATATATAGTGCACATGAGTGCAGTACTCACGAAGTACAAAAGATGGAGTTACATTCCTTAGATCTGGAATTTTCAGCTCTCTGACTTGGGTGCTGGAGTCAAACTATGTTCCTTGGCAAGAGCAGTCCTCTTAACCACTGAGCAATCTTTCCAGTCCTTTGTTTCTTCTTTTGAGAGTTCTCGGTTCATCTCAGCAACTCAATCATTGTTGGATTGTTTGATTTCTTGTTTAGTTTTGTGTTCTCTGTATATTATAGATGGTAATCATTTGTTGGATGCACAGCTACCTAAACTTTTATTCCTTCTGGTGTATAGGCTGTTTCTTCACTTAGATAATTTTTTCCTTTGCCATGCAGAATCTTTTTAATCTCATAAAAATCCATTTTTCAATCATT
This sequence comes from Rhizomys pruinosus, assembly GCA_009823505.1. Lineage (NCBI taxonomy): Eukaryota > Metazoa > Chordata > Mammalia > Rodentia > Spalacidae > Rhizomys > Rhizomys pruinosus. Next base: position 1,637,966 of record VZQC01007114.1, read on the forward strand.
GGCCTTATTTTGTGAATGACTAGAATCTTATTCAAAGTCCTTGCTGATGTCTTTATCTTGAAGTGTTTCTCCTATATTTTTACTCTATCAAATTCAGAGTTTCCAGTTTCATAATGAGTTATTAATGAATTTCAGATGATTTTTGTACAGAGTGAAAGAAATGGATCCAGTCATTCTTTAACATAGAAATAGCCAGTTTGGCCTATCAAACAAGCTGTCTATAAATTTTTGCCATTTTTTGTCAAAAATCATGCAGTTGACTGCTACCTAGGCCTCTAGTAAGTCAGATCTTTCCCACTACATCTCTATTCCTTTCCTCTTGCTCAACCCCATCTTGTCCACTGCTGGCCTTGGACCAGGCAGTCTCTAATTCCTCTGCCTTGGATCTCTGTACTAGCTTCCTAATCCAGACTAGCTAAACACCCAAACGTAAACTCTCTTCAGATGGTCTTACCACCCCATCTTCCNCCTCCTCCCCCTCCTCCTCCCTGTCCTCTTTCCCCTCCTCCTCCTGTCCTCTTCCTCCTCCTCCTCCTGTCCTCTTCCTCGTCCTCCTCTTTCTTCTCTTCCTCCTCCTCCTCTCTCTCCTCCTCCCCCACCTCCTCCCTGTCCTCTTCACCCTCCTCCTCTTGTCCTCTTCCTCTTTCTCCTCTTCCTCCTCCTCTTCCTTCTCTTCCTCCCCCTCCTCCCCCTTCTCCTCCCTGTCCTCCTCCCCTGTCTCCTTCTCCTCCTCCACCTCCTTCCTAGCTCCCCCCTTCTCCTCCTTCTCCTTCTCCATGTCCTCCTCCCCTTCTCCTCCACCTCTTCCTCCTCCTCTTCCTCCTCCTCTTCCTCCTCCTTCTCCCCTCCTCCTTCTCCCCTCCTCCTTCTCCCCTCCTCCTTCTCCCCTCCTCCTTCCTCTCCTCCTCCTTCTCTTCCTCCTCCTCCTTCTTCCTCCCTCATCCCTCTCTTCTTTTATGTTTGTTTGTTTGTTTGTTTGTTTGTTTGTTTGTTGAGACAGCCTCTCCCAGTAACACCAGTTGGGCTGGACAGAGGTAACTCTGCCTCCTGAGTGCTGGGATTAAAGCTGTGTAGTACTATGTCTGGCTATGCTGGACTTCTTAAATGAGACAGGGATTGCTCTCCTTGATACAATCGTATGGTTTATAGTAGGTTATCTTTTTGTTGTCCCTTGACTATTTAGTAGAATTCCTTATTACACATTTGTGCCAGATACTTTTCCTTTGAAAGAAATGTTTTATTATGAATTCTGTAGATATAACATTTATGAAACTAATCAGATTTTCAACCTTCCTGTGAAATAGTTCGAAAAATTTATTATCCTATTAGTCTTTCCCTTTTGGAGGCTAAATATGAGGCAAATGAACAAAATTAAACCTTTTAATGTTTTCGATTTATTTATTTATTTATTTATTTATTTATATGAATGTATTGTCTGTGTGTAGGTTTGTGCACCCGTGTTGTGCAATGCTGCGGAGGTCAGAAGAGGGTCTCAGATTCCCCTGGAACTGGAGTTCTCCTGGAATTGGAGTTACAGATGTTTCTCAGCTGCCATGTGGGTGCTGGCAATTGAACCCGGGTCCTCTGCAAGAGCAGTAGGCACTCTTAACCGCTAGGCCATCTCACCAGCCCCCCTTTTAATGTTTTCTAAAACTATTGTTAGCCTTTTAAAATCTCTCAAATTGCATCCAGCTTTCTTTAGAATAACATTTGGTTTCTAAAAAGGAATTGATTTCAGAAATATTCTTCTACACATGAATACTATTAGTTCCTCTTTAATCTTGTCTAATGGAAAGAAATGTGACATTTTAGGAGGTTGGAGGTCTCTTTGATTCAAATACAGGAAATTGATTCATTAACAGAATAATCTTAAAATTAAAGAATGGGTCTAGTTTCACTCCAAAGGCAGAGGCTTCTTCCCCTCCAAACGCACTGAACATTTATGGTGTTCCTCTTTAGATGTGCAGTATCATGGTCTGCTCACATCCTGGGAGATTATGATGCATATTTTCAACTTAAAAATCACTCTGTATCCATCATTTTGACTTTGTTTAATCCTCTGCTCTATTAAAGAAATAAGGTGAGGGGATAAACATTTGTAAACCATTAACACCACCTCATAGCTGATGCCCTAATTCTAGTGATTAAGTTGGAGCAGGCATTGTGATTTGTGTGACCCATTTCATGACAGTTTAAATGGAAGAAAACTTAAATGTCTCTCAAACTTGTTATATAACCCAAGACTCTTATTACATTCCCAGAGGTTATTGATCTGGCCTAGCCCTCCTGTCTCCAATGAAACATGTCCTGATGTAGTCCACTTTGATACCCTAATGTGGCTAGCAATGCATTGGAGGATTTCTTTTACATTGTACTTTAAAAAATATACTTGGTATGATTGAAAACCAGAAGCAGGAAGTTGTCTACTATGGCAGAAAATAAATTCTCTGGAATAAAATCAATCAAGGATAAGGTCGGAAGTGTTTGAAATGTGCATTCACTTTTTCGAACTGTTACTTTTGTAGTTACGTGGTCCTATTTATTTAAAATAGAAGCAATATCAGTCCCTGTATCGCAGGAACTTTCAATAGTAGATTGCCACCTGATAAATATTAGTTGAAAAAAATCATTGTATGAATTAAATCATGTACCCTAGGAATATAGCTGATGTTTCTAGAATGGACAATTAAACGTGAGATGGCTACATTAGACAGGGGATGGCACAGTGGGGTGAACTGACAACTGCACCTTTTGGTCTGGATGAAGTAATAGAGCATCAGATCTTTGTAGTGATTGCATCACACAGCACTGAAAGGTTGCCAATAGCTGAAAACTTAGGTTATCCTTGTGCAATACTTGGACCACAGCTAACAGCAACCGCTATGTATTCGTCCATAGACTTGCCCCAGTTTCACAGCATGACATGGGATTATAGATCATGCTCACCCCTACTTTCAATTTCTTAAACTTTTGCATTTCGTACATCAACTTTTATATAGCTTAAGTTTTTTATGCTTACTTTGATTCTTCATTTGGATAATGTTAATGGGGTCTTATTGACTAGTGTCTCCAGTTTATCTCATCACACACTGGGCAGTATTCATGGAATTGTCCTATGTGCCAGCTGAGTCTGGTAGAGGTTTAAAGGCTGAGAGCCAAATTCATCAAAAGGATAATGGCTAAATATATTTTGTTTTGTTTTCTGAATTTTAATGACTGAATGGAAAACTTATTCATTATTTATCTATTTTTGAATTTTATCAACTAGTTCTGGTGGTAATTACCCTATCTCTGTATTTATAGAAAGGTGATACATTATCAAGATAATAGCCTGATTCCATATTTATGAAGGATCTGTTAAAATGATAAATATAGATACATGGAACTAAGTGATTGCTGCCAGGGAAAACCACTGGTAGGTTAAAAATTGGGGGGGGGGCACAACTGGCTAGCACCTTTGGTGAAATTAGTATTCCATATTTGAATTTTATTTGGAGGGGGAAAATCATGATGGCCCTATAAAATATTCAATTTCTTTTAAAGGCAGATGTGGCCTAATTCTTATCAATCAACATTACAGAATAAAAGAATACAATAAGTACTCAATTCCACACTAGGTTGCAGATTCAATTGCACTGAACATCATGGTTTTCTTTTTTACTGCAATAAAATAAGTTTAAATTAAACCTGGGTATAGATACCAGTGACTTAATATAGCTACACTTTTACTTATATTTCTGAGAATTGTTATTATGTTTGTCACTGAAAAGAGAAGCATCAAGAAAACCCAATTTTTATGGAGAAAGAATCTGAAATAAAAAGCAAATGAAGGCATATTAACCTTTCAAGGACAAGGATGTAAATATGTAGAATAATGAATTTCTATGGCTTTGTATTTCTACTTCCCTCTATGGAAAACAAAATAAGGGGAAGATACAGATAGGGGAAGGAATCTAAGTAGGATCAAAATATGTCATATGAAATTTACTAGAATTCAATAAAAAGAGCAAGCAAAAGTAATTACTAAATCATAATAATTATATCTATAAAAATCCAGGCAGCATGAGGGCACATGCCTCTAATTGGAGTACTTAGGTTGTTGATGCAAGACAATCAGAAGTTCAAGGCCAGCCTCACCTAGTATAGCACGTTCAACACCAGCCTAAAGACTTAATTGTGTATATACAGTTTTATACAACTGACTTTTATAATGTGTATATATATAAGTGTACATCATAAATAGTGTGTATACTAGTACACAGCACACATAATGAGCTCCCTTTTATAAAAGCTTCATCATTGTTTCTCTTTCATTAAGTATTTACAGTAACAGAAACTAAATCTGGATAGAAGAAAGGCAACGTTCTAAGAAGTCACAAGCTTTATAAATGTTTGCAAATTGGAAATCGAGAAATTTGCCAAACTATAGCCATATTTTTTAATTAAATTAGACTGGCCTGGGGAATTCAGGAGTCTTCACAAATTGAGGGATTTTTTAAATTTTTTTATTAATTTTATTTATTTCTGTATGTGTATGAATGTACTGTCTGCATGCAAGTTTGTGCACCCGTGTCGTGCAATGCCGCGGAGGTCAGAAGAGGGTGTCAGATTCCCTGGAACTGGAGTTCTCCTGGAACTGGAGTTTCAGACGGTTCTCGGCCGCCATGTGGGTGCTGGGGATTGAACCCAGGTCCTCTGTAAGAGCGGTCGGCGCTCTTAACCGCTAGGCCATCTCTCCAGCCCAGAAAACTATTTTGTGGATTTTAGCAGAATTTTGTACATCTTTTAATTATATTCAGACGGTCCCCATGCCCGCCAACCCTATCATCCTCCCCTGCCAGACTTCATATCTTCCTTTTTTATTTTTGTTTATGTTGAAAGGCCTATCAAGTCTAATCTGTGTCTTCCAATGTTCTAAGGATGTGGGGCTATCCCTTGGCAAACCTGCCAGGCATCGCAGCCCTAAAAATAACTCACTCTCCCATTCCCAGAAGAGCTATCAATTGCCAATAGATCTCACCTAGGGTGAAGGCTTTCTACCCACCTCCCTGATCCATGCTGGGTTTCTCTGGCTTGTACTGGCACAGGTTTGTGCATGTCCTCACAAACAAAGTGGGGTTCATATGTGAAAATACCCTGTTGTGTCCAAGAAACATGATTTCCTTATATTCTGTATTCATCTACCAACTCTGGCTGGGACAATCTTTCCACCCCTCTTCTGCAACAATCTCTGACCCTTGGGAGAAGACAGTGGAATGTATGTGTCCCATTCAGAGCCAGATACTCTACAGTCTCTATGTTCAACACCATACCCACAAGAAGCCTTTCTGGTAAAAGATGAGAAAGACACTATTCCATGGGGACAATAATATGTCATTAGGAGTCAATTCAATACTATATCCGTTTAGCAGAATAATAATAGTATGTTCTCTGCCACAGCCCATGAACTGTCTAGCCACAGGTTCTTGGCCCTGATAACAGTGCCAGGCTTGGGCTCCATCCGGTGAAATGGCCCTTTAATTTAAGCAGAGGGTGGCAGGTTACTCCCATAACATTTGTGCCACTGTTGTACCAGTGGGCATAGGTCTGCTAGGCCAGTTGTTGTAGCTGGTATGGTTCACAGTTGAGTAAGGTTGGTTTATCTTCCAGTATCATGTAGAGCACCTTCTAGTACTATGTATTATGAAAGCTGGTCAGGAGAGATGAAGTCTCAAGGGCATTAGTAATGATGTTTCCTAATTTATTCTATGATTCACATCTGTAATGTCTTCAGCAATAGGGTCTTACTGTCAAGTGTGGCATGCAAACATGAGCAAGGGCAGCAGCCGACATTATTTAAGGGGTTATGGGAACTCCCTTGGTTTGTGTAGATTCTTCAAAGAGCTAAAAAGGAGCCCGCCACATGATCTAAGCGTATGACTCCTGGGCATATACCCAAAGGTCTCTAGTTCCCACTATGGAGATAATGTTCATTGATGTTCATTGCCTCCAGGAAATGGAGACTACCTACATGTTCATCAGCTGATAAATGGATTATGAAAGTGTGGTCCAGGTACACAATGGAATCCTATTCAGCTGTTAAGAAAAATGGCTCAGTGGTTAAGAGCACTGGCTGCTCTTGTAGAGGACCTGGGTTTGGTTCCCAGCACCCACATGGTGGCAAACAAGCATTTGTAACTCCATTTCTAAAGGATCTGATGCCCTCTTCTTACCTCTGCAGGCATTGCCTGGCACAGATGCATTTACATACATGGATGCAATACTCTCATACTCAATAAATACATAAATAGAGAGGTATGTTTCAGGAAAATACATAGAGGTCAAGAAATTGCTCAGAGGTTATTAGGGAGCATCATGGGAAAGGAGACAGATGCCGTGATGTAAAGGGGGGAATCATGTGATAAAAATGATTAAATGGGGCAAGAAATGGAAGGGGGGACCGGAAGAGGGAATTAAGAGAGATGAAAATAACCCTAAAGGACATTTGAAAGTGTCATATGGAAGCCCACTACTGTAGAAGCTTTTAAAAAATATAAATATGCAATACAAAAGAGTTTAAAATTAGTTACCCTAGGACAAGGATTTAATGGCCTTACTAGACACTACTGGCTAGCAAGTGAAAATCCCATTCTCCACTACCAGGAATGGACCCAATTTGATTTTTCTTGTAAATATTTGTATGTATATATTGTGGTCATATAATAATTTTCATATATATATATATATATATATATATATAAATTTATATGCACACACATATATATACACACATACATATATACAGACATGAAAACACATGCACACACACATACACACACACACACACAAACACACACACACACACACACACACACACACACACAGAGGCAAAGACCTCCTAACTTGCACTACATAAAATTCTTCACAGTTATTCCAAATTTCATATGGTCTGATTTGAACTTGAACATGTAGGGGAGTAGTTATGAAAAAGGTGTTTTCTTCAATATGAACATTGCTAAAGCCTTTGTATAATGTTTAGTTGCCAAGAATTTGCACGTTCCCGCTAACAATGGAATTGAAAGCATGTTGCAAAGCTCATAGGCTAAGGACTGCCTGGAAAGTATCTTCAATTATTCAAATTTTTTCTTTGATTTATTGATTTTTTACAATATTCATATCATATACTTTAATGGTATTTAGATGATCCCCTCCTCTGACCACACCTCCTTCCCACAATCCCAGCCCAATTTAATGAATACACACATATACAACCCTGTGAGACATTATCTCCCCCTCCAAGCAGCGATTAGTGCTAAAGCTTAAACAGTGTCATGCATTTGTTTGTTTTCTGTAGAAAGGGATCCCATTACTAAGCTTTAAGAGGAAGCGCTGTGGTTTCAATGAAGTTTGGTGATGATTTGTTGGAGTAGAGGGTAACACTGAAGAGAGACAGCTCTGTCTCAGACACTTGAATCTGGCTCGTCTCCATGTCTAGAGCTGGGAGACTTCCTTTGGCTCAACTGATCTATAGGCAAGTTCCTTAGAAGAAAGGAATGATCTTTATATCTGTGTCACAGGATTAATGACAACACATAAGAAGAGTAGTGTCTTAAGAGCAAGAAACAGAAATAATATTTATTATTAATATTGAATTTTAATTGTCACAATTCGGGTATGATTAATCAGGTTTTACTCAATAACAAACCAGGAATAAAATTACAAAAAATTATTTTTCCTTATTTGAGCAAGATTTCATTTATCCTAATACTATTCCCTGCACATAGTTTTGCACCAACATGAAACATCTTGTGAGACTTGAAGATGAGTTTTTAAAGTGCATCTCACCTAAACACAAAGTTTTAAACATAGTAATAGAGAATACTGCTCATTTAGGAAAGAAATTCAATAAATGTCTAGAGGTTTGCTTTACTAAAGACTCCCGGGCTGGAGAGATGGCTCAGTGGTTAAGAGAACCAACTGCTCTTGCAGAGGTCCTGGGTTCCATTCCCAGCACCCACATGGCAGCTAAGAACCATCTTTAAGCCAAGCATGGTGGTACACGCCTTTAATCCCAGCACTCATGAGACAGAGGCAGGTGGATCTCTGTGAGTTCAAAGGCAGCCCAGTCTACAGAGCGAGTTCCAGGACAACTGGGGCTACAGGGAGACCCCATCACAGATGAAAAAGGACTCCCACACTGCTCTATACCCAAAGAATTCAACTACATTTACCCAATCAATTTGGCCAAAGGGACACTGCAAGCTTACTGCAGCCCACAGCTCCCCATGCTATTTATATAGGTTTTGAAGTAGAATGTATATCAGAAAAGACTGATGCTCAGCCCCGAGGTCTGATACGGGGGTGTTTCTTGAAACAGATGCAAGTTCAGTTGTCCTGTGGAAATATCGTTTGTAAACCATCTCATTTCACACAAGGCAAAGAATACACCACTGTCTTTCACTACACACCCATTCAATAGAAAACCTCCAATCAGTGTATTCTAGATGATTAAAAATATTTACACAAAGTGAAAGGTGAATCATTACAAGAAAAGAAACTCACCTTTAACCCCCAATCCATCCTAATTCCGGGTCACTTTATTTTTCTTTGAATGTTAAGATTTTGCTCACTATTAACCTTTATAGAGAACAGAAGCACACACTTGCTACACTCTCTCGGGTGCACAGAACTTACAGCATAATTTGCACAGCTGTTTTGTTTACCTTCAGTCTATAAACAGATCGCTTTCTTAGAAGCCCTACTTGAAGGCTCCGTGGTCACTGAGAAGAGGAAGACATTTGTCTTCCAGAGATCTGCTTCATCTCCTGCCCAAAGATTAGTAAAACAATATAGATTAACATCCACAAGATTGTGAGTCTCTGCTCAAGTTCCCGACAAGGTTTTATGGCTTGAAGTAAGTCTTTCCCAAAGCTTATGTGTTAACATCTTGGTTCCCAGACTATAGCACTGTCGATAAGGAGAGGAACCTTTAAGAGACAAGGTCAAGTGGGAGACATGGCCATTGACCCATGTCTTTGAAGGGATAGTGGGACCCTAGTTCCTCCTCCTCATCTTACTTCTGTCCATGAAGTGGATGTCTTTGTATAGCATGTGGTCTTGTCATGATGTGCAGTACCCTCAGAAGAGGCCTAAAAACACTGATAATCTCAAATTATCATTTGGAGACACAGAGCCTCCAAACTGTGAACAAATAACCTTCTTACTTATTAGGTTAATTTATTGCAAGGATCTGTCATAGCTACAGAAACCTGAATTATACACTGATTAATAAGGGTAATATTTTTGAGGGTGTCGATAAATACTAACCATACCGGTATTATTTAGATATAACATATTTTTTTAATGTTTAAAAGTCTCTAAAAACAACAACAAAAATAAGAAACCTGAAACTGTACAAGGAAAAACAAAAGCGAAATGTGTAGAAATGACTTCACTTGCCAATCATATTTTAGATATAAAACACCAGTAGCCAACATAGCAAGAAACTGCCCATACTCTGGGTCTTCCAGGGGTGGAAGGATAAGACAATTTTGTTGATCTTATAGAAGGAATCTACTCTAATGGTCTAGGCAAGCTTGGTCAGAAAATCCATTAACATGAAGTACCTGATTTAGTGTATATGTACAGGGCCACAAGAGGTGATGCCACACAGCTCTTTGCTACAACCATAATACCTATAATATCCCAGGGCCTTTAGTAAAGATTCCTTTGTCAGAATGAGTATGTGGGAATAACAACCTATGATAGATGCCATGTTACCTACAAGGACTCTAGATTCTATTTTAAAAACCTTATTTATTTTTTATTTCATGTGTATGAGTACTTTTCCTATCGGTAAGTAGACCCAGCTTGTGCGATGCCTACAAAGGCCAAGAGACTGTCAGATCCTGTGGAAATGAAGTCAGAGACAGTTGTTTATTGCCTTGAGAGTGCCAATGAGAACCAAATCTGGTTCTCTGCAAGAGCAACCAGTGCTCTTAACTGTAGAACTCTCTTCACCCCGACTCTAAACTCTTAGTATTCAATCAGAACTATTAGCGGGCACCCCTCAATTCTTCCAGTGAGTTTCCAACTTGTCTGTGCTGTGGCTATGGTGACTTCCCTTTGGAGACATTTTCCTTCCTCTATGGGGTTATATCCTGTGTGGAAACATGTCTTCTTCTATGGTCAGCCTTTGGCACCTCCTGAATTTAGTACAGTGACCCTCGGAAGTCTTTATTTTCATTCTGCCATTTATTATTTCTGTTTATTAAGCATTTATGAAGCAGTGGCATGACCATGGGTTAAGCTGTGTAAAAGATGCTCAGATAGGTCTACCTGGCAGATTCCACAGACTCTGGGTTTCATTCTAATGTTGGGCACAGACAGGGAATGTCCTGAACCTCACGGATCCCAAACAGCATCAGCCGGTGAGGACAAATGCAAGCACCATCTTCCTATGCCTGGCTTCTTCTGCCACTGCAGACCCATCTCATTTTCATCCACCCTCTGCCCTCAAGGCTGACCTGATGGAACCAGTCCACAGTCTTCTGCCTTCTGTGTTTCTTAGACAGCCTTTAGAAATGCATATTCTATGCATCAGCTGTCTGTTTCTCACTGGGTCTCTGGTGATTACACAAAGTTGCAGGAAGATCCAGTTTGAATTAGGTGCTAGTTCTTAGCTAGCACCCCTCAGGGCACCACGTGGATAGGAGTCAGGGGATCTCTCTGACCCCACCCCAAGGAGGAGCAGACAATGTGTCCTAGGTGCTTGATGCTGGGTGGGGCGGCAATATGCAGTGGTGCGCAATTGGGGGGCCTGTGATTGGCTCTGGGAAATGACGTCATTTGGTTTATATAAACAGGCAATAAATTGAATTCTCCATTAACACCATTATAGAATTCCTGGCCATCGTTTTTTTTAAATGTTTGTGTGCATACAAGCCAAGGCAGGCCTGCATTTCATTCAGATGGCCAGTGCAGGTTGGAAAGAGGTCCCAGTGCGGAACACCAACCTAGATAGCTGGTGTTATAAGTGGCCATAGGTGAAGATAAGCCAACAACCATCAGCCTGAAATTCCTGTCCAGGGGTCAACAGTCTCTGGGCAGGTGGGAAATCACGACCAAGAGTGGGAAATGTGTCTTAGGCTAAGGTGGAAGCACCTCTCAGGCCGGGCTAAGGAAGTAGCTGGCTGATCTCTACACCGAGAGGCCAGCTCCCTACAGTGGCAGTAGACAGGTGCTGTGTTCCCCTTCCCTTAGCAGGACCATGTGGTACCTGTTCATTACAAAGAATGCTTCCTACACAAAGCAATCCTTTTCTGTGTGTGGGGCTCCTAAGGGATCCTTTCCTAATCTTCCAGAACATCCTTGCCACTTAGGAGGCCTGGCTGTCTTTGGCATCTCTGATGTCTCCTGGGTATTGGGAGAATCTGCTTCCTCTCCCTGGAACCTCCTGATTTCCCTACCCGCCCATCTTCTAGCTGTCAGAGCTGCAGAGCACCCTGGGCACCAAACCAGCCTCCCATGCCCCACTGCTAGGGCAGGAGGTGCAGCGATTCAGGCTCCATGAAAATTCCTTCAGGGCTCGTGAAAACCATTTAATTAATTTTAAAAATCGGAAGAAAGAAAACCTTTTTAGGCTGAATAAAATTCTTTAGCATGCAGTATTGATATATTTGTCTGTATTTTTTTCTTTTTTTTTTATTGATGCTTTGTGTATTTCATACATCATTTTCCAATTCAATTCAGGCATATATCCCCTTCCCTTCCCCCCACCCCACCCCTACCCATCCCAGATCATGCATTCTGCTGTAACTTTTCTGCATCTTTCTCTGCTTTTTTTGTTTTGTTTTGTTTTCATTTTTTTAACAATAAGTGATAATTTGTGAGTACAAGCATCCTCCATGTAAAACCAATTTGCAAGCAGGTATGCCCAAACCACACAGCTCATGGTCCCGCCATCCAGCAGGGGGGCCTTGTATGTTCAATCACGTTGACAAATGAGTGTCCATCTATTGTTGTGTTTTCACCATTCACCCCAATCGCAGCCCTTACATTCTACTGTGCCCCCTCTTCCAGCGATTGTTCCCTAGGCTTAGAAAAGGGGCACAGGTGGATGAGAAGCAAAACACTCTACTTTCTCTGGAGCTATGTCTTGGGGGTGGTTTCCTTTTCTAAAGGTTCAAAGGGTTTTTTCCTGGGGCTTTTGGGTTTTTTTTTTTCTTTCATTCGGTGCCAATTTGTCTAGGATTAACCTTTCGATCCTACTAATGAAGCACATGCAATTAGATATATAGGTATTTAAACAGTATAATATATAGCCTTTCGATCCTACTAATGAAGCACATGCAATTAGATATATAGGTATTTAAACAGTACTAATTGTTATGGTAGGTTACTTTGGTATAGACACAGATGTTTGGATGATATGTTAATTCATGAATTACATTTTCTTCTGTTAAGTATGGCAGGGTCTTCGTGTGGTTTATATTTGTCTGTATTATAAGATGGCTCATCTTCATGGTCAATTAATGAGATTTAAAGTCACCATGGAAACACACCTCTGAGTATCTCTATGAGGTCATTTCTAGAAAAATTTAACTGAGGAGGAAAGACACCGTCAAATGTGGATGGCACCATCCCAATGGCTAGGGTCCAAGCTACAGACAGAGAGAGCCAGCCGAGGGCCAGCATTCACCTCACCTTGCTTCCTGACCATGGATCTGAGGTGACCAGTGGCCTCAACCCCCTGCTGCCATGTTGGCTGCCCCACCGTGGGCTGCACTGACAAGCTGTGGACCAAAATAAACCCTTCCTTCTTGAAGTTGCTTTTGTCGGAAGTAAGTATCCAATACATATGCAAATACAGTCAAGTACATATTTCTTAATCTTTTCTGTGTCTAGAGTCCTCTCTCTTTTCTTCTCTCTCTCTTTCATTTGTGTCTCTCTGTGGGTGTAAAAAAGTCATGAAAATAAAAGTGCCTATATCTCCTTACTCTTGGTTCTCACAACCCATGAGTGAATCCTGCAAGGAGCTATAATATCCCTTTCTCTATTTTTTTAAATATTTATTATTTTTATTTTATGTATACAATAAGTGTATTGCTTGCACATATGTAAGTCCACCATGTCATGCAATGCCAACAAAGGTCAGAAGAGGGCATTGGATCCTCTGGAACTGTAGATATAAATGGTCATTAGTTGCCATATTGGTGATGGGAATCAATCTGGATCCTCTGCAAGAGTAGCCAGTGCTCCTAGGTGCAGAACCATCTCCCCAGCCCCCTAATAGTCTATTCTTTTTTTTTTTAATTAATTTTTATTTATTTCTGCATGTGTATGAATGTACTGTCTGCATGCAAGACTGTGCACCTGTGTCGTGCAATGCCGCAGAGGTCAGAAGAGGGTGTCGGATTCCCCTGGAACTGGAGTTCTCCTGGAATTGGAGTTTCAGACGGTTCTCGGCCGCCATGTGGGTGCTGAGGATCGAACCCGGGTCCTCTGTAAGAGCGGTCTATTCTTATTCAAGCCTCTGTGTGTCCTCACTTCAACAGGAAACCATCCACGCTCAGTTCATGCATGAGAATCTCTTACAGGCTAACAAATGATATGACTGTACCAACTTGCCCAGCCAGCTCTGAATGGCTTCGGGCTCATCTGAAAGCAGCTCTACTACATAGGAGCTGCAATATTGGTATGAACCCGGAAGTGGCTTCTGAGTTCAGATCTGTCACATGGATCTCAAACAAGTCATGGATGAGAACTCAGGGGAGAAGAGGGGATTTTGACAGAGCAGGTGGCTAGAGATAGAGACCCAGTAGGAAAGAATGAGGGACAGAGGGGTTTGGAAGGAGGGGACCACCCCACCAGAGGTTCTTATGTTCACTTGAACTTTAATCTGTGCATTGTTGAATAATATTTGATATTTAGTAGAGGAAACCAGTAGAAAACTGTTAATGTGATCTATTACAGCAGATGAGGATTTAGGGAAGGGCAAGCTTTCATTCCTTCCAGACTTATTGGCAAAAGAGTCCAAGCAGAGGTTGTCTAAGAGCAGTTGAGGCATGTGGGCGGGTCACATCCTGAACCATAATGTGGGGGCAAAGATGGAGGGCAGCGGACAGATCCCTCAGACAAGGCCCCCCCACTGACCTGGAGTTCAGTCAGCAGGGCTTGGTGATGGGGAAATGGGGGGGGGGGTATCAATGTGAAGAACTCGGAAGGGACTGCACTGGCAGAGGTGGGGACGGGACTGTGGGGCAGATTCATTTTTTGGCAAGTGTTGTTCTGGCTCTGAATGGAGCCCCTGCCCCCCAGCCATGGAGCAGTCACTTCCAGCCTTGTGACCTGGTCCTGAATCAGAGCATTACTCCTTGGGGGGGCATGTTTCTCTCAGTCGTGAGGGAGTGATCACATCACTTTTCAAATAGTTGAAACCGTAGCTCTTAATGACAAATAAAGTCAGTTTGCCCCATGGGGGTGGGAAAAGCAGGCCAATAATTCTTCTCTAGTAGGACGTGTGGCAGCCCCTTCCCTGCTCTGAGCCCTCCATCCTAGCATTAGCCCAATTCATCTCTCATCCCAGATCCCAAAGGGGCCCAGCCTTTTGTTTCTCCTAAGGTAATGTGCCCTCTGTTCCTAGAACGTACTGTCAAGATTATTAACCCTCCTGTGGCACAGGAAGACACTTCTCACGGAACGTAAACTGGCTGTGACCTGCCTTGCCTGTCTCTCAGGTTTGCTCAACGGTTTCTGCCCATATGAGTCACATTGACCCACTTTGCACTTTATACTATTTGTGTCACAGCTCGCTCCTCCTTGCAGACTTCGTTCACACAGACCTCTTCTCGCTGTTTGCTAGAACACCCTCTGCCCATTCTACAGATCCTACCTTAAAAGCCAGGACTCAGAAGTCTTCCCTAAGTCCCTCTCCATCTAAACCACCTTGCTATGTTGTGTCTGTTTGCTTTCCATCAAATCACAGATCACAGGGGCTAGAAGAGCTCAGAACACCTTGTAAGCCTGAAGATGTGAGTTCAATCCCTAGAACCAACTTCGAAAAGCCAGGCATGGTAGCTTGTGCCTACAGCAGTGCTGAGGGCCAGGGCAGAGAGAGGCTACTGTGTTAGATTCACTGGTAAGACATCCCCATCCATTTAGTGAGGCCCAGACCAGTGAGAGACCTTGTCTCAAAAAACAAGGAGGATGTCTCCTGAGAAGCAATATCTGGAATTGAACTCTGGCCTCCACAGGACACACACACACACACACACACACACACATTCACTCATACCCAACATGAACACACTCACACAGACAGATAAATGAACAGATGAAAGTCCTTGTATGCCTCTTTTTGTGTTTCTCTCATGTCTGTCATTCTGTCCATGTTATAGATCTGTAGACTACCAGGTCCATGTCTGCTATGTTCTCCAGTACCGAATCAGCAATAATACCATGCTCCTGTACTAAACGAATGAATTAGTGACTGAATAACTGAAGTGACTTCTCTGTACAGATCAATACCTGTGATATGGATACAGACATAAACTTAGTCCTAATCAATACCCATAGTGGAGCAAGCAGCAATGAAGCCTAGGGTCACCGCACACTGACACTACACGTGGAGTGAGCAAGTTTCCATGGGCAGCGATGTCATGGAACACGGATGTTAACAAGAAACAAGAATCCATTTGGAAAAGCAAAGAGAAAAGAGGTTCTAGCTTCTGAAGGGGGTGACACTTTGAGGACAGCTGTGAGGAGTTTGGCTCATGTGAACACGAGGTGGAAGAGGAAGGACAACGCTATGTCTGCTAAGCGAGGTTGGAGCCTTCTGGCAAGCCCATGGTGTTTGTGCAAGCTCCATCCAGCACTGGATGGAATGGGAGCTCACTGCAGATTTCAAAGCCAAAAAATAATGTGGTCAGGTTTATGTCTTAGTAAATTTACCCTGGCAGTAGGCACAGGAGCTGGTCAGACATCCTCATCCGTTCGCGCGCGTGCGTGCGTGCATGTGTGTGTGTGTGTGTGTGTGTGTGTGTGTGTGTAAAGCCAAGAGTCAGGAAAGTGTGAGAGACAGCATTAGTAGTTCATAATGAGCCAGTGGAGAAAAATAAAGGGGTGGATTTTGACGTTTTTTTGTTTTTTTTTTTTTACAGAGGACAAAATGACCGGGACTTGGGTTTTATATTCTCTGAACTCATTCCCAGCCCTAAAATTATGACTTATATATTCACTCTGAATGCAACTTCAAATTGTGTGTGAAAAGCATTCCTACAATATTTCTGTTTTTCTCAAAGTAAATTCAGGCTAGTATCTCTCTTTGATTAAGCCACATAAGAATGACGCACTTTGACAAAGAAAATTTGCACGCTTTTGGGAGGTTAGACTAGAAACTCCATGAGGAACGTTCCCCAGCAGGGTCACTGGGAAGAGGCTAGCTCACCAAATCAATCCTGCTGGCTCTCAGCCAAACCCTCTGCATAAAACGTTTCTGTTATCTTCTAGAGTCTAGGCTCTAGACAGGCATGGTGGCTCACAGTTGGATACTGCACTTCAGTGGCCAAGGCAGGAGGATCTCTTCAAATTTAAAGCCAGATTAGGCTGCATAGAGAGACCCTGCCTCAAAACAAGAAAAAGACTTGCAAAGGACTTAGATGAATGTATTTGCAAAATGAAAAAGAAGAACAAACTTAACTCATTTTAGGGAAATGCAAAGAATTGATATTTTGATATTTTGAAAGGAATGGATATTTTGATATTTTTTCTGTCATACAAATTTACTGGAATTTAACAGTAAGAAATTTATACACTATGTAGTAGAATTATAGATTATAAAAATGCCATGATAGGGGCTGGAGAGATGTCTCAGCAGTTAAGAGCACTGACTACTCTTGCAGAGGACCCGGGTTCTATTCCCAGCACTCACATGGCGGCTAAGAACCGTCTTTAACTCCAGTTCCAGGAGAATCCTACGCCCTCTTCTGATCTCCATGGCATTGCATGACATGGGTGCACCGACCTACATGCAGACAGTACACTCATACATATAAAAAGTAATAAATAAAAAAATTAAAACGTCAGGATAGGAGCTGGAGAGATTACTCAGAGTTTAAAAGGCTAAGAATAGTTGCTGCTCTTGCAGAGGACCCAGGCTTGGCTTCCACAGCACAATGAAGCAGCTCACGATGGTTCCAGTTGCAGAGGACATGTCACACAAAATAAAAAGAAATACATATTTTAAAAAGCTTGGATAGGGTAGATGATATCATAAAATTAATGGTAGTTTATATAAAAAAGGCAAGGCCCAGAAGACGACTCAGCAGACAAGAGCACTGGCTGCTCTTGTAGAGGACCTGGATTCAATTCCCAGCACCCACATGACAGCCCACAAGTATCAGTAATTCCAATTCCATGGGATCCAATACCCTCTTTTGGCCTCTATGGGGACCAGACATGCATATGGTACACATATATGCAGTCAAGCACTCATATCATACACATAAAATAAAATAAATATTTCAAAAAGAAATGGAATAAAATTGGAGAAGGAAAGAGAGTAAATTTGTGTGACATTTACACAAAGGAAGCAATCCTTGAGGGAAATGAGTTTTTATAAATTTGGGGAGACAGTTCTGTGGAAGTGTTTTTGTTTGTGTGTTTGCTTTTTGGGTTGGGTGGTCTCTCTTTTTTTCATTAATTTATTTCTCTTTATTCCCAAGTTCAAACTGTCCGAAGTCTTGTTCAGTTTATAACTATTTTCAACGTTTCTTGAGAAGCACGGAGGTTTGAAGGCAGTCTTGTTATCATGAGAATCTCCTATACTTTGCCTGCCCACCCCTTGGGTCTAGTACTACACCAAATCTATGATTCTTGCTTAGAAACACTAAGAAGGGAATTGTGTATATATAAGCCTACCTGATAATTATCTGTAAAGTTATTTTATCTGCATGGCCAAATGGTTTTCCTTGAAGGAGATTATCATGTTAAACATTTAAAAATTTCAAATAAATGGACACAAATAACTTTAAAATTTTCCATTGTATGAAGTATAAGCTTGAATTTAACTATGGATTTACAATTAATTTTCATTCACTTGCACCTGTAGCAGGCATTTATTTGATAAATATTTATTTTTTATGTGCCAGCTATTGCAAAAATAAATAAGAAAAAGAAAATATAAGCACTAAAATGACTCCTTGGTTTCTTGAGATGGATTCTAGTCTATACAGGCAAGGCTAGCTTCAAACTTACAATATAGCCCAGGCTGGCCCAGAACTTATGGCAATCCTTCTGCCTCAGCTTCCTAAGCTTTTGGATCACAGGCAGTAAGCCTCTTTCCATGACTAGTTATTACATCACTGTGAAACCCTTTCCTGTTTGTCTTTAACGTGTGTCACCAGGCCTCATCAGAGAAGAAAGTAAGTCAGTCCTTCTGTGTCCCAAGCCCTGGTCTCCCCCAGGTTCTGTCAAAGGGCAGCTAGAGGACAAAGAGAAAAGAATGTGACCAGCTGAGCTGTGCCTGTGAGGAAGCTTCTGGAAAGGCCCACACCCCTGCTAATGTGGCATTTTTCTTTGTGCAGTAAAGATTTATGGAAAGAAAGAGATTCAAAGCCATAACAAGTAATTTGAACGAGTTGTGGGGATGGGGAATTAGTCACATGCTTTAAATAGTCATTTGTTGATTTATTCTACTCTCAGGATAAGAAAAATTTCC
Source organism: Rhizomys pruinosus (assembly GCA_009823505.1). NCBI lineage: Eukaryota > Metazoa > Chordata > Mammalia > Rodentia > Spalacidae > Rhizomys > Rhizomys pruinosus. Next base: position 1,656,663 of record VZQC01007114.1, read on the forward strand.
AAGAATAGTTTCCCTCATTTCCAGAAAAGACTTTATAGACACTGCAAGTATCTAAAGGACCATATCTGTACCCTCAACACAAACATTGTATTAAAAATAGTTTCAAAACTATTTGATTAAAGTTTGAAGCACACATCTTCCTTTAATAGTCCCCACTTCTCTGCCACAGTTTTAAACTAAAATAGATACCAACTATAGATTAATGGTGCTCCTGGGAACCTGACCTCAGAATCATGGCCTTCGGAGTAATTCTAACCTATGCCATATGTCCAGCTCCTGCAGCTGATTAATTATTAGCCACTCTTCACCAGGAGTTTGCATGCTCAACTCTAAAGCCAGATCCCCTGGGCTGAGTCACTTAGCCTGAACATCTTAGTCATTCCCATCTACAAAACAAATATTATAATTCTGCACATAATTTATGGTCCAAGAAGTTAACTAAAAGTGAGTTCTTTTTTTTTTTTACATGTATGACTGTGTTGTCCATACATATGTAAGTGCCCACAAAGTTCAAAAGAGAGTGCTGGATTCCCTGGACCTGGAGTTACAGATATTTGTTACCAGCCATGTGGGTGCTGGGTGTCCTCTACAAGAGCAACCAACCAGTGCTCTTAACCGCTGAGCCATCTCTCCAGCCCCAAATGCATGTGTGAAGTCTTAGGTGAAATGAGATGACTCTTGGTTTTAAGATGGCCATCTTATTTCTAACTGGGCACAGTGGCACTTGCCTGCAATCCTGGTACTTTGAAGGCTAAGGCGGGAGGATTGCCATATGGACGAGCCATATTGTAAGACCCTGGGTTGAGGAAGGAGATTGGCAGAAAGTGAATAAAGGGGAGGCTAGACCAAAGATTGGGGAATCAAAGTGGGGTGAATTGGATTAAAGTACATGATATATCTGAAAGTAATTATCTTTAAGAAAACCAAGATAATGAGATATGGTGGCACATGTCTTTAATCCCAGAAGTCCAGAGGCAGAGGCATGGAGATCTCTGTGAGATTGAGGTCAGCTTGGTCTACATAGTGAGTCCCAGGCCAGCTGGGGCTACAGGAGACTGTATCACATAAACAAAAAAAAAAAAAAAAAAGAATCCCAAGATTATGTACAAAGAATATGTTTCAGTAAAGTTATGCTCCTAAAGCTGTGTCATTACTGAAAAGCTGATACGTTACCTCAGAAAAAAATAGTTATAGGGTGTATACACTGTCTTTGCAAACACAAACACTTAAATTCAACTGCTCTCATATTTTGGTGTGCCAGAGGACATTATTTTTCTCATAGCACTGTGAAGAAGAAGCCACATTAGTTCTGTGGCTTTTGGCATCTTATAATCTCTTTGTCTCTTACTTCTGCTGTCTAAGAAATGGGGCAGTAATCATACCTTCTTCATGGTGCTATGGTTGCTTATTAGTGGATATTTTTGGACAATGAAGAATGATTTCCAAATGTTTGCGATAATGGGGTGGGAGATTCATAGTAGTCCTATTGATTGAAACACAGAACATAAAAGCATGTAAAAGGAAGGTCACAATTGAGATATGCTCCTTTAACTGCATGGCTACTCCATTATAGATGGGAAAACGTTAAAGGTGGTTCAGAAAATAAGGAGCATGGAGTCAGTTCACCTAAAATACACTGTGTGGTACAGCTCAAGAAGTCCTGGGTTGTTTAACCAGCCAAACTTTTGGCCAACAGTTGAGAAGAACACTTGATTAGGTCAAACAATTTGTGTTAAGTAGCATGTTACTGCGTCTCATTCCCTGGTAGGCACATACTTGCATGGTTCTTGTGACTCACTGTAATGAAGAGAATTTCAGAGAACTGACCATGTGACATTTCCAGGTCTAGGTCTTAGGATGATGTGGCCACTTCAGCTTTGTGCATCTGGACTCTCATGGAAAAGCCTGTTTCTGCTGAAGAGGAGGTTGTAGGAGACGAGTGGATCCGATCTACTGCTCTAAGAATGGAATTCATGGGTGTTTGTCCCCCAACCTAGGCTTGACAGGCCTCTCCAATGCTCAGAATTAATAAGAAATGCACTCTTATTAAGTGCTAAATTTTAGAGTGATTGGTTACATAGCTCATTGAAACACTGACAAAACCAGAAGAGAATTCAGGTCTTCTGAGCCCTAGACCCTATGTCACCTAGAGCAAGGGATACACACAGTTAGACTTTATGCTTTGCCCTCATAAAAAGTTAATATGGACAGTGAGCAACTGCACTTATTTTTAATTAATGTTTTTATCTTTATTTTGTGATGAGTATATTGCCTATATTTTTGTAAATGCACCCATGCCACACAATGCCAGTAGAGGTTAGAAGAGACTGTTGAATTCCCCTGGAACTTGAGTAACAGTTGGCTATTAGCCACAATGTGGGTGCTAAGAACCTAACCCGAATCTTCTGCAAGGGCAGCCATTGCTCTTAAGGGCTGAGCCCCCTCTCCTGGCCCATAATTACACATCTTTATCAACAGTTCACTTAATGAAAATGTACATAATAATTGACATACTGATTAAAATGAATGTATGTACTGGCTTTAAGGATAGCTCTCTGTTGTTAAATCATGAAGATCTATCCATCCAACTACGAAGCTGCCATCTGTCCATCTGTAGCTGGCTTCCAACTAGATTACAATTCTGTGTCAAACATCCGTTTGACTCTTGTATTCTATTCCATGAGGAAGTAAGTATAGGATATGAAGAACGAAAGGGCCAAAGTTTCTCATTCCCTATCATCTCACGTCTGTAATTCTTCTAAGAGGATTATTCATGATAACATCACAATCTGAATGTTGTATCTAATTATTATGTTTTAACGATGACTTGATGAGTATAGTTGCTTAAGGAAAATTCACCAGAGCTTCAAGAAAATTGCCCCGATCTTCTGAAAATAAAGTGACCAAATAATAGAGCCTCAGACCACATTAGCTTTTCACGTTTAAGGAAAGCTTGTTTATCTGGTCTGTATCTTGGATAGAAATCATATTCTTTGTTGTTTTTGGTGTGAAATTCTGAAGTTTGTTGGTTTGATATTAGATATTACCACAAAACAGCAGGAATTGTATTCATTTCTCTATTAGAATTATATTTGTTTGTAGACATCTCAGAAGTCTGTCTCAAGGCATCTGACAGCATGACAAGCTTGGTTGCCATGGAAAATGCGTGTGATATTATATAAAAATATTCCTAGGTCATGGGTAGTCATGTATTCTTTGGACACTGATACTAAGAGAGAAATGACTAAACATCTTTGTCAGAAAAGAAGAGGAATACAGTAAACAAACAATAATAACAAATCATAAATATGTGTGTACTGTAAACTGGAGCTTGGTTTTCTTAAGCATTAGACTTATGTTCTAACAAGCCTTTTAGCTGTAAAAGTTCATTTATTGCAAAAGCTTTTTCCTCCCTTAAAATATTCTTATTACCAGTCATTTTGCAATATTAATGGTTCCACTATTAATAGACTGAGACAAGGGAGCTATTATTCTTCCTCTCTATCTGTTATTCCATTAAGTAAGGCTGCCAACCTCTGACTGTTAGCAGCTCTGTAATGAACCATGTGCTTGAGCCACGGGACATATCATAAGAAACAGTTGTCCTCCTGTGTTGTTTTTGGTACATACTATGACTAGACAGGGAAAAGGTAAACTAACAAAATGCAAAGGAGACACGGCCCAGTCAGGTGTGAATTTAAAGAGTCATTTTCTTTGGATAAGACCAGAGGTGGAGAGGTGTTGGGGAATTGATGTGGAACACTGTAGGTGACAGTGTCAATCCCGTCCCTTCAGATGACTGATTTGCTTGGTGAGCAGTCCAGTGGTACCTGCGATCTGACACACACGAGCCTGCGGTCCATCCTTGCTTTCTCTAACATTGTGTGATCAAGGCGACCTCTAATGAGACTTGCTGGATTCTTAGTCTTGGATAAACACCAGCCTCCTCAGGAGCCAGCGTGGGCGGCCTATTGGGATGATGGCTTCGTATTCCACAGTAGCCTCTGCAGCTTCTCTCCCTTGAGCTGCCCCTGACCTGTGACTGCAGGGTCTATTCCTGCCCATCAGTGGGTTGGAATCTATTCTGAGAAAAACCACAAATCTTCTACTAAACAAAAGCCCATATAGTTACAAATTATATGTTTTCAGGAAGGAATTTACAGAAATACAGGTTACTTTCCCAACAACACTCTCTTCACTTGAACTACACTGGGCTCTCTAGAGTCAGAAGCAAAGCCCAGCATTCAGCTTTCTAGCCACTTGGTATGGCAACTCATATTCGAACTGTGTCAGGTTAACATTTCATGCATCTGGAAAGAAAAAGGAAATTAAGGGTAGAGGGATGGAGATCTGAACATACCAATACATTTCATTTTCTTTATTTGAATAAAAATAAAAATATCACTGACAGATCATTTTAAAACCTTTATCTCCTTTGATTATCATCCAAATTCCAGGAGGTGTCTGGCCACAGTCCTAGTATAGCAGAGAGGAAACAAGGATGTCAAGTGACTAGTGATTTGTTCAATTCACACCTTATTTAAGAAACAAGGTAAGCTTCCTATGAAATAGAAGAGCCCTGCTAGGGCGGTGGATAGACTTGACACCTCACAGGATCTGCTTTGAAATATGTTCGCTACGTTCATAAGCCCTCACTTTCATTAAGCAATCCTTCCCAACGACGGAGGAAACTCTTGGTGGGACCTAACCTTCCCATGGCCTTTTTGGCTCTGATGCTGAATGTAGAGGTTGGCCTGGGTGGAGCATTGGCTACTTTGGCAACCTTTGCCTGCTGCGGGGGTTGATCTCTTTGGAAGAGATGTCTTGTTTTCCTCTGCATGCTTGCAGCCTTCTCTCCACTGGAGGCACAGAAATAGGAAGGATCTGATGACTTTGAAACTAAGAAAACAAGTCATTTTCTTTTTAAACATAGCACCTCTGACTAATTTTTGCTATAATTTGTCCTGGTAATTTTGTCTGCAGAAAAATGAAGCAAAAGTAAAAATTTACTTGAATTCACTTCTATTTCCTAATTTGCTTTCACAGACACAAACATAACTCAACAAGAGTTGAAAAGTAGCTTCACATTCAAAAGCAAAGAAGTCTTTATGTTTTTTTCAGTTGAGTTCTTCTTTTGACATTAATGTCTGGCTTTAATTTGGGAGGAAGCATTTAACTTTTTAAATTAAAAAAAGTAGCTACAAAATGGAGCCATTTTCTGCTTATAGACAGACTCAAGTATGCTATAATTTTCATACATAATACCAGTAAGAAATCCTAAAATCTGAACTTAAGAATGTTTCGTACATCATATGAGGCAATTTTGGTGATATTTAAAAAGTATAAATAGCCAGGCGTGGTGGCGCTTGCCTTTAATCCTAGCACTTGGGAGGAAGAGGCAGGCGGATCTTTGTGAGTTCAAAGCCAGCCAGTCTACAGAGTGAGTTCCAGGACAGCTGGGGCTACAGGGAGACCCTGTCTCAAAAAGACCAAAAAAAAAAAAGTATAAATAGGCAGAAATGGAGTAATTTATTAATTATATTTTATTGTTGGGGCTGGAGAGATGCCTCAGCAGTTAAGAGTGCTGACTGCTATTGCAGAGAACTTGGATTCCCAGCACCCATATGGCAGCTAAGAACTGTCTTTAATTCCAGTTCCAGGGGAATCTTCTGACTTCCTCAGCATTGCAGGACATGGGTGCACCAACCTACCTGCAGACAGTACACTTGTACACATAAAAAATAATAAATAAATAAATAAATAAATATTTAAAAATATTTATTGCAAGTGCTTTCAAATAAGTAGTTCAGTTTCTTTCAGAGAACTGATTGGTAGGTGGACAACAGGAATACTTTTAATTACGTTAACTTTTCTCTACTGGAGAAACAAAATGATTTTACTCATCCATCCCTTCCAAGTAAGTTAAAGGTGAACATGAATCTTGCTTTAACCAGTGAAACATGAACAAAAGTAACATACTTTTATAGACTTTCAGTCAGAAATATTTCATTTAGCCAGACAACTTTTCTCCCCCAGGCTATTGTGACAATGTGGAATTACAGCTTCCTTAAAACGGGTCCTAGCGTGACTACCACTGAGAATCATCACCTTTGGGTTACTATGTGTTTCTATAGCACAGCTTAGTCCTTTCCTGACTGATCCTACATTTTATAGATGAAGAGAGAAAGGCTGGAGAATGGAAGTGATAACAAGTTGCAAATGCATTTTTCTTGTTCTTTTGTTTGGAATTGCAAGCTCAATAAAGAATGGCATATCCCTGTGCTGGACAGCGTTAATTATCAACTTGACACACTTAGGTGGAAGAATCTCAACCGAGGAATTTCTTCCATTGGATTTGACCTGTGGCCAAGTCTGTGGGGGCATTTTCTCGATTGTTGAATGATGTGGGAGGGCCCAACCCCTGTGAACAGTGCCAATGGGGAGGGGGGGTTGGAGGGATAAGCAGGTGGTCCTGTGTTGTATAAGAAAGTAGGCTGAGGGGGCTGGAGAGATGACTCAGTAGTTGAGAGCTGTGAGGCAGTAGGGTTCCTGAGTGTCCATGCACGTGAGTTGCTGGCCTCTCAGTTTTCACTTGGGCAAAGACATTTAGCTCCTGAACCTGCCTACAGGTGGGGGTAGGGAGTTGGGGGGAGGGAGAGAGAGGAAGAAAAGGACTCAGAGGCAGGTAAACCTGGCAGGTAAAAAAAAAAAAAGACGTGGGAGTTGGCCACAAGAGTCCAAAAACTCGTTTATTTGAAGGAGTTTGGGGTCTTATATACTGGCATTTGGCAGGCATCTGGTGAGAGTGGGAGTGGGGGGGGGTGCTTGGGAAATTCACAGTGCACTTTCTACAAACTCTGTTTATGCTAGCCAGCAGAGGTTCCAGTTGGCTTCTTGAAACCAAGATGTACTCATCAGATAATGAGTTCAGGAATGTGACACCTAAAGACCTCAAAGGGGGTGGGAGCGACTTGTCCATCTGAGACAAGCTCAAGCCCCAGCCTTTTGCAGGTAATCGGAGCAAAAAGCCTGCTCCCTATTACTCAAGTAGATGGAGTACTGGGCCCCACAGAGAGCACTGGCTGTTCTTGCAGATGACCCAGGTTCAATTCCCAGCACCCACATGGTGGCTGACAGGTATCTGTAACTCCAGTTCCGGGGACTCTGAAACCTTCTTCTGACTTCCTTGGGCATTGAATGACATGGGTGCACTTACATACATGCAGGCAACACACTCATACACAATAATAATGATAATAATAATAATAATAATAATAATAATAATAAATAAAATATTTTTAAAAGAAAGTAGACTGAGCACAGGCCAGGGGAGCTAGCCAGTATGCAGTGTTCCTCCATGGTCTGTGCTCCAGGATCCTGTCTTGACTTCCCTCTGTGATGAACTGTGACCCAGGAGATGTAAGATAAAAATAAAAACCTTTCATCCCCAAGTTGGTTTTGGTCCATGTTTTTATCACAGCAATAGAAAGCTAACTAGAATAATCCTCCACTGGTGACCTCAAAATCAAACACCTGATTTAGTAAACATATTTTAAATACCTGAAGACAGGAAAAAAAAAACCCTAGTTCTTTTGATTTGAAGTAGAATCTATAATTTTAGTCAAGATGGATTTTAAAATATTCAAAAACAAAGTCTGTTGAAACAAGTCATTTTGTAGATAAGCAAATCTGCAAAATATCAGCTTTCTTAAGAATCTAAAACAGTACAGTCTCTGGATGGCCTACATTTTGTGTCTTGACTTAGACAATGAAATAGGTAGTTCAACCAAAATGCTATGAGAGATTGAGAAAGTCTACCAGTTAACTTGACATTTCCTGGAACATTCTGTGAATAGATGAGACATCTCTAACATGATTGTAAGAAGCTTAGAATATCCTCCTGCCATGTATGTTAATACACAGGGATCTCTGTCACCTGAACACACTGATCTACATTCAAGGGAAAGTGCTCTCTACACATGGGCTTTCCATTGAAATATGTTTTTACAAGACTTCAAGATTTGGCAGCCTTTTTATACTGAAGATATTTTCTAAAATTGAATTTAATATCTGTATACCTCAAAGTCACACAAATTTCACAGTCTCTTTTCACTTTGTGTTTGCTCTTGCTGATAACATTTTAATGCCCCCCTGCTTAACTACTTTTTGTGTCATTTACCCTTTGTGTTTTGGGTAGCCCGTATCCTTTTTTTCTTAAGCTTCAATCAATGTCACCTACTTTATTTCTTACCCAATACTTCACTAATTTCCTGTTAGACTAATCTTTCAGGAATTATGGGAAATATGTGATTTCTTATTCAAAATAGGCTGGCAAAATAGGACATAAACTCCACACGCAACAGGAAGCACATTAGAATTTTCATTAGACTTTTTTTTTTTTTTGGTCTTTTCGAGACAGGGTCTCCCTACAGCCCCAACTGTCCTGGAACTCACTCTGTAGACCAGGCTGGCCTTGAACTCACAAAGATCCACCTGCCTCTGCCTCCCAAGTGCTAGGATTAAAGGGGTGCAACTTTTAAGTAACAAAGCTTTTACAACTCACTGAAATCTTTAGGGCTTTAGTTTAGCCACCATCTAAATATGGATTGTGGTGGTTTGAATGAGAAATGCCCTGGATAGGCTCAAGTATTCAAACACTTGGTCAGTTGCTGATGCTATTTAGGGTAATTCATGGAACCTTTAGGAGGTGTGGCCTTGGTGAAAGAAGCACAACTAGGAGTAGGCTTTGAGAGTTTCTGGAGCCATGCCCCACTCCTAGGTGCTCTTTCTGCTTCCTGACAATTGTCCTGGCTGCCGCTTGTGGAGCCTCTTCCCCACCCCTGGCCCCCAGCATGATGGACCCTTATACCTCTGGAACCATAAGTTCAAATAAATTCTTCCTTCTATAAGTTGCCTGGGTTACTGTATTTTATCACAGAAAAAAAAAAAAAACACCTGACACCTGAATAATTGCCATATTTCTCATTTAAAATCAAGGACTGTTTGGGAGGGACAGTGAAGAATGTGTTTCTATATAATATGCTCTCTTGTTAAAAAAAAACTTTGCTATATATACATATATGCATATTACATATAAGCTTTAAAATATTTATTAAGACTATCTGTATATACTGGAGAAAATAGCATATTTTTTTTTTTTTGGTCTTTTCGAGACAGGGTCTCCCTGTAGCCCCAGCTATCCTGGAACTCACTTTGTAGACCAGGCTGGCCTTGAACTCACAAAGATCCGCCTGCCTCTACATGTTATAACCCCAACTCTTAGAGAGCGGAAGCAGGAGGATTATGAGTTCCAGAGCTGCCTGGTTTATAAAATGAGATCATACCTCAAAATAATAAAATAAACAATTGTGCTATAATATTTGGAATGATTTTCATGTTCAAGATTCATGAGTCTTCAAGTGTTAAAGTAAATTGCAACTTGATTTCATAAAGAACTCATCAGAATTATAGCATTTTCAACATATGACTTTAAGAGATGTTCTTGTTTTTTTGACAAAATCAAAACAATAAAGAGACTTGAATATCTGAATTATGTATTGGATTATTTGACATTTCCAGAAGGATCTTGGTATTAATAAAAATAGATAGCAGTTCTTAGGTAGATGTTTATTGCTTCATCTCAGTTATTGGAATTTCTTTCATAGCAAGCTGCAGGAGTTAAGATTTCTGTTATTATCTCCATGTCCACATTCAGAAACTGGAAGTTCCTCCAATGAGACAGGACTCCAGGGTGGGGCTAGTAATCAGCAGATCTCTGGTTTGTACCTGGAAATCCAGATCCTAGCACTCATGTGTCTTGCCAGGACTGTATAACCTTTTGGTGACTGTGGGTCAAATTGTGATAAGAAATTTATGGAAAGATTCCAAGTTAGTATGAAAGTTAATTACAGTTACCAGACATGCTGATTACACCTGTGAGCCTCCACGGCCTGCTCTCTGATGTATTTTAGGAATACTCCTAAGAAACATTAGAGACATATAATCACCCCTCAAAGGTAAGTCAGAGAGACCTCTGCTACAGGTTTTCATCTTGTGCTACTTGTGCTATCTCTGTCTCTAAGCCTTGTCAGAGTGCTGCTATAGGAAGTAAGAACAGAGATGAGCTGAGTTTGTACCTCACACTCAGAATCACACCACTTAGGAGGCCCAGGCAGGCTCAAATTCAAGGCCATCCCAGACTACATACTGAATACCAGGACAGTCAGGGCTATGTAGCAAGATTCTATCTAAAAAAAACCCAGAGTTTCTGAAATCTATCAGGGTAGCCCCATAGAACTGAAGCTTATTTAAAACCCTTTGTATGTACATAGAAGGTGTAGTTAATGAAATGTCTCTCCCTCTAATTCAAGTTGAATTACATGAAGTGTTATCAATTATAGGTGTGTGAGGAAGGTTGATTAACTGTTTAAAATAAGAAAACATATGTCAGCCCATGTCTGCTCTATTTACTGAATCAAATAGGCATAAACGACTTTGAAGATATGGGTATCCACTTCTATACTGTCATGCTTCCTCCATGTTATCCAACCATCTAGAAATTGAAAGTGCTTTAATTAGAAGTCACATGCTGTTAGGGTTTCTGTGTTTATGTTAAATACCCAACACCTAGCACAGAAGTTCAATCTAGTAGTTCCTCAATAAACGGCTATTGAACAATCCTAGTAAATACAATAATTATGCATTCTCATGATTTGCACAAAAGTGGTGATCCAGGATGAATTGGGACTATTCAAGTGACCCAACTTCTGGTTGTGTGATTAATACTTTACAGTCATTTCATATATTGAATTTAAATCTATATCCAGACAGAATTCAAGTGACTTAGATAGATACGGTTAAATGGCAGAACTCTTTACCTATGCTAGGGAAAGAGTCTAGTATAATTAGACTAAGTCATATCTATAAAAAGCTTCATTTTCTAAACAGAGGTTTGTACTCCAACTTAAACAGAGCAGCATTAGTAAGCAGACATCTTTATTTAACAGCTTTCTTAAAAATTAAGAACAGAACCAGAAGCCTGCAGGATAGCACTAAGAAAATTTTTCATTGTATCTAGACAATTTAGTGTCAGTGCTAATAACTAACTCCTGCTGGTTCTATTCTTCCCCAACAAAAGGAAGCCATTTATTCGCATCGTAATGTGTCCTTCCTGTGAAACATTCTAAGCTGTATTAACCTGCTGGAGGTGATGTTGTTGCAAAAGGCTTCTGACCCAGCGACAATTTCCTGCAAACTCAGGCTGGTTTCTTACATGTTCCTATTCCTTCCCCTGATGTATTCCTTTCTAGCCCCTAAAGAAAAATGCACATAGAATAGAAACCAAAAAAAACTCGGTAAAGAGAAGTAAAAGGCTGTTTATGGAAGGTACTGTCAATAAGACAAACCTGTCATTGGAAAGTTTATTTTGGTTTTATTTCCTCTCCTCCATATAACTTTTGGGCATATTACATGTCATAAAATGAAACATGGTATATCTCATTCATACCAAGCAGGATCACTTATCAAAAGTAAGATATTCTTGTGTGTGTGTGTGTGTGTGTGTGTGTGTGTTGGTTATGTGCACTTGTGAGCTTGTAAGTACGGGTATTTATTTGTGTATGGAGACCAGGTGTCTTCCTCTATTGCCTTCCACCATGCCTTCTGTGACAGGGTCTCTCACTGAACCTACAGCTCATTGATTTGGGTAGGCTGGCTGGTCAGTGGGCCCTAGGGATCTACCTGTCTCCCACACTATCCAGAAATGGATTACAGATGGGTATGCTATACTGGGCTTTTGTTTGAGTGCTGGAGATTCAAACTTGGGTCGTTCTGCTTTCAGAGTAAGCACTTTAACATCTCCCCAGTCCCAAATATTCTTTGGCTCATATTGCCTATGCTCTTAATGCTGCTAATGAGAAATGCTAGGGTAAAAGAATGAAGAGTTATCAAATAGAAAGCAGGCATTGGCTTCCGATTGCATACTGCCCACATGGTGCTAACGTCCCTGCTGAAGGAACATTCAGAGGCCAAGAACTATCCCACTAACAATTCTGTAGAAACACAACAATGCGTTCAAAATAGAACAGTCCAGCAAGGTGGCTCTGCAGGTCAAGGTACTTACAACCAAGCCTGACAATCTGAGTTGGATGGAAGGGAAGAACTGACTCCCTAAAAGCTGTCCTCTACCCTTCACATGCAAGAGGGTAATAACCCAACACACACACACACACACACACACACACACACATGTGCACGCGCGCACACAAAAAAAATTAAATTAAAACAGAAATAAAATCACAAGAGAAGTACCTTGATCAGTCTAAACCTCCTAGGGTCTGAAACCATACAGTGAAAATGCTAGAATATCCTTGCAGAACTCCAATTTCCTCCTGGAGAAACAGATTAATAGGTCAACGACTAAACTATTTAATAATCCAGCAGACTCACAGATGAACACCACTCTGTGGAATCTGGGTGAGTCATGGTAATGTAAATGTCTTTATTTACCTTAAAATTAACCCCACTGCCTTAATCACATCATTTTTATAGAACACGTGAATTTAAACAGTCAGTTGATCTCTAGGCATATAAATTTGAAAGCTTTGATTAAAAATGTTCTAAACAGTTTTAATCGTTCATTCCTTCCTACTCATAATAGTAAAAATGAAAATAAGCCCTCACAAAACCTGGCCAAATATTTAGATAAAGAATGAGTTTGTAACCAGCAATATCTTAAAATGTGTTTGAGTTATTCTGTATGCTATTTAAATAGTTAAACTGTCAGCCTGGGATTTTGTATATATTCCTCATTAGGCTGCCTCAAAGACCCCAGGGTAGGTATATCTGCATTTTAAAATTTTGTATTTTTCCATGCTTTATATGCCTCATAAAATGCCCTGAGAACTTTATGAGGGATGTTACATTAATATGTGTTATTATAAATATGATTTAAATATCTAAAGCATCACAGAGTGATTACTGTTCAATAAGGCAGCGTGCATAAAAGGGTTATCTCCACACTGTGGTGAGGCTTCTACAATATAATATAATGAATTGTTCAATATAGTTTGCATGCTATTTGTCTCTGTTTCTTCCTCGGCTCAAGGGAAACTGATGTGCAGTCCTCTAACGAGGCGATCATAAATTGCAGAACAATAAACAGCCCTTGAGATTTTTACATAGTATGTGGTTAGCATGCAATCCATCTTGGGAAACTTGATTTAATACGACAAAGGAGCTTTCCTGACAATCCTCGACATTGTTTTAAACTGCTGCTAAATCAATTAGTACTAGGGAGGCTCCTAATGCCTCTGCTGTTCTCCTAATGCAGCCCAAGATTTCTGGCTGGTTGTTTTGTAATAAAAAAAAAGTAAAGATTTAGGAGGATCCTGCATGGGTACACTCAGTTTCCCCGGAAAACATTAAAAGAAGGGGTGAACCAGTTTCCTTAAATCATTAAGATCTATGTGGGTGTCATCTCCAAATTTCATATGCATTTTTTGAATTACCCACATTGTAGCCAAAGATAAATTAGGAAGAATGTAGTTATTACTCTAAAGTCAGGACTATGAGGTTAAATAAAAAAAGAAAAGTCTTAGGAGACAAGTTTCATTTTCTTTATGACACATACTTTCTTTGGTATAGGAAATGTATCCTGTAACTAAGGATACATTCATTATATTCGTGCTATATTCAAGATACTCCAAACCACATACTTATAAACTTGTAAAGTAGAAACAAAAATTAAAAACCAGCAATAAATGAACTCCACCTAAAGGAAAGAGATAATATCATTACTTCCTGGGCACTGGTAGATGCCTGGAACCTCTTTTTTCCTACATTAAGTATAATAAATGATGCCACAGCAATTGCTGTGCAAGCTAGGACAGGATCGGTCCCACCGCTTCCTCTTTTCTTTTCATTTTTTCCTCCTTAACGTTTTGAAGACAATTCCTAGGCAATTGTTTTACTTTTAAAATATTTTATTTATCTTTTTCTTTTTTATTGTTATTAAACTTTTTCCATAGGTCATACATCATTTCTCAATCAAATCTAGAGTCACTTCCCTTTCCATGACCCCCACCCCACCAGAGTCCCGGCACTCTGCCATACATGTCCTGCATCTTTTTCTGAGTCTTTCCAGAGGATTTTTTCAGTTCTTTTGTTGTCGTTCTCTCCAACTTGTATTGCTAATATACATATATATATAGTTATATAGACCGGATATAGTATGTTATATTAGCGAAACAAGTTAGATATAGATAGAATATAGAAGATATTATATACTATATCGCTTGAATTGGGGCGGATTTTTTTTTCCCCTAAAAGATGTCATGTTTTCCTAAGGGAAATGCTTGAAGGTTCCTCCTTGGCAATCCCAAACAACCTTCAATCCTGCACTTTTGCTCCACATTGGGGTCTTTCCTTCCCATGGTCCCCCAAATGAAGTCCATTGTGGCTGCCACTGTTTTGGGCACTCCTCAAAGACATGAGACACAGCTTTGTAACCTTCCAATATGGACCGAGGACTCATGTCTCTCCAAGAATCCTCAAAACCTTCAATGCCAGATGGGGACTACTGAGATACCCAGCTTGTGAACGAAACAGCTAAAGGGATGTCAGCCCTGTCAGAATATAGACTGCCATTGTTGGACTACCTGGTCTGTATCATGGAGGCCAGTGCAGGGGGATCAAGACAGGACTTGTACTTACTGGACTTTATTTATTATTTTTATTTTTCATGTATTTCCAGCATGTACGTAAATGCACCCATGTCCTACATGGCCTCTGAGGCCAGAAGAAGGCGTCAGATTCCCCTGAAACTGGAGTTATGGGTGGTTGTTAGCCATCACAAGGGTGCTGGGAATTGAATCATGGTCCTCTGCAAGAATAGCCAGTGCTGTTAAATGCTGAGCCATCTCTCCAGCCCCTCTTTTCTTCTTTTATGAACATGGTATAATACTACCTTCTCAATATCTCCCGGACATTGCTAGCAACTGTTCCCTGCAGGCTGAAACAAGTTTATACTGAGAGAGAGGGTCCTGCCAGACCTCTCAGCCACATTATTTCACTCTTGAAGGGGTAAGTTCACTGACTTTATATAATCACAGCTGATCAAGTGGAGTAAGAAACAAAGTAAATGGAATGAAAGCAGGTCTCAGCCCAATTCACGGTTTGTTTTGTTTTTCTTAAAGGGCTGCTAAACTAATTTGTGTATCTGATTTTAAAAACTCAGTAGCCTTCCCTGGTCATGTCTAAATATAAGTAATGTTTTCCTTAACCCAAGGGGCAATTTCTACTGACAGAACAAGAAATTCCTATTTCTAATGTTACTATCATTCTCTGTAAAGATGTACAGGGAATCAGTATGATTGATCTGGAAGTAGTAAATAGTTCACTTTAACTTTCTTTTTTGTAGGCAGTCCTACCACATCAGTGTCCCTCTTCAGTGGGAAATCAGAAGACAGTCCCTCTTGGGGTACTATGATGGGTATTAAACAGCCTGAGTCATCATTTAGAACCAGGCTGAAGCTTGTTTTCCTAGCCCTTATGTGCTATGGACAATGTTCTATCCCACGTTCTTTAGAATGTTATTTTTAGACAAAGAGAGCCCTGATGAAATAATCCTCCCCCCATTTTTCATCTCCCTTCATGCTATTTCTCCTTTTCAGGATCATAAGTGTCTCTGATAATAAATTTCAGTGGAAGGAAAAGTAATTCTTTACCTGCTTTGAGAAGTCATTCTCTCTCCCATACGTTGCCCTGTCCTCACCATAGAGGTCCTGAAGAGATTCAGAATGTGCTACGGCTTCTCCGGAACAGGAAGCATTGGTGTCTGAGAAAACAGCAGAACTGAGAAGGACACTGCCACCTCCCCCTCACTCTGCTTCACGATGTAGGTAGGAAATCCAGACAGACCATTCTCTGTCTCTCTATCCCCCTCTCCCTTGGTCCCTCCTGGCCTGATGTAGTTTGTAAGGCATCATATAAGACATACATTCCTTTTATCTATCAAAAGACACATCCCTATTTCTGAAAACATGAGCTTATGAAGATAGTCTGACCATAAGGCCTTGCTAAGCCCTTTTCTTCTATCCAATGGTCTTTCTCCATGAATACCAGCTTTCAATTAACCCCAGAAGTAAAGGCACACAGGTTCCCTTGAGTCTCCAGGTCTGCACGCCTGCAGCTAGCTGCCCAGTCACATAAAACTTGTATTCAGGGGCTGGAGAGATGGCCTAGCGGTTAAGAGCACCGACCTCTCTTACAGAGGACCCGGGTTCTATCCCCAGCACCCACATGGAGGCTGAGAACCGTCTGAAACTCCAATTCCAGGAGAACTCCAGTTCCAGGGGAATCCGACACCCTCTTCTGACCTCCGTGGCATTGCACGACACGGGTGCACAAACCTGCATGCAGACAGTACATTCATACACATAAAGAAATTTAAAAAAAAACTTGTATTCAATGGATTTGTGTGCTTGTATCTCATTAAGCTGGCCCTCTTCCTCACGAACGGCAAGTTTGGCACATAGGATCTTCATTTTCTGTAAGTAAGAATGGAGGTGAAAAGTGGAAAAACAGTCAAGGGAACTGGGAAAAGTTGGTGCCAAAATCAATCAGTTTAAATATTTTAATAACATTTCCAGTGTTTTGCTTGGAAAGGAGGCTTATATCAAAAATTAAGAGAATGTTTTGGTATTAGGTATCCTATAAAAATTGTCCACGTGTTTATTCTCACACTTTCTCCCTTTGTCCTCTTAGGTATCAATGGAACTTTATTACATATTGGAATTCACCCAATGCAGCTGTAATTCTAGAACTGGGTGATGATGCTGCAGTTGGTAAAGTACTTGGCATGCAAGAATGAAGACCTGAGTTCAGATCCCACCACCCACAGAACAGCAGAACACAGTGCTCACTGCTAACCCAAGATCCCTGGGGCTCATTGGCCAATCAGTAAGCTCCAGGTTCAGTGAGAGACCTTGTCTCAAGAAAATATGGTATAGGCCAACTGAGGAAGTCAGCTGATGCTGACTTGTGGCCTCTGTATGCACATATACAAACACACAGGTGAACATACACATACTTTCACACACATGAACATGTACACACACTATGCACACTCTGAACTGTGGTCAGTAAATCCTATGTGCACGTTATCTTGCATAGAACCAAAATGGCAACTTCCTCGTGGCAAGATCTTTCAGTGATTTTTCAAACCTAAAAGGAGCCATGCAGAGGGATCTAAATAGTAACAGTTTTACCAGTTATGACAGCCAACCACTCCTGGTCCAAACGTGAACTCTCAAGATGTAAGGGGAAAATGACAAGGCAGAGCTTCCCACTTTCATTTCCTGCTGCACGGATCCCATCCAGAGCCTTTTCTCCAACTTTCCCCTTTCACCTCATTCAACATTTCTTCGTGCTATGACCTATCCACATTTTTAAGCAGTCAGAGCCTAGAGCCTCAGTTTATGGAATATTCTGACGCACTGTGACTATTTCCTGAAGTGGTTGGCAGCTGGCTGAGCATTTCTTTTCTTGTTTGTCAAAAATTGAAAAAAAAAAAAAAAAA
>VZQC01007114.1:1674569-1709782 GCA_009823505.1 Rhizomys pruinosus
AAAAAAAAAAAAAAAAAAGAAGTTTGACCCAAAGAAAGGGTCTGAGATACCCTCTCCTCAGTGAAGGAGAGTCTCCCATTCACACGATCAATAGACTTTTAAGGACTGAGTTGCATCTATTCAGTTCTGTTCTTGGTCATTCTTATGTGTTACTTGCTGCACATCAAAACAAACTGTGGTGACAACAGAGCATGCTGCATCACTAAGTCAGGTTTTATATTAAATTCTGTAAACAAAATGTTTCCTATAGAGAAGTAACTAGGACTAAAGGAGCAGAGAATATGAATTCTCTGGTGGAATGGAGCAAGGCTTCATGGGAAAGTGGCTCTTCAGTTTGCTGATGATGATAGCGCTAGGTGGCAGTGGGCATAAACGCTCCGCCAAGGCATTGATCTCATTCTACCAAAGATTACTGAATGCTTTTAAAGACAGCGAATGAATCCAGTTATGCTCTAATTATTAATATTCTGATACTTCCTTCAACTATCTGATATTTAGATTGTGCTATATTAGGATCCTACAGTAGAAAGTTTCTGAATCCTTGGCCAGTCTCTCCAGTAACACTGAGCTTTTTATTTTCTAACTTCTATGTGCAGAAAAGAAGTAATTCTTCACAGTGCTTTGCATAGCATTTTACATATTCCATTTTTAATTATTTTTAATTGTTTGTATGTCTGTCTGTCTTTCTGTCTGTCTAGCTGTATGTGTAGGTACCTGTGGAGACCAAAGATGTTAGATCCTTTAGAGTTGGAGCTACAGGTGGTTGTGAGTTGCCTGACCTAGTTGTTGGGAATGGAACTTGGGTCCTCTGGAAAAACAGTACACTCTTACCTGCTGAGCTATCTCTCCAGCCCAAACTGGAACCTTTTAAAATAAAAAAAAAAAAAACCTTATAAGAAATTCAAAAGAGTAATGCCAGCTAAGTTTGAAGATATGTCGAAAGAAGGCTTGCCCAATTTTTTTATATTTTGATAAGACATTGTCATCTACATAGGTCACACAAGAACTAAGACATGGAGTTACATATAATTTAAGAAAGTTTGTTTTAGGTTGGCTTCATAGCTATCCTAGGGTGCCTGGCATCTATGGACAGCAGGCTGGACACACTGAGTCCTGCCTCAGGTGGTGGCAGAAGTCTATAATCCCAACACTGGAGGGGTGGAGTTGCAGGAAGATTGTTAGTTCCCGACTAAGCTGGAAAACTTAGCAAAAACTTGTCTCAAGAAAATGAGAAAGTAGAGGGGGGACAAGAAGAAGAGGAGGAAGAAGAGAAAGGGAGGAGAGGGAGGAAGAGGAAGGGAAGAGTTTAAGAGACAATGGGTCGTTAACAGTATTAATGGCCTCAGAATCTGCCCATCTTCACACCAAGACCCTTCAGCAATCTGTATGCCTTTCTCAGGTACATATAGCAGAAAGAACATGGAACACACGTAATTATCATCGGCCTTGAGCAGGATTATTCTCCACACATTCACACATTCTTATGCATCTGGATGTGCCAATGAATCATGAACTTGCAGGTTTCATAACTTCTCTGGGCCTCATGTTGTTTTTGTGGGATACCTTGAAGAGTAAATGAGTTGGTGCCCCTAAAACACATTATTATCAACATTCAAGTGTTGCATCTTTCGACATGAGGTAGATCGTCCTTTGATTCGCTTGAAGCCATTCAGCCCTTTGAGTTCCCAACTTTTCAGATTGAGAATTAACTCTTTATCAAATTTATTTTCAATCAAAAGCAACTTGAGAATGTCCCATCTTACAGACAGCCAATGCTGGCACGTCGAGGGCACCATGGAAGCATAGCAGCTTGAAAGTAAGTCATCCTGTAGATCTTCACGAAATTGTGTTTTGTGGCATCCTCTCCGCATGTCCCTTCTAAAGTCCAGCAAGAAAAGAACGGCCAGCAACACTGCAGTGAAGGCTGCTGTCTCCTTTCTTCTTTATGTGCGGAAATTCTGCCTGCAGGAGGCCATAGGGACCATATGGAGGTAGGTTTCTTTGCTGTCAGTACGTGGCCCCGTGGTGTAGTACAAAACTCCCTTTCCTCATTAAAGGTGCACAAAAGTCTAAAAATACGTGCTGTACTCTTTCATCCTTTGCTTTTTAACAAACCTCTGGGGCCACTCGCCGACCAGCTGATTTCTCTTGGTCAGGTGAGGACAGTGAGCTGAGGTGCTCACCGGACAAAGCAGGAGGATAGAAACACAGCTGCAGGATATGAGTCAATGCCTTGGAGGATGAGTGACTTGCTAGGAAGACTTTAGACCATAATGTTTTCTTTTTTTTAATTTATTTTTTTATTGATTTTATCTATTTCTGTATGTGTATGAGTGTACTGTCTGCATGCAAGTTTGTGCACCCGCCGTGTCGTGCAACGCCGCGGAGGTCAGAAGAGGGTGTCGGATTCCCCTGGAACTGGAGTTCTCCTGGAATTGGAGTTTCAGACGGTTCTTGGCCGCCATGTGGGTGCTGGGGATCGAACTCGGGTCCTCTGTAAGAGCGGTCGGCACTCTTAACCGCTAGGCCATCTCTCCAGCCCCGACCATAATGTTTTCTACTTTAGGCCTGTCCTGGAGGAGTCTCCACCCCGAACTCCAGGATCAGGAAGACAGCCAGATGGTCATGCTCACAGCTGACTGGGATTATTCTCATTGGGGAAGGAACAGGAAGAGCGACCAAAGCCCTTGTTAAGAAGCAATGAGGGTCGACAAACCTCAGTCAGCCTCCAGGTCAAGGAACCGAGGTGACTTAAGAGACCAGTGCATTGAGTAACACATTGATTCACAAGCACTGAAACTTGCCTGGATACCTCTAGCTTGCTCTCATGCTTAAAACGCTCATGGTATTTGTTTGCGTGTCCGTATGTGTGCCTGTGTGTCTATGTATAGATATGTGCACAGGAGTGCATGTGCCAGTGCCAGTGGAACCAGAAGAGGTTGTTGGATCCCTCACTACTACAGCTATAGATAGTTGTGAGGTACCCATGTGAGTACTAAGAACCGAACTCAGGCTTTCTGCAAGAACAGTACACATTCTTGACAGCGAGTTTTCATTCAGGAAGATGAGAAGATGTCTGGATCACTGGACTGATGGCAAAGGCTGCTTCCACAGTGAGCCTCAAGATCCAACGCTGACCACACAAGAGGACTGGGAATGCTGAAGACCACCGAAACTATTTCTCAAGATTTTCCTGCTTACATTTCAGGGACTTCTTTCTTTGACTCACTGACCAAAAAGACCATGCAACTGTACCATCTCAGCACTATGGTGCCCAAAACTGGCAAGTGACTTCATCCACTCTTTTGAATGAGTGATTGATAAACAGTAGTCATTTCTTTCTAAAGGCCTGGAGGCTAGATTTCAAAGGTCAAGGTGATAGCTGGTTGGGAATCTTGTGAAGGCTTTCTCCATTATCAAAGGAACTTCTTGATGAGCAGGCAAGGGTCTGATTCTCTCATGAGATACAAAGTCCTGATTAGATTATCAACTCTCAAAGGTTCTGTTTGTTAATACCAATTAGGAGTTAAGATCTAACACATTGATTCTGAAGGGTTACCCACACAAAGGCAATATCAACCAGCAAATGAACTATAAAGTTCTTATTGCTCAGGGTGGGTTTTGTTCCCCCCCACCAAATAAAGACTATATTCCAAAATGGAAACACTATAGATATCTCTTAAAATGATATCTAATTAAGAGGATCGTTGGCTTTTACCCCAATTGAATTTTCAGGACTCTTAGTTATGTTTTCCTAAGAAAAATCAGAAAATTCTATGTGGAATGGAGAATTCCGCCTCTATTGACATTGGGCTCTGTCAGAGTTGATGAACACCATCACTGCCACTGAAGATGAAATTAAGAGTTTAGTATTGAAAAACACAAAACTTAACATCCTTTTGGACCAAGTCTTTGGAATAAAGAATTGAACTGATTCAGAATGATATTTACTTGATGTATTATTATTTAGAGGAGAATGTAGTATATTATGAGTTACATAAAATAATATAGATATGTGACATGAGTTAATACAGAAAGGGGTTCTGTATTCTCAATTTTCCTTTAGAAATTCCAGCACAAAAATATGACAGAAAGTAGACAGATAATTTGATATGATATGATAGTTAATGAATATATATATATATGTATACAATAGAATGATTGAAAATAGTTAAGTGATAGATGATACACAGTTATAGATGATAGATAAATAATAGATGATAGCTAGGTAATAAATAGACATACACATGATAGGTAGGTAGATAGAATATAAAGTTTTTCCCCACAAATACATATTTTCAAAGATGCTTATTGGGCTAAGGAGATGGCTCAGTGGGTAATATGCCCACTTAGATGCCAGGTGGTACAGAGTCCTGGCACTGGGGAGGTAGAGGCAGGATAACCCCTGGGATTTGCTGGCCAGGCAGTGTGGCTGAAAAAATGAACTCCAGGTTCAGTGAGTGGTTGAGAACAACTAAAGAAATTACCCCTACTGACCTCTGGATCCACAGGCACACACACACACACACACACACACACACACACGCCTATCACTTAGATAACTGGTCTTAGAAGAGGCTGAGAACCCTGGACAGATGTGGGACATGTTTTAGAATGTTTGATTAAATGTGAAATATTTCTGTGTTTCAGCTCTTTTTCAAACTGTTTAATCTGCCAACTATATCAGACATCTTGTTAGAGCTAAGATTTTAGAAAACACTTTTCCCCCATTCCAATTTTAAGTGAACATGAATAAATACATTTATTCAAAAGAGTTTTATCAAACGCAGAAGTTGGAATGAGATACTTATAGAACTGCAGTGTGAAATAAGAGTGGGACATTAAACTGTTAATTGCATTGATTGACTATGTAAAGAATTCTAAGCTAACAGACAGAGAACTCTCTGGGTAAAGATCATCGCAGGGCAATTAAACAGAATTACCATGCAATGTGAACTCAGCTTTCCACACAGAATTAAGGGGCTTCAGATATCAAGCACTTCAAGTTATAATAAATGTATAAAGGATGTAAGTATATTCATTTGCACCAATTTTTTAAAAGGAAATAATTTCTAATTAAATCAGATCACTTACTTAGAATTTCCAGGTCTAGGTCTCAAGAAAAAGAATATAACATTCACAACCATAAAAGAAAAATATATAAAATCAACTCTTCACGGAGGATTCCTGCCTTATTCCTGACATATGGAATCTCTATTAATTACCAGAATTATTACTCAATTGTGTTGTTCGTGAGAAATAAATTGTCAATAGAATTACAAAAACTCTAGAAGGGAAGTCACATCCCAAGTTTTCATATACAAATGGGTGATGAGAGACAGAGAAGAAGTAGACTCATAACATCTGATATGGGGTCTATAAATGTAATCAAGCTGTCTGCTTTGAGAAGTTTCACCTTTGGTGGCAAAGATAAGAATCCATAAGATACTGAGATGACCAATTCAAGGGTTAAATTAAGGACTAGGTTTATGCACAGCATGGAAATTCTGCACCCAGTAGTGAACAAACACCCCTCTGTAAATGTACTGTCTTTTGTTTTTGCATTCTGATTTCACAGTATAAACCATGCATAGCCTTGTCCATTCCCCTGGGCATTTCCCTCTCCGTGTCTTTCTTCTCTTCACATACTTAGGGCAGTCCTCCCCTTCTTCCCTCTGGCTACATGTGGCACCTGCAACCCACACTGTTCTCTTCTAAGAACATCCACTGAGACACAGGTGTGGAGATGGGCCATGGCTCTGTAACTCTGCTGCAAATGGCCGCCAGTTGTGAAGAATAACAGCCAGAGGCTCCTCTGATTGGTGCTGGCACAGAACATTTCTTCTGAGATCCAAATGCCTTGAGAACCAAATGTTCCTGGATTCAGGCTTTCTGCAGCCAACAAAGCTTAGGTCAAAAAGCTAATTGGCTACTTGAAACTTTACTTAGATATCTTTAAGAGAAACAAAAAGGGTTGTTTCTTTTAACTCACTCTATGTATATACCTACCGAGGCGCTAATGGCTGAGCAGATAGAAGATAAAAACTCAAATGCTACTTTGAAAAGAGCTTTTATTTTCAAGGTAAGGTGAAAAAAGGTATTTGAAATAACAATGAAAGTACATTTTTTATAGAAAAGTTCGCCAAACAGTCATTCCTTACATTCACCATATAATTATGTCTTTGGTGGTATAAACTCTTCTCTATTATAATTGTTCAAACCTGAAAGGACCCAGAGAGAATGTAGGAAGAAGGAATGGAAAAGAGAAGAAAAGAAAGGAAGGAAGGAAGGAAGGAAGGAAAGAAGGAAGGAAGGAAGGAAGGAAGGAAGGGAAATGGAGGGAAGAGGGAAAGAAGGAAGAGAGAGGGAGGGAGGAAAGGAGGGAGAGAGGGAGGGAGACAGCCATTTTAAGAGAAGAATTTGTCTAATTTAAACACATTCTTAAATTTGCACCAGTAAACATGACATCTATATGCCTGTCCTGTGAGCTACATTGGCTTCCTGCTTTGCCTGTCACTCAAATGTCACGCAGGCACCACTGTGCACGGCACAAAGCATGAAATATCATGGTGGCAACAACAACGAATGCCTGCTGGATGCTCCTTCATGGATGAAGAGCTCAGTACAGGAGATAAGGAGAGCTGGGAAGCCACAAGTTCCAGGACACTGTCATTAATGAACATGCAGTTGACACTGACCTCTGTATAATTCTGCACTGGGGACCACATAGGGCAGCAGACATTCTTCCTTATGATCTTTAAAGTTCACCACTGGAAATGGTGACTGTGGGCTAAGGGAACTAATAACAGGCCACCGTGACATTATACACTGGAAGTGAGTCATGAAGTCAACAGAGAAAGAAGGAGAAAGGCTCCTAATACAGAACTCGTGGGAAATGAAGAACTGCTCTATGCTTTTTCCTTAAGACCTCCATAATAGTAATGAGAAGTTAAATCTTGCTTAATATCCTCTGGCAGAGACTGAAGAGTTATTTATGTAAAGGATCAGATGAGGGACGTTAATGACAAAAGCACGGAGAATCCACAAAAACAGCGAGACTGAGGAGGTCACACAGTCTATGGAGGATCAAAGGCCAGCCAGGTGGAAGCAGGTGCTGAAGCCTGGACAGCATGCCTTGGACACGGCTATTTGATGCAAGATGAACTCTCAGGTTCTGTTCAGACTCTGGAACCACTGAACTAGAACTGGAGTTTCCGTGTCTGGAGCAGACATCCTGCCTGGAGGCCCAGCTGCTGACGTTCCCTGGTCATCCAACCTCATGGTAACACCACAGCAAGGAAGGAAAGTTCCCAGAGGGGCCGCTGCTTAAAATCCGCCACTTTTTTTCCCGTGCCTCAGTGGCAGTCATGGATCTGAGGAGAGAGATCTTGAGGAAGAATTAATGCATTTTTTGTTGTGTTTCGTTATCTTTTTATTGAACTTTTAAGTGTTTCATACATAATTTTTCAGTCAGTCTTAATAGCCATTATACCTGCGTCTTCTGTGGCACCCTTCTCCACCCTTCCCCTCCCCTGGAGTTCACACCTTCTGTTATTTCTGCTGGAGTCCATTGTGCCAAATTACCCTTCCTGCTCACTCCTCAGTGCCAGCTCCTCCCCCTGAGCTCCAGTTAGCCTATCTGGAGTCTTTTTTCTTTTCTTTTCTTTTCTTTTCTTTTCTTTTCTTTTCTTTTCTTTTCTTTTCCTTTCTTTTCTTTTCTTATGCTTTTATTGATGTTTTGTGTCTTTCGGACATCATTTCTCAGTTCAGTTTAGACATATTCCCCTTTCCCTTCCCCCCACCCCACCCCAGATCATGCAACTCCGCCATAAACTGTCCTGCATCTTTCTCTCAGTCTTTTTTATGTTTAGGCAATTCACATTTTCCTCCTTTTAATTTTATATTACTCAAGATATGAATAACATACTTTCCACTCATATACATAATTACAGAGTCTTGAAAGTAAGTGGATGTCGATGAGTCTAGAGCCCCATTAAGAGATTTACATTATGGGCTGGAGAGGATGTGCGTCGTGGTCGGTAAGAGCACCGACCGCTCTGCAGAGGATAGCCCGGTTCGACCCTACACCCACATGACTGCAGAACTGTCTGAAACTCCAATTCCAGGAGAACTCCAGTTCCAGGGAGATCAAGACCCCCTTCTGACCTCCTTGGCATTTGCACGACACGGGTGCACAGACCTGCATGCAGACAGTACATCATACACATACTTATAAATATAATAATAATTAAATTTAAAAAATTAAAAAAAAGAGATTTACATTATAACGCACATAGTTGTTTCAGATAAACAAAATAGGGGAGACAGCCATAACGCGCCCACCTAATCAAAGGTTATTCCTGGACAAACTGTCAGCCCATGAAAGGAAAACAGCCAGAAGAACCAGAGTCCAAAGTCAACACATTCCAGAGAGAGGAGTTTACCTCTCTATACTCTATCCTGTGCCCCTTATCTAAGCCTAAGGCGAACAACCTGCGGAAGAGGGGCGTTGGTATAATGTAAGGCTGCATTGGGTGAATGGTGAAAACTACAGCAATGTAGTCTGGACAACTCATTTGATCAACTTGAATTGAACAAAACAACCTGTCACCCCCCACTGGGTTGTGGCTATTTGGGCACAAACAGCCTGCAGATAGGTTTGCATGAAGATGCTTGTACTCATGGATTATCACTTATAGCTAAAAATGAAAAAAAAAACTGAGAGAAAGATGCAGGACAGTTATGGCAGAATGCATGATCTGGGATGGGGTGGGGGTGGGGGGGGGAGGGAAAGGGAAATAAGCCTGAACTGAATTGGAAAAAATGTATGAAATGCACAAAGCATCAATAAAAACTAATTTAAAAAAAAAAAGATAAACAGAAATATAACAATAATGTTGTTCAGCTTGCCTTTCATCTGGGGATTGGGTGTTAGCATCCACAAATGAGGGAAACCATTCACCACTTATTTTTCTGGGACTGTGTTACTTCACTTAGCATAATGCCTTTGAGTTCCATCCATTTACCTGCAAAGTTCATGATGTCATCCTTTTTTACCACTGAGTAGTACTGCATTGTACAGATGTACCACATTTTGTCATCCACTCATCAGTTGAGGGGCATTTGAATTGGTTCCAGTTCTTTGCTATTGTGAAGAGAGCTGCAATGTAAACATGGATGTGCATGTATCTTTGCAGTAGGATGAGTCTTGTGGGTATATACCCAAGAGTCTCTTTTCTAATGAAGGCCAGGTGTTCCTCACCTGACCACCATCTGCTGCCAATACTTCCTCCATGAGGGTTGGGCTCTGCTACCATTTCTACAGTTCTGTGCTGGGTTTTTGTCCAGCTGAGCTTGCATGGGTCTTGTGCATGCTGATACCAATGTTTAGGTTCATATGAACCGGGATCCAGGAGCTTGTAGGATTCATTTCCATTTGGTTTTCCATCACCTCCCTGGCTCTTACAATCTTTCTACACCCTCTTCTCCAATGTTCCCTGAGCCCTGGGTAGGTGAAGCTGAATATAGACTGCCTATCCATAGAACCACATGCTGAGACTCCTAAATCTCCATGGTTTGGCCATTCAGGCCCTTTTTGGTTGTTGGTCTCCTGTTGCCTGGAGGATCTTTCTTAATGAGAGCTAAGAGGTAGTTAATGCCTTCTTGGGTCCTTGTTCTATGATGCTTGGGTCTTATGTGTAGAGGTTGCATTGTAGATGAGTCGCCTAGGCATAAGCCATTCACAGACCATGTCTGTGGGTGTCCAGTTGTGGGACTCTGTACTATTCTCATCAGGAGCAAAAGAAGCTTCTTTTCTGAGTAGTATCTGGGATATTTGTCTGTAACTATAAGGATACTTTTGTTGGAGTTAGTAAAATGTAAATTTTACCTAAGGATGTGTCTACCTGTGGAATTGTCCAAGATCTATGACCTGTCCAGATGTGTGCATCTGGCTATGTTAACATTACCACACATGAGTTTCCTTCCACTGAGTGGGCTTTAGGTCCAATTGTTTAGCCACTGAGTTCCCCCAAGATAGAAGTGCCGCTATTACACTGATGTCAAATGCTGTGCTGGACATTGACATGGATAGTTGGTCTTCAGGCTGATGTTGGATCATCTATTGATGATCTCCTTTAGTGAATTTCATAGTGATCCCCATAGTTATGAGAGCTAGCCTTCAAGGGTGGTAGCTTCCAGGTCAGATCCAGCTCCATTATTCAAGATCCAGTCTCTGAAGGATGTCCTGTCTTCAGCAATAGCGTCTTACCTTCAAGTTCTGAGAGGCAACCCAGGGCTCTGGAAATAGCCTGTGTAATTTTAGGAATCTCTTGGATTACCTTGGTCAATGATTCAAAGGAAGGTTTTTCCTGTCTGGTACTGTTTCTTGGTATTAAGCCTTTATCTTTCCATATGGACTCATGTAGAGGTATTGTGTGTGTATTTTGTCAATAGACTGTTAGACTAATATGATTCTCTCAGGGATTTTTACCCCAGCAAGGCATTATTTATCTCTCCTCTCTCCCTTTACCTGTCTAGCCCTCCCTCCATGACTTCTTCATGCCTTCTCTATGTAAAGTGTCCCCCTTTCTCCCCTGATACTGCCAGTCTCCTATGGTCCCACTTCTCTTGGGCTCTTTCCCCCACCCCCACTTTCTCCACCTTTCCTTCTATAACCTTCCTCTCCCCTCCTATTTAGACACCCTGATTTTATCCATTCCTCTTTTGGTAACACCCATCACCTACCAGCTTTCTGTCTCAGGTTCCCTCTTTCCCTTTACCTCATTTACTTGGTTCCTGCAGTTACATCATGGTACATAATTACATATATGGATTTAGTGCTAGGATCCACAAATGAGGGACAACATACACCATTTGTTTTTCTGAGTCTGTGTTACTTCACTTATGAAAACAGTTTCTATTCCACCCATGTACCTGCAACTTTCATGATGTCATCTTTCTTTGCCACTGTGTAGAACTCCATTGTGTAAATGTACCACATTTTCATTATCCACTCATCAGTTGAAGAACATTTAGAATCCAGCAGTTTGGTATTGTGAAAGGAGCAGTCATACACATGGATGTGTATGTATCTTTGCAATAGGATGAATCCTTTATTTTTTATAATTTTTTTTAAATTTATTTTTGTATGTGTATGAATGTACTGTCTGCATGCAGGTTTGTGCACCCGTGTCGTGCAATGCCATGGAGGTCAGAAGAGGGTCTCGGATTCCCCTGGAACTGGAGTTCTCCTGGAATTGGAGTGACAGGCAGTTCTTAGCTGCCATGTGGGTGCTGGGGATTGAGCCCGGGTCCTCTGCAAGAGTAGTCGGTGCTCTTAATCGCTAGGCTATCTCTCCAGCCCCAGGATGAATCCTTTGGGTATATAACTTGGAGTGTTATGACTGGTTCAAACAATAGGTTCCTTTTTGAGTCCTTTAAGAGTTCTCCACACTGCTTTACATAGGGGTTGCATGAGTTCGCATTCCCACCAACAGTGAATGAGTGCTCCCTTTTCTCCACAACATCCCAAACATTTGTTACCATCTGTTTTCTTGATCATAACCAGTCTTACCAGAGTAAGATGAAATCTTAATTTGGTTTTAATTTGAATTTCTTTAATTACTAATGATGTTGAAGACTTTTACAGATGTTTCTTAACCATCTTTACTTCCTCTCTTGAGAAGTCCCTGTTTAGATCTTTATCCCATCTTTTAATTGGGTCATTTGTTTTCTTGGTCTTTTATTGTTGTTTTTTTTTAATAATTTATATACTCTGGATGTTAAGCCTCTGGCAGATGTGTCGCTAGTAAAGATTTCCTCTCACTCTGTATAGGTTTTCTCTTCACTTATTTGATTGTTTCTTTTGCTGTACAGAAGCTTTTTAGTTTAACAAGGTCCCACTCAATGATTGTTGACCTTATTTCCTGTGCAACTACTGTCTGATTTAGAAAGTGCTTTCCTCTGCCTATATATTGTAGGTTACTGCCAATGTTTTCTTCTAACATTGTCAGAGTTTCGGGTTTCACACTGAGGTCTTTGATCAATTTAGAGGTGACTTTTGTGCAAGGTGAATGATAAGGGTTTAGTCTCATGCTTCTACAGGTGGTGACCTGGTTTGTCAGCACTATTTGCTGAAGATGATGCCTTTCCTCCACTGAGTGTTCTTGGCCCCTTTGTCAAATATCAGGTGGATGAAATTACATGTGCTCAAGTTTTGGTCTTCAATTTTGTTTCATTGATCTATGGGCCTATTTTTGTGCCAGCACCATGCTGTTTTGTTTTTTGTTTTTTTCCTATAGCTCTGTACTAGAGTTTGAAATATGGTATAGTAATCCCCCCTACATTACTATTTGTGCTCAGGGTTGCTTTGGCCATCTGGGATCTTTTATGTTTCCATATGAATTTTAGGATTTTTTTTCTAATTCTGTGAAGAAAGTCATGGGGATTTTGATTGAGATTGCATTGAATCTACATATTACTTTGGGAGGATGGCCATTTTTACTATATTAATTCTTCCAATCCATGAGCATGGGAGATCTTTCAAACTTCTGGTGCTTTCCTCAATCTCCTTCAAAGATTTAAATTTTTCATTGTAGATAGCTCTAATATCTCTGGTCAGGTTTGTTCTGAAAATTTTTAAAGAACATTGTGAATGCAAAGGTTTTCATGTACTTCTTTTCCAGTTGCTTTAAGGCTACTGATTTTTGTAGATTAATTTTGTAACCTGCCACTTTACTGAAACTTTTAATCATTGCTAGGAGTTTTCTGGTGGAATTTTTGATATCCCTTAGGTATAATATCATAGCATCTACAAAAAGGAATAGTTTGACCTCTTCTTTTCCAATCAGTACTCCGTTACTTTCCATTTCTTGTCTTATTGCTCTAACAAGCATTTCAAGCACTATATTGAAAAGTAGTGGAAATAGTGGGCAGCCTTGCTGGGTTCCTGAATTCAAGGGGAATACTTCTAATTTTTTCTCCATTTAGAATGAGGTTGGCTGTGGGTTTGTTGTATATAGATTTTTAAAATTTTATTTATTTTTTTATGTGTATGAATGTAGTGTCTGCACATAGGTTTGTGCACCTGTGTCATGCAAGTTGAGGTGTGTTCCCTCCAGTCAAATTCCCTCTAGGAATTTAAACGTAAAGTTGTGTTGAATTTTATCCAAGGCCCTTTCTGCATCAATTAAGAGGATCATGTGGTTTTGTCTTTGAATCAATTTACATGATTTATGAAATTTATTGATTTATGTATGTTGAACTATCCCTGCATCTCTGGAATAAATTTGACTTGATCATGGTGGATGACCTTTTTGATGCATGCCTGTTTGCAATTTGTAAGTATTTTGTTGAGAATTTTTGCATCTATATTCATTAAGGATATGGGACTATAGTTTTCTTTTTTTTCTTTTTCTTTTTTTTTTTTTTTTTTTTTTGGTCCTTTTCGAGACAGGGTCTCCCTGTAGCCCCAGCTGTCCTGGAATTAGCTCTGTAGACCAGGCTGGCCTTGAACTCACAAAGATCCACCTGCCTCTGCCTCCCAAGTGCTAGGATTAAAGGCGTGCACCACCTATAGTTTTCTTTTTTAGTTGTATCTTTGCCTGGTTTTGGAATTAGAGTGATGCTGGCTTCATAGAAAGAATTGGGAAGATTTCCCCATTTCTATCCTTTTGAATAACTTGTGTAATATTGATTGCAGATCCTCTTTAATGACTGGTAGAATTCTGCTGTAACAGGCTGTGATGGTGCATGCCTTTAATCCCAGTATTCGGGAGACAGAGGCAGGCAGATTTCTGTGAGGTCAAAACAAGGCTGGTCTACACAGTGAGTTCCAGGACAGCTGGGGCTAGTGGGAGACTCTGTCTCCAAAAGATTAAGAAAAAAGTATTCTGCCATAAATCCATCTGAGCCTGGGCTTTTTGTTGTTGTTGTTGAAGATTTTGTATTACTGTTTCGATTTCCTTAAAGCTGTTGATCTCTTTTTGGTTAAGCTTTGGTAAGTCCCATGATTTCAGATATTCATCCATTTCTTTTAGGTTTCAAATTTAATAGAGTATACGTTTTTAAAGTATTCCCCTATAATGTTCTGGGTCTTTTTGTTGTCTGTTGTGATGTTTCCCCCTTCATCTCTAATTTTGTTTATTTGGAGTTGTCTTTCCTTCTTTTGGTTAACTGGGCTAAAGGTCTGTCTAGCTTGTTTATCCTTTCAAAGAATCCGCTCTTGGATCCATTGATTCTTTTCATCATTTCCTTTGCTTCTATTTAATTAATCTCTGCTCTGATTTTTGTTATTTTTTTTTTGTATCTGTTGGGTTTTGGATTCATTTGTTGTTGTCTTTCAAATCTCTTGAATTGCAATGATAAGTCATTTTTTTTGTGCTCTGTTTTTTTTAATGTAGGCACTTAGAGCTATAAATTTCCCTTTTAGGACTGTTTTTAAAGTGTTCCAGAAGTTTTGTTGTTTTGTATTGTCCATTTTGTTAAAGTCCAGGAATACTTATTTCTTAATTTCTCCTTTGACCAATTCATTATTCAGGAGTATGTTGCTTAATCTCCATGAGTTCATGTAACTACTAGGGCTTTTTCTGGTGTTGATATTAAGCATTATTGCATTGTGTTCTGATAGAATGCATGGAATTATTTCAATTTTTTGTATTCGTTAAGTTTTTTTTTTTCCATGCTCCAATACGTGATCAATTTTGGAGAAAATTACATGGGATACTGAATAGAAAGTATATTCTTTGGTGCTTGGATGGAATATTCAGTAGATGTCTGTTAGTTACATTTGGTGTATCATATCATTCAGTTCAGATGTCTCTCTGTTTATTTTTTGTCTGTTTGACCTGTCTAATGGACACAGTGGAGTATTGAAGTTCCCTACTAGTGTGCTGGGATTAATCAGTGCCTTCAAGTCCTGTAGAATTGTGTTTATAAACTTCAGTGCTCCAGAGTTTGGTGCATGTATATTCATGGTTGTGACATCTTCTTGGTTAATTGTTCTTTTGATAAGAATGAAGTGACCCTCTTCATCTCTTCTGATTAGTTTTAGTTCGAAGTCTATTTTGTCTGATATTTGAATAGCAACTCCTGCTTGCTTCTTAGTGCCATTTGCTTGGAATATTTTTCCACTATTTCACCCTAAGATAGTGCCTGTCTTTGAGGGTAGATAGGTTTCTTGCAGACAACAAAATAATGGATTTCATTTCTTTTTAAAGCACAAAATTTTTTATTTTGTGTGCACAGAATTCACTAAGTGATGTAAAACAGGCCTGTTATTCATTAACAATTATTTTCAAAGCCAATTTTATTGAATCTTTGTGTATTTCATACAAAATTTCAAATCAAATCTAGACCCATGCTCCCCTCCCTGCCCCCATCCGACCAGAGCTCATGCATTCTGCCAAACATGTTTTTCATCTTTTTCTCAGTCTCTCTCAAAATTCTAGATGCAGAAGTTTACTGTTTAGAGCAGTTCACTGTTTCAGTCAGTTCTTTGACTCAATCTTGTTGTTGCTGTATTCCTTCCAATATGCATCACTCCAAAATATGTATATATACATGCCACATATAATGGGTTTTAGCATCTTCAGCTTATTTTTTTTTTCTTTATTAGGCTGAAAGATCTCATGTTTGAAGGCTCCTCCTTGGCAAGCCCAAACCACAGTCAGTTCTGCCCTTGTGCTCCACACTGGGGTTTTCCCTTCCCATGCTCACCAAATCAGGTCTAGTAAGCACCGCGTCCTGAGCTTGATCGGCCTGTACTTCTCCATGATACGCCTGAGTAGTCAACAATGGCAGTCTATACTCTGAAGAGGCTGAAACACCAATATGAAAGCTACTCAGTCCAAATTGGGTATATCAGCGTCCCACATCATGGCACCTGAAGCTTTGGAGAGATAGATTCTTGAGAGAGAAAGAGCTTCACACCCATATGAAGTTAGAAAAAGCGTAGTGTTCCAATGTCTTTGAAGATAGGCAAAAGCATATGACAGCCAAAGGGTAGCTACACTTGCCAGTAACAGCCTTTGACAAACCACTAGCTTCTTTTTTTTTTTTTTTTTGTCTATATGTACTATTTTTTTACTTATAATTTTTTTTTTCTCAAGCCTACTCAAGTTATTCTTATTATTTCTTTGGTTATACTTACTCCTTTGGAGTGTTGAAGCCCACACAGTTAGCCCAGATTAACCCAAGGTTTGTAGTTTTCCAAGGTGACTTGATGAATCTGGTTCTCAAGAGACTCAGTTTTTTTTTTGGGGGGAGCCCTTGGCTCTATTTGGCTTTTCATTACCAGTCTCCATACCACTCAGAGGACAAGAGTCACGTCTTGCTAGACCATGTTCCCTTTTTTGAAGCATGAGCAGATCTTGCTCTTAATAGACTGGACACTAGCTGAAGTCCATAGTGATCTCCAAGACCTCCCTACCTGCAACAGGAAGCTGGTGACTTCATCGTTGAGGACTTTTCAAAGAGAGGCCCCCATGCATACCGTCTTGGGACTTACGTTGACCTACTGAGGGCAAAATAAAGCTTATCTCCCTTAGAGACCCTTAGCGCAAATTGTATGGGCATAAAGTTATGTGGTTAAAGATCCAGAAAGGGCGTAAGTTACCAGCAGACCTGATATGCTTTACTGACTGTGTAATATTGTAAAAAGGCTTGACAAAAGCTCAAGCAGTCTTGTATTAGAAATACTAAGAAGTACTCACATAAAATAAATACTTTGGTTAGACACAGAATGTCATATGACAAACTAGTTTTTTTTCCTCATTTTTTTTTTTTCTTTTCTCTTTTTTTTTTTTTTTTTTTTTTCTTTTTTCCAAGGTTGTCTTCCCCACAGTGTAGTCGGGAGTTTGCAGCATATCCAGGTGTCGTCACGTGCTCCTCATTCTTTTGATCTTATATTACACTTAAAAATATGCCTACAAGTTCACTCCATCCTTATACCAAAATTCCTAACTCTGAAAAAAAATGGTAGCTTAGTTCTAAACCTGTTAAGGGATTCACAATATAAGGAATTTTTTGTTTCTCTTAATCCATGCGACTTATCCTGCCTCTGAGGGGGAATTTTCAGTCCACTGATCTTAAAGTTATTAATTGGAAAGATATATATATAATATATCTAATATATCTAATAAGATATTAGCTATAATATATTGCTTCCCATCATTTTAGTTTCTGTTTGCCTTCTTGTTCTAGTCTGTATTTCTACAGCTATCCCTTCATTTCATTGTTGCTGCTGGATATAGTCATTCCTTTCTTCTGCTCTTTGTATTGCTTCAAGTATTCTCTGAAGGGCTGGTTTTCTGGGCATGAATTCTTTCAGCTTATTTATTTCATGAAAGATTTTCCTTTCTCCTTCAACTATAACAGAAATTTTTGCTGGGTAAAGTAATCTGTATTGGCATCTATAGTCATTTAGAACTGAGAATACTTTGGTCCAAGCTCTTCTGGCTTTCATCATTTGCATTGAAAATTCAGATGTAATTCTGATGGGATTTCCTTTATATGTGGCTTGTTTTTCTTTTGTAGCTTTCAATATTCTCCCTTTCTTTTGAACATCTAGTGTTTTTACTATGATATGGCATGGGAAATTTCTTTTCAAGTCTTGTCTATTTGGTGTTCTATGGGCTTCTTATATTTGTATGGGTATGTCTTTCCTTAATTTGGGGAAATTTTCTTATACAATTCTGTTGAAGAGCTGGTCAATACCATTATCCTGAGATTCTTCTTTCTCTATAGCTATGATAGATAAGTTTGGTGTCCCACATTTCCTGATTATTCCATTCCTGTGGGGTTTTTTTTTTTTAACATTTTCCACAATCTTTGCTGGAGGGCTCCAAATCTTCCATTTAATCTTCCATTCTTGATATTCTATTTTCTACTTCATTCATTCTGTTACTGAAGCTTTCTCCTATCCTTTCCAGATGGCTTATTGATTGTTCCACTTCCTGTTTCATTTCAGCCTGAGTTTTCTTCAGTATTTCTCTTTTGTGAATTCGGTCTGAAGTTTATCATTGTCTTCTTTAAGTTTATCCTTATCTTCTTTTAGTTCTTTAATTTGTTTGTTTGTGTGTTCTTTAACTTCCCTGAATTCTTTGATCATGTTTAGATAGTTCTTTTAAATTCTGTGTCCTGGGTTACATCTAGGGGGTCCTCATTGAAGCCCTCTTCTGTAGGATTGGTAGTATTTAGTGGAGACGTATTTGGAGTTTTCATGTTAGTGATGTTTTGTTCTGATTTGGGGATGTGGACTTCTTTTGTTGGTTGTGATTCTGGTATGATGCTCAAGTGTTTCTTTGTTGAAGACTGACTTTGCTTGGATTCTTCGGGTGCCTTTGGTGTCTTCTTATTAGGTGT
Source organism: Rhizomys pruinosus (assembly GCA_009823505.1). Classification (NCBI taxonomy): domain Eukaryota; kingdom Metazoa; phylum Chordata; class Mammalia; order Rodentia; family Spalacidae; genus Rhizomys; species Rhizomys pruinosus. The sequence goes on from VZQC01007114.1 coordinate 1,692,933, forward strand.
GAAAGGTTAGTTGGTTAGGCTTCAAGCTCTCATTTCTGATTTTGGACAGGAGGGACCAGCTAATTCTTGGTCGGATAGTCAAGAACTCCTTCAGAGCCCCCAAGACATTTATCAACCATGCAGGTTTAAACCCTCAGAGCCCCAAACCAGGTGAAGCAGATGGAGGGGCCCAGGTGTTCCTGACCTGGGAGGCATGGAGTATAGAATGCAGCCTCCACAGTGCACCAGTTCGGGACTCTCACCACTGAGCTGAGGTCAGTCTCATACACTCACTGGAAGAGTGGAAACCACAGAACAACCACATCATGTGAAGCCCACCTGCCAGCTCTCCAGGGCTGATTTTAAACCTACATTTTAAAACCTCAAGAAGAAAGGACCACGTGTGCTGATTTTGCTTCTTTTCTTACTTTTATCTTTAAGATTAATGATTTCTAGTTTTAATGAATGCTTTGTTTCTGTGGGTGAATTTAAAAAAGTGTCTCAGAGTCCAATTTTTATTCATCTTCAGTGTTGTGATTTAAATTAATGTTAACTTTGACTTATACAAAGGGGTACACTATTCTCCAGGTGACCTGACCTATTAACCAAGCATCACACACAATATCAACCATGGATTAAGATAGGTCAACTTAACCAGTAATGTGGCAAATTGTAGACAACCCAAACTCAATTTCACAATGGCAGGAAGCTATTTGCCCAAGTAATACTGTTCTGGGCCATATAGCAGTATGATGTCATATTTTTTGTGAAAGTCTAAATTTTCTCAATAAGCTATGAGACTCTGTGGCCATTGATATGTTCTAGACAAGAACAATTGACCAATGAGCAAAGTAATTCCCACTATTTTGGCTGAAAGACCACCTTGTATTATCCGCTTAAGAAAACATGGTTGATTTGTCAATGAAACATTTCCCAACTACACGAAACTACAACAAGAATGTGATCCAGGATGTGAGAGTGATCTGGCTGGGGCATCTGCCATGCCACTGATCTTTAGGATTGATTTGGCTGATCTGGCTGGAGAGGCCAGGGTCCCCTTCCTGTCTCATCACCCCATGTTGAATCCTTCCCAAAGTTGCATGCTTGGTGGAAGAGAACCACCTTTCCTGATGAAGGAGGGCCAGTCATCTGTCATCCCTTGGTATCTGTGCAGCCATACTCCCCAGCTAGAACCTCCAAATAAGCAATGGAAGACTTGAAAACTGGGATGAACAAAGTTAGCAAATTCAGAAAGACACCTGACTGGAGAGGCAAGGGTTGGCACCGATCATCCCAAGCCTGCCCTTTGGTCTTCCTTCCTGCTTGATTATATGAGGGGACAAGGTGTGGTATCACTCTAAATCTTTATTAGTGAGCTTGCATTTATTATAAAGAAGGAAGAGACAGAACAGGTCAGCCCCTCTGAGTCAAACCCAATATTATCTCACCTTCCACCACATATTCAGATTCTCTTTATTTATCTCAGAATTTTCTTGGGAAAACTCACGGCTAATAAAGAACTATGAAGTTGGTTTCCTTCTCATATATTTTCTCATTATTAAACTTCTTTCACTTGGTTAGTAGAGGTTTTTTTTTATCAATATAAACAGGACCTTTTTTAAGATTTCCATTTTCATAGTGTCATCACGGATACTGACAGCTGCCTAACAGTCATGTGAAATATATAATTACCTAAGGAAGAACATTCTAGGGCCAATTCTTTTCCTTTTATATTAAAAAGAAGTTAGACAAGCTTGCCAAGCCCCAGGCTTCTGAACTTTATGTCAATTCAGGAATTCTTTTTCTATTTGAGATACTGTATTCATATATTTTTCTACATATATCAAAAGATTGCTTTCTGGGATGAGTTTAGTAATATATTCCTTCACTTTTCTCACAGACTTCTTTTTGTACTTTGTCTAGCTCTTCCTCTGTATTGTCTCTTCAAGTTCCAAATAAGAAGTCATATTATTTAATATTTCCAATAATGGTGTAACTAACTTTTCTCCCAACTTTTCAGATATTATCCAATCTGCTTCTACATTTTTGAGATTGAATTTAATGCAGCACTTTAGTGTTTTCTTTAGGAAAAAAAGACATACACATACACATATTATTTTGGTTGATGCTCTGATTATTTCTTTTCTTACTGTTTGCCCTGAAGAGATGCCCTTCAGAGCATACCCCTAACTCCATTAACATTCCTCTCCAGTTCCCCCCCCTTCATAGAATCAAATACTCTCATTCAGAACTGAAAAGAAAATGCCAAAACTCATTCAGAAGGCATCCTTACTTTCTGTTCTCAAGGATGCATTACTCTGGTTCCTTTAACATTTTGTAATTGCTCATTTGAACAGCCCTGATCATTTTGTTATAGTCTTCTGGCCCCTCTACAACTTGTCTGTAAGTATAATATTCCTTTCCTTTGCAGACTGGCAGGGGAGAGGATATTGCATCCTGATGGCATTTCCTTGAGGAGTAAGCTCTTCAGCAGAGGCAGAGCATTGAAGACTGGGGCAGTTGGAGAGGATGCTCACTTCATATCAGACTTCACATCAGACTTTATCTCAATTGTTGACTTCAGGCAACTCATTTTCACTTACTTTCAGATGCCTTTGTACATTTTCCATACCACAGCAAGGCTGAGTAAAAACAAGACACAGCCACGCATCTTGCCAGCTTTTTTTATTTTCTGCCCTTCAACTTTTATAGATCTTCAAGTACCAATGAGTAAATATGCTTATGTCCACACAGAGATTGATGGCTTCTATTGTCAAGAGAAACGAGGAGGGTTCAGAGTGTTGAAGCTGGCACACACTATCCTCTGAGCTGCCACCATGGTGCTGGGAGAACCCACAAGGTCATTCTGCCACCACAATGGCTGGTGCCTTCCTACACCCGTGCTGGTGAATATGGAAATGTCTTCGTCTACATGAGGTCCGTGGGTGAGCTTTAATAGTCACCTTGAAAGCAACCTGGAAATCATTTAAGAAAACAGACTCAATGAGGCTTTATCTAGATCAGGTCAGCCTGTGGGTCTGTCTGCGAGGGCCTGCCTTGATTGCCCGTTTGTGCTCCTCTATTCAGGGGGAATGTGAAAACGTGGAGCTACAGGATGAAGGCATGGCTGCCACTACTCCAGCACACAGATTTTAGGTTCTGGGACTTGAATACTAACCTATGTATCAGGGTCCTGGACACACACACACACACACACACCAGGACCTCAAACTGGGACACAACACAGTTGTGCGTGTGTGTGTGTGTGTGTGTGTGTGTGTGTGTATTGGGAGCAGCGGGGGTGGCCTCCCCAAGCCACTTCCTCTTAGTAATAACACATAATTTGTCTCCCATGGTCACCATAGTGAAGACTTAACTTTCCCTTCTCAGTGTCTTTGCTATACATAAGCTGAGGGTTATGGGGAGTGAGTGCACATATCTACAGTTGACTCCCTGTTGCCTCTACAAAGGTAGCCAGCAAAGAAGTCAATCAGGACTTAGAAGACCGATTAAGCAAGAGTTACCTAAGCAGACTCTGAGTGGTAATCAGAAAACAGACTGGCTTTTAAAATACTTTAGGTCTCTCTGTCTCTTTCTCCCTTCACCCTTCACTCCCATGTCTCCTCTCTCTCTCTCTCTCTCTCTCTCTCTCAATAAAATAAAAATAGTACTCAATTTATCTTTTAGTTTATCATTTCTTCTTTCTCTATTTCATCGGTTCTTAACTTCCTGCATGTCCTCTAAACTTGTTTCTTCCGATAGTCTACTGTGATGCTTCTCTGGAGCAGAGCTGTACATTTTTATAGTGGCACCGTTTTCATTTCCATTACCACAACCCTCCACCATTTGAAAGGTTTCCTACCTAGGTATTATTTCATCCCATGAATTGTCTTCCTATTTTATTTTCTGGTGTCTGTTTTGTCTTAATGGTTTTTATCTACTTTATCATTTTTTTCACTTATATACATACCTGTCTTCTCTTTATAAATTAGTTTCAGTTCTGTTTCACAGAAGTCAGGAAGGAGATCTGTTCACAGAAAAGTCCCAGAGAAAAGTCCCCCAAGCCAGGAGGGCCCAAGAACAGCAGCTCTTCTGTACTTCTTTAATAGCCCCCAAATCCCCTTTAATGTCCAATCTGCTCAAACTTTCACTTGAGAGACTCAGGAGACCACCAAGTTTCAAATTTCCTCCCAGGATAATGGTAATATTACCTGTGAGCACATTTGAACTGCTGGTATGGCACTATTTTCTCAGTTCTCTTATGAAGAGGAACATTATGTAAAATCTACAGTCTCTGCCATATATGATTGTAGGCGCTGGGCAGACCTCCAGGTCGGAACTGGGGAAAGTTACATAAAACAGAGGGAGGTGCTTATGGGATGCCTTTCAGGCAAAGAACATCGACAGAATATGTCTGGTTTGACTCTAGCATGGACTCAGGTTTTCTCTGCATTTTCAGTAAAGCACTCGGAGAGAGGCGACAGTGAACTATATCCAAGGATAAGCCACCAGGAATTGTGGAGTGTTGAAAAAAAGATGGACACCTATTTTTGCCTGATGGGCTGCTGAAAGGAAATAAAAAGATCACTTTCCCTCTCCAAAAGAATAGGGTATGGTTGATTTGTAAAGGTATAAAGGTTAAAGTAAGTGATAAAAAAATAAAATTTACCGGGTATTGGTGGTGCCTTTAATCCCAGCACTCTGGAAGCAGAGGCAGGCAGATCTCTGTTCAAGGCCAGCCTGGTCTACAAAGTGAGTTCAGGCCAGCGGGGACTGCAGGGAGTCCCTGTCTCAAAAAGATTCCCCCAAAAACTTTTAAACCGAGAAAGGGAGACCTTCACCCTTAAGCAGGGGGAATTGGAGAAATAGGAAACAAAGTGTGGGTATATGAGGTTCACTCTTGGAGCCTGGAAAGGGCAAGGTGGCAGAAGACTCTCCGCTCTGGATGCCCTGCATAGATGCACTGTTTGGAGGAGTTCTGAGATGCTCAGTCTCCTACCTTCCATGCTAAGTACCTGAGAAAACGGGTAAGTCGGCACTCAAAGTTCTGTTGAAAATTCTAGACAGACCAGGAGGCAGTGCCCCTATACCGACCAGCTGTGCTGGGTGTTGTGATACACTGCACTACCTAGAATTGCCTTGACTAGACACTCAGTTCCCTGTGTTTTCTGTTATCTCAGAGAGCATTATTTCTTCTGCAGTGTTCATGGTGTTCCTCCTCCTCAGTGGACCCTGCTTCAGACACCATCTCAAACACTCCCCCACCAAAGCCCTGGGTCTCCACTTTTCCTTGTCAGTGTCTCCTTTTATTTCTGAAGAAGGGAAAAGTCACCCCACCCACAACTAGCTCTCATAGTGATGGCTTTAACCAAAAATTAAGAACAAGCTAAAAGTGGTCATGACACAGTTGATTATAGACCATGGGGCACCAGCATCATGGAATTATATATATATATATATCACCAAGTTACAGTTACAGACTGTATATTAAAAGGAAATGTATTACTTGGTTTAAAAACTAACTACCATGTACAGGGGCTGGAGAGATGGCACATTGGTGTATTACTTGGATGTAGGTAGGTGCATCCATGTCATGTCATGCAATGACTTTGGAGGTCAGAAGAGTGTGTCAGATATCCTGGAACTGGAGTTATGGATGGTTTTTAGCCACCATGTGGGTGCTGAAATCAAACCCAGGTCCTCTGCAAGAACAGTCAGCGTTCTGAACTGCTGAGCCATCTCTCCAGTCTGCTGAAGTGTTATTCTTCATACTCTGATAGCCACTTGATAAATATTTTAATAACTGGAGAAGAAAATTCTCATTTTAACTTTTAAATAACAGATTATTGACTCCCCACAACCTTGCCACTTGATCCTCCATCCTTTCCCTGGATGGGGACTAATGTTGTTCCCACCATCGAACCCGTGTCCTTTTATGTTTGGAGCACTTTAATTTGTACCATTTATATTACTATTATTGCTGTTGTTATTATTTGACTATGTCTTTTGCAGTTATACCTAATTTTGACTATCATGATTTATAAAATATTTCTATGAATCAGTTTTGTGCCAATTTCTAACTTTTCTTTTAAATCGTTAGCTTTTGCTAATCTTTTAATAACCCACAAGAATGTTAGAATCACCACATCTCCAATCTAAGAAGTCACGATTTAGTGGCTGAGGGTGTTGCTTAGCAGTGAGCTGCTGAATAGCACACAAGGGTTCTATGTTTGAACACCAGCAAAGGAGAGAAAAAAGTCAGAGTTTTGTTGGAATTGTTCTAAATTTGGAGATTAATTTTCAGGTAATGTAAACTGCCAATGCATTGCTTATCCATAACCTCCTGCATGAGTTATTTTATTTAGCTAAATCATTGGTTATGTTATTCAATAAGCCTTCTAGATGTCTCAATAAAAATCTTACCTATTTTGGTAAATATATCCTTAGGTGCTATACATTTTTTCATGTGTATTTGAATGTAAATGTCTGTTATTATTAGTTTTTGTGATTCCTGGTAGTGGTGCATAGGAACGCCATTAATTGTACAGCATGGTTAACTTTGAATTTGTTCTTAGGGATTCACTTAGACTTTTTTTTTTTTTTACTTAATTGTCCCATCTAAGAATACAGACAGTGCTAGGTGTGGAGGTGCATGTCTTTAATCCCAGCACACGGGAGGCAGAAACAATCAGATCTCTGTGAGTTCAAGGCCAGCCTGGTCGACAGAGTGAGCTCCAGGCCAGCTGGGACTAAAGGGAGACCCTGACTCAAAAATACCAAAAAAAAAAAAATACTGACAGTTTAGGTTCTCCATTTCCAATCCTTGCACCTCCTTGTTTCTGTCTAGTGTATGGAAAAGCCCCAAATAATGCCAAACAGCAAATATTCTCTGAGTCCAGGACAAGCTGGATTAAAGGCAGGCTGCTTCTCACCAGAGGTACTAATCTGTAAGGTGTCAAACTGCAGTGGAATGAATCAAACGTCTGGTGCCTAAGTGCCCCAGTCTCCACAAACAGTCTCTTTTATTATTGGCAAAACTGGTCATGCTCCTGTGAAAGTGGCGATGTCTGAGAAGGGAAATAACAAAAGAAAAGTAAGATAGTCTTTGCCAGCCCTGTCTGAAACTAGCTAATGTCCAGTCACCCAAGTTCTCGAGCAAAGCAATACGCACTGGTGGTAGTGCTGTTTGTAGAGAACAAATGCTGTTCCTTATCACAGAATTTTAATACCTTTGCTGTTTCCCAGAGACATCTGGTTTGGGGAAGAAAATGGATGAACTATAATGCATGGGAGTTGAAAAAAAAAGTTCTTTTGGACTGGAGAGATAGCCTAGCGGTTTAAGAGCACCGACTGCTATTACAGAGGACCCGGGTTCGATCCCCAGCACCCACAAGGCGGCTGAGAACCGTCTGTAACTCCAATTCCAGGAGAACTCCAGTTCCAGGGGAATCCGACACCCTCTTCTGACCTCCGCGGCATTGCACAACACGGGTGCACAGACCTACATGCAGACAGTACATTCATACACATACAAAAATAAATAAAATTTAAAAAAAAAGTTCTTTGGGGGCTCACGTTGGTAATCAATGCCTATAGGAGGGTGATATTTATTAAGATAAAACTACCTCTCCATTTTCATCAACTCAATTTAAACCAGTATCGTTCGGTGACAATTTTGAAAGGGAACCAAATTTTTGGTGGTCTTAACTGGTCTTCACACTCCTTTCGGTGTATTCTAATTACCTAAACTCATTTTCCAGAGGGTAGACGCTGTTTCCGCATGGTTGTACATACGCTCACACACAAAGATGAACGCAGGTCTATTATATGAACTTGGAACAGAAGTCACGGACATTCGTCTATCTGCCTTGTGAGGAGAAAAGGCATTCTCGTGTATTTTGACACAACTTTGAATTTCCTTCTTTAATTCACAGCCAAACATTTATATTATTTTGGTCTTTGTTTCTGAACAGTTTTTTGGATCTATGACAATGTCTCATATTTCATTCCTGTCACTCACTCAGGGAACTTTTTCTTTTTTTGCTCAAAGTTTTATATTCCCTTTTTTCTATCTCCATGTCAGACTTTCTGTTAGGTTCACACCCTACCCCCCCATCACTCGCTTTGTGGAGACTGAGAAGCAATGGAGTGGAGAGAGACAAATGAAAACTGTGTGAGAGTCCGTGTGCCCAAGCGCATGCGTGTGTGTGGGGGACGCAGCAGGGGAGAAGGAAGACTTACCAAGACTCTATGTATGTGTGTGGGGGGGGGGGAGGTCTCAGATAAGAACAAGAGAGAAAGAGTAAGAAAGAGCCTTTCAAAGACATAAACAAAGTCTGTGTGGGCCAGGTATTGAGTAGTCCTGCAGAATATAATAGATCAGAGATTTCAAGTGTGCGGTCTGTGCAGATTATACAAACAAAAGAAAGGCTTAACGCACACCCAGTGTATGTTTATCGAAGATGAAAGTAAATGCCTAGAGTAAGCACAAATATGAAAATGAGCAAATGGCAGGTGAAGCCCCCAGTTGAGCACGGTGTGCACACAGCATCGTTTTATTCCTGAAAGAGCCCATAAATTACCATCCCAATCCACTCAAAGGCTGGTTTGAATCTCCCACAGCCTCCTGCCCCCCGTGATCTTTAGAGCTACGTGTTGGTCCACAGGATGTTGACTGCAGCGCCCAGCGGATTCCAGTGCTCCTCTGCTAATGTTCATTCCCAGCGGCCCTGGGCTTCTCTGCTGATAGAGTAGGAAGATGGAAGCAGGAAGACACAGGAGTGCATCCAGCTCTGCCTGCCCCTTCTCCAAAGGAGTGACTCACCATGGAGAGAAGCAGACATGAAAACCGATGCAGTGTGCTTACAGAGCTGGTAGAGAGGAGAAAAAAAAAAAAAAAACATGCCTTGAGCAAGAGAGTGAGGACACATCCCCCCAGAGAACAGGGAGCCAGAAAGAAGTCCTGCGAAGCACCGGAAGTCCTAGAGTCCTGGCAGACTTCACAGCCACAGGAGACATTAGAGTCCCTTTGCAAACTGGGGTGTGGGGATCGTGTCCTCTGGGAGAGGTGATGGGCCTGGACAGGTCAGTAGGGCTCACGTAGGAACCTTACACTGACTAAGAAATCTGGAGATCAGGTTTTTGTGTAAAATTGGAAGCTCTTAGAGGGAATAGGGAGGCGTAGATTCTAATACTGACTGTCACTGGCAAGCTAGGGATTAGATCTGCTACCTACCTCAGTGAGTTTCAGTTTTTCACCTCAAAGGAGAGAACAGTAAGTTTCAGACGTCCTTACCAATTTTGACCCACACTATTGACCATTACTGAACGCTTGTGATGCACCAGGCACTTCATTTGCCTCGTCTCATTTGTACTTTTTAATAAGCCCAAGAACTGAATAGCTCAACACCAATTTGTAACAAAAGTTGAGAATTATTGATATACCTAAGTACAAAGATCCTGAACCACGGTGAGATGTTTCTCCAAAGCCAATGAGATTTTAATGTGGGGTGGGATTTTTATTGCATTTCCTTAACTCTAAACATTTAAATCAAACATGAGGTGGACAAACTGCCCTCTAAATTCTTATCTATCTACCCAGAGATTCTATAGCTCTCGGACCTGAACAGAGAAGTTTCTTTGCACAGTTAACATAGAAACACACTTGGTCAAAGTGCAGGGAAGAATAGTGTGGCACACAGAGCCACATGTAGGAAATCTGTACCACACCTTCTCCCCACAAAGCTCAGGGGTCTCAGTGGAAGAGGGCCTGAAGGAGTAAAAGAGCCACGGGTTTCTAAGAGCCACAGATCTGTGTGAAACAGTGTCTTCTGACACGACAGGACTGTGGCAGTAGTGAATTCACAGTGGCTTTGGTTCTCCCGACAAGCTCAAGCCAGTCGCTACTCCAGCATGGAGAGAGGGGCTTAGGAGCCCCCTTCTCAAGCTGAAGAACTATGGAAAATCGATGACTTCTGGGGGAGGGAGAGTCTGTTTTCTTTAATGGTGTGGACCCTGGTAGGCTCAGCAAGCTCCTGTGGATTGCGTCCTTCCCTGTGCACTCAAGGAACATAAATTGCACTTGGTAGATTACAAAAGAAGAAAAATAATAAAAAGATAAGATGTGTAGGTGAAGGTAGGGTAGGGTGGAGCTGGGAGGAGTTGGGGCAATAGTGGAAAATGAACGTGACCAAAATTCATGGTGTAAGTGTATGAAAATCTCAAGGAATTAATAAAAATATTATATTAAAAAGCATGAAGTTTGGGCTCCATGTGCAATATGGAGCTGTTCTTGCAGAGGACCTAGGTTTGATTCCCAGCACCCATATGGCAGCTAACAACCATCTGTAACTCCAGTTCCCGGGGATCGGGGATCGGATGGCCTCTTCTGGCCCCCACCAGAACCCGTACATGGATGTACTTACATCCATGCAGGCATAACACTCATATACATAAAATAAAAATAAATGAAAAAATTATACAGCATAAGGTGGAATGAAGTGTTATTTGAAAGACAGCAACTGATTGATCAATTATAGGCTCCATGAGGAGAAAATAAAAAGCAAGAGTTTCACATGCAGACTATTGACAACTGTTCCGTGTAGCCTTAGGAGAATTGGGAGGTAACTGGGGTTATTTGCTGCTGTGAGGGCAACAAACATATTTTCTCTAGAGTTCCTTTATCAAGTAGAGTCTCACCAATTCCACTTACTTCAGATGTGGCTCTGATCAGATACAAGTGGTTTCACAGGCTAGAGAATGAAATTTCCTTTTGATTTGTGCTCATGTGAAAGTGACAACAGAGAATGACTTATTTAGCATGTTCTCAAATCATCACAATATCATAGCTAAAATTACAGGAATATTTGACAGGAAAGATATGGTTAAATTGCTTATCCTGCATTAATTTAAAGTGTTCTCAAATGATCTATATTACTGAAATACGTGGTTAAGAATACATAAGTATCTGCATATTATGGGTGCTTGAAGAACAGCCTTCTGAAAATTCAAACTCAGTATTGATAAATGGAGAGGGGGTTGACCATAATCATGACCTCTGAGCTTTGGAAGATGTTGCCTTCTTTGGATGCAAGCAAGATTCCCTGGCACACAATCTGGATTGCACGATCTGGGAGAGTTTCTTTGATGAAAGTATCCACTCTTACCATCTGACAGTAAGCAATTGCTGAGTTTCAACCTGTTTCTCTTTAAATGTGAAAAAAAATAACATTCAATATGTTTTTTTATTTTTTTATTTCATTTTATTTTTGTATGTGTATGAATGTACTGTCTGCATGTAGGTCTGTGCACCCGTGTTGTTCAATGCCGTGGAGGTCAGAAGAGGGCATCGGATCCCCCTGGAACTGGAGTTCTCCTAGAATTGGAGTTACAGACGGTTCTTAGCCGCCATGTGGGTGCTGAGGATCGAACACAGCTCCTCTGCAAGAGCAGTTAGCACTCTTAACCACTAGGCTATCTCTCCAGCCCCTCAATATGTTTTTAAAAACAAAACCTTTTCTGACCACCACTTCTAAAATTCCTGACACATTATTTATTGTGTAACTTCTTTCTACATCTCAAATTCAAATAAGTACTGGAGTGTTTTTATGAGGGTCTGTGATTCCTCTAAGGTGACAGGAAAGAAGAGCATCAACCCACAACGAGGGATTAGTTCCTAAGGAACTAGACCTGAGGGGTTCTTTGAAACTATGTAATTTCCACAGCAGTGTAGTTTGCTACTTCACTTTTTTTTTTATTTTTTTTTTTTGCTCTTTTTGAGACTGGGTCTCCCTTTAGTCCCAGCTGGCCTGGAGCTTGATATGTAGACCAGGTTGGCCTTGAACTCACAGAGATCAGTCTGCCTCTGCCTCTCAAGTGCTGGGATTAAAGGTGTGTGCCACCAGGCCCAGCATTTGCTATTCACTATTAAGTGCATAAAATTCAGTTTAATGTGGTGTTTCTAAATCACATTATGCATACATTTGAATAAAGAAACAGCCTGACCCTTAGCTTTTAAGGTTAAGAGTGGACTTGTTCCTTTACCTGTCTCAGGGTCTGTGCTCTTCAGCCAGGTCTCCTTATATGGAAGCAGTCTTTCCAGAAACAATTTAGAAAGTAGAAGACGTACCCTTATCACCATCCTTAGCAGAGAAACTTGCCCTAAGTCTAAATTATCTCATACACTTAGGTGATATCTAGCAGACTTCTTAATTATTCTCACTGTTTTTAATGAGAAGAGCATGCCTTTTTCAGTGCTCTGATATGCTGGACATGGATACCCACATTCTCTCACTGTCCTGGGGGAGACAAAGTGGGGTCCTGAGGGATTAAGCTCAGGTGCCCAAGTCACAAGAGGAGCACATGGCTCCCTGAACCTGTTGACATTATAAACAGTATTTTTCTGGTACAAGTTTAAGTGAAAGTTGGTCCAGATTCTGTCCATAGCATAAAAGTCATTCCTACAATTCACTGCACATGTGTTCTCCATTTGGGCCATCAGCTGTTCTTCTAAATGCACACCTAATAACCATGCCATGCCAGCTTCTATCTGAATGACAACTGTCTTTGGACAAATTAATTAAAGCCCAGTTGAAATTCTGCTAGAAAGATCTTCAACATGCAGGAAGCAATCCTCTGAGGACTTTCTGCCCTGCTCCCCAGCTGGCATTTTGGGGTAGCGATTGCTCTTAAAACAAGTCCTTGAAGAAACAGTAGTCCCTAAATGAATGGGGAATGTTAGCTTCCTCATTATTATAAAAGTCAGATTACTTTAATGTCTAATTATCGCCTTAGATACAGCGACACATTTGTAAACAGTCATAAACGAAAAAGAAGAATGCTAATGTTTGAAATCCGGTCACTGAAGTTATTAGTGATTACTTGATTCCATTTCCCCCACTGCAGCGTCAATTGCCAAATTTCTCACTCTCTGGGTGATCGCCAAAGTACAGAAAATCCTAATAAAGAATGTTAGTGGATTATTACATTATTACTGTTCCTATTACTTCCTCTCTTCTCTCTTCTGCTTTTCTTTCCTCTGCTCCTCAAATAGGGACATTGTCTGCAAATGGGCTAATCATCCTGCCCAGCTTTATAACGCCATTAAGACACTTTCAGAGCCAACTGAAATAGCAAAGCCCACAGAAAAGTGAGCTATTAACAAAGCCTGTGTAAGAGCAACTCTGATTATGATAAATACAATGAAAATGTACTCATTAGCAGGAACTGAGCGGGACATGCAAGGGTTTTTTTTTTTACTCATTTTGTTGAACTAGGAAGGGAAGTCAATGAGCCCCGGACTTGACCTCCTCGTCCTGTTGATTCTTTTCCCATCCTCCATGTGCAAAGGCCTGTCAGATTAACATGTTGTATCTTCACTTAGATGTCAGAAGAACCTCCACATTTTCAATACAGTCACAGCCCCGCAGAGATGCAATGCTATATATTACACACATACAGCCCCCATTGTGAGAGTGCAACTTACTGTTTTTCAGTAATTTCATGGCATTGTATAGCGATCACCAGAGAATAATTTTATACTTTCTTCTTTTCAGAAAGAAAGAAATCCATTAGCAGTCACTGTCTACTCAGTGATGCCCCTAGCCCAGGACCACACTAGTCTCCATTCTGTCTCCATGAAAACTACCCTCTTCTGATCATTTCATACAATCCAATCATCTTTTGTAAATGGATTATTTTACTTAGCACCAGTATTTCATTTATTTTTATGGCCAATAATATTCTGTTATATGGATACAGTCCATTTGTTTACCTAGCCATCATTTGATAGACATTTAGATTGTTTTTAGCTTTTGGCTCTAAGGAATAATACAGCGATGAGCATTCATGTACATGCATTTGTGTGGACATGTATTTTTGTTTCCCTTAGGTAGATAGACAGAAATGGACAGATTAGTGGGTACTGAGTAGGTTTTTCAAGGCTGGGTCACATGGTTACACTATGTCTTATGCTCTAATGAACTGCCAAACTCCATTTGCAATTACTGCCTCCTTTCACTCCCAACAATAATGTGGGAATAATTTCTTTGCATCCTACACAATACGTATTATTGCTTTTACACTTGATCAGAGCTGACCTGGCCACTGTGAGGCTGACTCGCACCATCACGTAGATTCACATTTCCCTAGTGACTAAAGACATTCACATTTTTTTATGGGTGGATCAGTCAATTTTATGTTTGCTTTGGAAATACATGTCTTTAAATCCTTGGCAGAGTTTTAGTATCAAACTATATGCATTGAGAACAGCAGAATCATCTTTGACAGGACCAAGTGATCGTACCACATGGTTTCTAAAGCAAGCCTCCTCCAGACCAGTAGGGCAAATGTTCTAGTATCAAATTGATAGAGTTAGAAACATAGTTAACATATATTTCATTTCTATTGTCTTTTTACTGTTGAATTGTGTGTTCTATATATAAGTCACTCATCACATACAAAATTTACAATTTTTCCCATTCTTTAGGTTACAAGGTTTTGACCTCTCGCTATTGTGAAATAGACTTATCAGTGCAAAAGTTTTAATTTTGATATTATTGAATATATCTGGTTTTAAATCACTTATTCTTTTAGCACCACATTTAAAAGACAATTGTCTAAGCCAATCAGGATGGTGGTTTTATTTCTTCAAATCGTGTAATTTAGGTCTTCTATTTAGTTCTATGATCCATTCTCAGCCGATAATAGTATATGGTATAATGTAGGAATTAAAACAATTGCCATGACTATGCCCACTTTGCTCAGTACTATTTATTAGACAATGCCTGTTTCTTGCCATCCTTGCTTACACAGCAATTGATTATATATGCAAGGGTTTCTAGGCACTCCAGTCTACTCCATCAGTCTATGCACCTGTTCTGGGGTATAAATCTTGGCTTATCATAGTTTTATAGCTAGTTTTAAAAGTATGTACACACAACTCCTCTAATTTCATGGTTCTTTCTGAAGATTCTGGTAGCAATTCTAGTCCCATTTGTTTCCCCAGGAATTCCAGGGTCATGTTAATTTCTGCAAAAACCACTCAGCTGAGATTCTAATAAAGGTAGCATTGGCTATGTAGACTTAGGGAGGTCTTCCAAGTCCAGACATTCCTTTAGATTTTCCTTTCTTTATTGGGTCTTTGTGTATTTCATACACAGCATCTTAATCATGTTTATAACCCCTTCCCCATTGGCACACACCCACAGCCCCTCCTACTGAATTTCACACATTCTGTCATTTATGTTAATGCATATCAAGTCAAGTTAGTATCACCTGACATCTCTCAGTGGAAATTATTTTGGAGTTTAAAATTCTAAATCTTATACATTTTTATTAAAATACACTTTTCATGTTAATCCTATTGCAAATGTAATGATTTTCTTTCTTTGACATTTGAGTTATTAATTCCTAGTCTATGGCCATATCACCTTGAACATGACCAATCTTGTCTATGAAATATTAATTCATGGATCATAAAAATACAAGTTATTTTTGTATATGGATCTTATAAATGTTTATTATTTTAATAAGTTTCTTGTTTATTTTTGTTAGTTTCTTAAGATTTTCTGTATAAAAGAACAATATCTCTAAAGAAAGATAGTATTTCCTTTATAGTCTATTTCCTTTCTTTTCCTAATTACCTTGGATAAATGTACAATAGAATATTGAATTAAAGTGTTCTATTTCATTATGTATGACATTAGCCTTGTTCTATTAAAATATACCCTTTTATTAAAGTAAAGAAAATTTCTCTTCTTTTTTTTATTAATTTTTATTTATTTCTGTATGTGTATGAATGTACTGTCTGCATGCAAGTCTGTGCACCCGTGTCGTGCAATGCCGCGGAGGTCAAAAGAGGGTCTCGGATTCCCCTGGAACTGGAGTTCTCCTTGAATTGGAGTTTCAGACGGTTCTCGGCAGCCATGTGGGTGCTGGGGATCGAACCCGGGTCCTCTGTAAGAGCGGTCGGTGCTCTTAACCGCTAGGCCATCTCTCCAGCCCCAGAAAATTTCTCTTCTGAGCTTGTTGTATGTCTTATTATAGAACAGTACTAGATTGTATCAAATGTCTTCGTATTTTCTACATCAATTTAGATTTTGTATTTATTGTTATTTGTTATAATTGTGTATTATATTGATTGAGTTTTGCCTATGAAACAAGGCTTTGAACACTGGAATAAACCCTACTTATTCATGGTATCTAAGTTTAAATTTTTTTAAGTCGCTAAATTTTGTTTGCTAGATTTTTTACAGGAATTTTGGGGTTATAATTGTGTTTGTGATTAAGGAATATTGATTTGTAGTTTCCTTGTGATGTGTTTGTCTTCTCTTGGTATTCTGTTAAAAGTGGTCTCACTGAAAATGTTCAGGTATGTTTTCTGTAATGTAGAGGACATCTGCATCAGCAAAAATTCTACTTTGGGGTTTACCTTTGTGGAAAAATTTTTTCTTCCCTTTCTTTTTATCTTTCTTTCCCCTTTCTTTCTTTTCCAAGTCTGCGTTCATGTTATAACTATATCCAGGTATTATATTTCAGATGGTTGTTAGCCAGTATATGGGTGCTAGGAACTAGACCCAGTCCTCTGCAAGAGCAACTATTGATATTAACCATTGTGCCATCTCTCCAGATGCATCTCTCTGTTCTTGAAATTAGTTATCTGAAAGTCTCAGATGTTATTGCTAAGTTCTCTGTTTTTCCTTTCAAGTCTATTAGTCTTGTTTTCATCTATTGGAGGCTTTGTTGGTAAGCACATGAATGTTTTTATTTTTTAATTTAGAAAAGGTGGTTATATCCAACCACCTTTTCTTTTTTATTTTTTGTTTATATATATAATATATATATTATATATAATATATATAATATATATATTA
>VZQC01007114.1:1710017-1751438 GCA_009823505.1 Rhizomys pruinosus
TGTTATATTTCTTTTTCTCTGAAAGCAACTATGTTGTTATAATATAAATCTCTTAACAGGCTCTAGAATCAACCCACCACTTATTTTCAGAGTCTGTAATTATGGTATATGGGTGGAAGGTATGTATTCATATTTTAGAGTAATATAAAATTAAAGGAGGAAAATGTGAATTCCTAAACATAAAAAAAAAGACTGAGAGAAAGATGCAGGACAGTTATGGCAGAGTGCATGATCTGGGGTGGGGTGGAGGGAAGGGAAATGGGAATTTAAAAAAAAGAGAAAACAAATCAAAAAGGGCCTGGCATGGTGATGCAAGTCTTTAATTCCAACACCTAGGAGGCAGAGGCAGCAGATCTCTGTGAGATTAAGGCTAGCCTGGTATACATAGAAAGTTACAGGCCAGCTGGGGCTACAGGGAGACCCTGGTTTTTGTTTTTGGTTTTTTTTTTTTTTTTTTGGTCTTTTCAAGACGAGGTCTCCCTGTAGTCCTAGCTGTCCTGGAACTCACTCTGTAGATCAGGCTCGCCTTGAACTCACAAAGATCCGCTTGCCTCCCTGTTTTAAAGAAAAGGAAACCAAAATGTAACAAATGCCAGTCAGGATGTGAATGGAAAACATTCATGAACTGTTGGTGTCAGTGCAAACCGTTATAGGCACTGTTGAAATCAGTGTGCTGGTTCATCAGAAAACTAAAAGTACATTACCATTTGACACAACTGTATCTCTGTGGGGCATATAAACATAGGACTGTATATCCTACGACAGAGAAACCTGCTCATTCATGTTGATTACTGTTTTATTCGCAATAGCTAGGACATGGAAACAGCCCACATGTCCATCAACTGATGAATGGATCATGAAAATGTGGTACCTGTAAGCGATGGAATTTTATTCAACCATAAAGAAAAAAATCAAATTATGAAATTTGCAGGTAAATTGATGGAGCTGTAAAATATTATACAAAGTGAGATAACCCAGACCCAGAAAAATCATTATGTGTTCTCACTCATGTGTACGTAGGTAGCACTGAGCACCCAAGCTTTAGCTTTGTGTATTTGATTTGCAGTAAATGCAAAGTACAGGAAACTACAGAGACACCATTGATGGGAATGGAGATTTTAAGTGAGTAGGAAGGTGGAATAGAAGAATACAGGATGGCATGTACAATAGAGGAGGAATAATGGAAGGAAGGTTTAAGTGAGGAGAAGGGTGGGAGGACACTATAGTGGAGGAGCAAGGCATAACTTAGAGTAAGGATGTTTGAAAAAGCCATGATGGGGGGGCTAGAGAGATGGCTCGGCGCTTAAGAGCACCACCTGCTCTTGCAGAGGATCCGGGTTCGATTCTCAGCACCCAATGGCAGCTAAGAACCGTCTTTAACTCCAGTTCCAGGGGAATCCAACACCCTCTTCTGACCTCCGCAGCATTGCACGACACAGGTGCACCAACCAACCGACATGCAGACAGTACATTCATACACATAAAAAATAAAAAATAAATAAATAAATAAGTAGGCCATATGGAAATCTACTGCTTTATAAGCTTCATATTCATTTATATTTATATTCACTTATATTTATATTCATATCCATATGGAAGGGTTTAAATGGAGTCACCCTACACAGGGAACTATTTTCATCTGAGAAACCATACCAGGTGTGGAATATCTACCCTCTGGGTCAGGCGTGTCCCAGAGACCACACAAACAATACAGTATACTACCACAGCTCTCGGTCTCACACCAGCATTTAATAAGGCCCTATTGCCGAAAAGTCCACATACATTGGTCACACAACATGGAGAAATCAAGTCGCTACTGACCAGGCTATTTTTTTGTTTGTTTGTTTCTGATCTAAGGTTGCCCTAGTACAGCCACTTATATATTGGAGATTATGCTTAAATACCCGTGGCTGGCAAGAACTTAGTCTTTAGAGGTGTGTGTATGACATAAGTTGCTGGCCCAGTTGCTTATTTATTTGTGGTTTATTTTGAGGCAGGATTTCACTCTATAGCTCAGGATAGCCTGAATCCCACCCTGGTTCAATCTGGCCCCAAGCTCATAGCAACCTTGCTACCTCAGTCTCCTGGGTGCTGCAGTTACTCGTGTGAGCTACTACATTGCTTTATTTTATTGACTTTTATTGACTCTTGCTCATTTACACATCAGCGTCCTAGGAGAGTTTAATCTGATACTTTCTGTGAGGGTGCAGCCTCGGGTACCCATAAAATTTCAGGTGACAACAGCCAGTGTGACTTTAATTTTAATCCTGCATCCATCACGTCCTACACGTCACTTTGGCTTGAGTACTTTATCAGGTCAGCCTTTGGTCAGACAATAGTACACCAAAGCTCCTTATGATAGTGAGGCGTCTGCTTGTGCTAACTAGGGAAAGCTTTTCTGTCTGTCTCATGACCAGTGCTGACCAATTCTGAGTGCAAAGCCACCTTGTAATTTGCACAATCTTTCCAAACCCCAGATCTGTTTTTCCCCAAATTTCTTGTCTTGGTCTTCTGTGTCCTGAGAGCACAGGGGATACTAAATTTGTTATTGCCTCCTTCTGGAGCGGGATGCCTGGGGTAGATCATTCATAATTCAACTGGAAGATGGGCATTAGTGAGTGGTCATGTGATTGAAATACCAGAACCTTACCTTTCTCAATAATACCTAGTTATATTTTCTTGAA
The DNA here is from genome assembly GCA_009823505.1 of Rhizomys pruinosus. Taxonomy (NCBI): domain Eukaryota; kingdom Metazoa; phylum Chordata; class Mammalia; order Rodentia; family Spalacidae; genus Rhizomys; species Rhizomys pruinosus. Next base: position 1,712,702 of record VZQC01007114.1, read on the forward strand.
TATCTCTCTATTCATTGTACACTTTCCTGCAAATCTCCAGATGGCTCTGATGACTACTTTGATATTTTTCACCAGTTTAGTTGTTGCATTCAACAAGAGAGGCTCCGAAGAGCTTTGTATTCTGCCATCTCCAAGTTCTGCTTCTTCCTCCACTATTTCAGATTGCAAAAAGTCTCCAGTTTGTACCCTCAGAAGAACTGACGGTAGACTCCAATCTCCAAAACTACTTTAACCTAGTGAAAAATCATTATCAGCTCCTCTCTTAAATATTGCAGAAGACTATTACCAATGTCCTAAGATTAAAGCCTACAATAAAGAAATGCCAGAAGGAAGCAAGCAAGTAAATAGCCCCGAGGTTTCAGGTAAGTACATAGATCTACGATATGCAGTAATTAATCCAGAGGTCAAAGCAGATGGTTGCTGTCTAGATTTAGCATGAGGCTCCTAAGATTGCTCTGATCATCTTTACCACTGTACAGGGATGAGCAAAAGATTAAGCAAAAATGCCTCTTCTCATTTCAGTGGAAAGGCTTAGCGATTACTTCTAATCTTCCACCAGCAGCGAGATACTAGTTGATGGAGGCTCTACTGCCTGTACTCAGTTTGGAACTCAGGTGGAGAACAGACTCTTTGAAATGAGGCTTCATAAAATAAAAGAGTAAGAAGTTTTGAAGTTGGGAGGGGTATTGTGTTGGGTGGGATAGGGGAAGAGTTGAGTGGGATCATATTCCATTGTATACATGGATTAAATATTCAAATAATAAAAAAATTGTAATAAAATGGACCTTTCAAACTCTATTGCTATTACAGATACCAGGCACAGAGCTCAAGGAAGTATAAAGTGAAGGTTTCCCATGACCACTTTGAAGGAGTACACACCGCCACTGCTGTGCTTTTTATTACTGAGGAATGTGTGGTCATAAAAAGCAGTGTACTGCAATCCCATCAGCTTGAAAAAGGCAGACTTTGATAGACAACAAGAGGAAATTATCTTTCTTGTATCTAATCCATGCTCTACAGATGTTTCAGGACTTTTTAAAGACAAGGTTTTGTAATAGTCTACTTACAACTAGATGTGTATATAGACACACACGTAAGCATTCTTAGTCATGCTTATCTTGAACAAATCTAAAATTGAAAACAGAGTCTCAAAATATTCTGACGTATAATAGTCTTACTTTCTGCCTTCCTTCCCTCATCAGCTCAGTAGTGTACAATAGTCTGAGTCAAATTTGTCAAAAGAAGATATACAAATGGTCAACAGGTACACGAGCAAATTCTCTATCACTAATTATCAGGGAAATATTAATTAATAAACAGAGATGTAATTTCATACATATAGGCATGGCTATTAAATATAAAAAGCTAAAAATGAGGGTAGGTAAATATTTAAAGGAAATGGAACCCTTGTACACTGTTATTGGGGAAAGACAGCATTAGTAAAACACCATGGTAGATTTTCTGAAAATTAAAGTAAAACTATCATATGCTCCAGCAATAATGTTTCCAGATGACTATAAAAAAGAAGGGAAAGCAGTAACATCTACACTTCCTTGTTCACTGAAGCATTATTCATAAATGTTGTAATTCAGAGTCAACCTAAATATCCAAAGGTGAATGGATAAAGAAAATACCACACGCTCATGTGCACACATGTGCACACACACACACACACACACACACACACACACTCACATAGGCACTGAAGGAATCTGTTCAGCATTAAGACAGAAGGGAATCTTGTTATTTCCAACAGTGTGCATAAACTTTAGGTGAAGTGAGTGAGGTACCAAACACCAGTACCTCCTGGTCACAGTCATCTGTGGAATCAGACCAAACCCAGATAATCATAGAGCATGATGTCAATATGCCAGTGGTTAAGATGGGGGACAGACTGGGTGGAGAGTGATGAAAGAGAGAAATTTCTAGGTAGACATAGATGAAAAGATCTAACATATCTGGTGACCACAATAACTAACATTTCATCATTTGTGTGAAAAGTTTTGGGAGTGGACTGGAGAGGTGGCTCATGAGTTAAGAACACTGCTCTTACAGAGGACTGGGAAATTATTACTACTAATGATGGTATACTCATTCACATACAGGTTTTTATGAAGGTAAGTCTATTTCTCTTAGATAGATACCTAGTGGTAATACTTAGGGTAGTCGGTACTTAAAACAGTTGATTTTTAATGATGGTATACTCATTCACATACAGGTTTTTATGAAGGTAAGTCTATTTCTCTTAGATAGATACCTAGTGGTAATACTTAGGGTAGTCGGTACTTAAAACAGTTGCTTTTTAAATATTTTTTAATGTTTTATTGGATTTTTGTATACTTAATAGAAAACATATCAATAAATACTAATTTTACCTTTATAACCACTTCCCTATTGGCAACCTCCCACAGCCTCAAACTGGAATTCATATACTCTGTCATTTGTGTCAAGTTAGTGTCCCCTGGCATTTCTCAGTGCAAGTTTATCCACTGAGGTCTAGTCAGCCAATCCAGAGCCCCTCACTTGAAGAAGACCAGATCTTCCTCACCCAATAGGAATCAGCTGCTAATATTTCTTCAGCTAAGATTGGGGTCTGCTGCCCATTCTCCAGTCCCATGCTTGTGGGCGAATGCAGGCCACAAGTGGCCACAGGCATTATCTTAATTGCCCACCTGCACGTCCGTATCTGACCCCAGCCTGTAGGTGAGAACAGCTCATGATACATACAGTGCATGATTCGGCGGGAGAGCATCAGCGCATGATGTATGCAGCAAGTGATGTAGGGAATGTGGGAATTGGCTGCTGGGAGACGACATCACTCTGCCTATATAGGATAAATGGATTCTTCATTACCTTTATCATCTAACAAGATCCCCAGTCCTTTATTTCACATGTGTGTAATTGTAAGTCTATCAGACTTGGTTGTTTGCTAGTGGGTGAGACTGGAGAATGCACATCAGCCACCAGTCCAAAATTCTACTCTTGGGGTCATCAACCCCTGGCTTATGGAGTTATTAAGTGATACGAGGCCTTAAGGCTGGAGGGGGCATCAGCTCTATGGCCTAAATCTGAGGAGAAACCAGCCACCCAGCTTCGGCTACAGAATAAGCATTTCTGCAGCCAGCTGGTACTTATGAAAGATCCCAGTTCCCCGGGGTGGCTGCCTCCCTTAGCAGAATTGAGTGAGATCTGACTGCAGAAGCACCTGACACATGCTGAGTTTTTGTCTGCTTGAGTTTGCATGGGCCTTGTGCATCCTGACACCACTGCTGTGGGTTCATATGAGCAGGGCCCCAGGAGCCTGTAGGACTCTGTTTCCATATGGCCATGCACCCCCTCCCCGGCTCTTAGAATCTATCTGCTCCGCTCTTCCCCAATGGTCCATGGGCCCTGGGTAAGTGAAGGTTAATATAGAATGCTTGTTCAAGGACCCACTCTCTACAGACCCTTACTCTCTACCCTTTGACCATTTGTGCACTTTTGTGTTCCTGGCCCTCCGATGCATGAGGGAGCTTCATTAGTGAGAGTTGAGAGATTCATTAGCGTCCTCTTTACTCCTTGTTCTAAGTTGCATGAGCCTTAGGCATAGAGGTTGCATCATCAATGTGCCAGGTAGGCTTTAGCAATTCATAGACGTCTGTGTGTGACCAGTTGCGGCACGCTGTGATAGTCTCCATCTGGTGCAGACGAAGCTCCTTGATAAGGGGTGACTGAGACATTCGACTATAAATATAAGGACACATATTTTGCACTTAGTAAGAAGTTAATTAGTCTAGGAATGTGACAGCCTCGGGTTTTTCTCTGAGATCTATGACCTCTCCATCCATGTGTATTTGGCTATGTTTACAGTACCACAAATGAGTTTCCTCCCATTGAGTCCAATTAAGTCTTAAAACTCACTCAATAGGAACTGTTGATTTCCCCAAAGATAAAAGTGCCACTACTACACAAATGTCATATGTTGTGCCAGACATTAATGAGGTTGTTTGGTCTTAAAGCTGGAGTTGGACCCTCAGATTGCTGTTCTCCCTCAGCATCTTGCATAGTGTTCTCCAAAATTATGAGAGCTAGCCTTCAGGGGAGATGGCTTCCAAGTCAGTTCCAGATCCATTGCTCCAAATCTGGCCTCCAAAGTATGTCCTGTCTTCAGCAATAGGGTTTTGCCTTCAGATTCTAGGAGGCAATCAAGGGCTGTGGCAATAGCCTGTATAATTTTGGGACTTTCTTGAGCTACCTTGGCCAAAAACTCAAAGGAAGGTTTCTCCTGTCTTACATTGTTTTGCAGGGAAGGTATGGAGGGTTAGACAGGGAGCAAAAGGTATTTAAAAAAAAACAGAGAGAATCATATTAGTTTAACAACTTAATGAAAAAGTACACATACAATATCTTTACATGAGTCCATGTATATAGCTGAAGGCTATATAACAATAAACTATGCCAGACAGGAGAAACCTTCCTTTACTATTTATTTATTTATTTATTTATTTAGTTATTTAGTTAGTTAGTTAGTTAGTTAGTTAGTTAGTTGTCTTTTTGAGGCAGGGTCTCCCTTTAGTCCCAGTTGTCCTGGAGCTTGCTATGTAGACCAGGCTGGCCTTGAACTCACAGAGATCTGCCTACCTTTGCTTCCCAAATGCTGGATACCCAGCTACTTTATTGTTTATAATTTAAGGTGAATGAGTGTATTGTCTATATGTGTGTAAGTGAACCCGTGTGATGCAATGCCCAGGGAGGCCAGAAGAGGGCGTTGAATTCTCCTGGAACTGGAGTTACTGATGGTTGTTCACCCCCATGTGGGTGCTGGGAATTGAACCCAGGCCCTCTGAAAAAGCAACCAGTGCTCTTAACCACTGAGCCATCACTCCAGCCACCCAAGTTGCTTTTTAAGGTGTTATATGACTGTGCACAGCTGCCAGCACTGGAAGAGAGTACCAGATAAATTCCAAGTGTCAGATTTCATCTCTAGGAAGATGACAGAATTTCTATATGGGCCTTGGGAAATGTGGCTTTACTAAATTAACTTGGTATCTCTAGAACATGTTTTATTTTTGTAGGGATTTTTTCTCTCTACAGATTATATTACCTGTTAATAGAAACTGTTTTTCCCTATCAGATGTCTTCTATTTATTTTTCTTGTTTGGTTGCACTTCAAGGATAACAATGAGGAGGAGCTATGGAAGAGACCCTCTACTCTGTTCCTAGTCATGAGTTAAGAGAGCACTTAATTCACCAACATAGGGTTGAAGGAATCTATAAGAGCCGTGTAGGGGGCTAAGTACCATCTTTAACTCCAGTTCCAGGGGAATCCGACACCCTCTTCTGGCCTCAGTAGCATTGCAGGACACGGGTGCACCAACCTACATGCAGACAGTACATTCATACACATAAAAAGTAATTTAAAAAAATTAAAAAAAGAACCATGTAGACTTCTTTACTCATACAGAAGCTGTTCTTTTTTCTTGTGGATCATAATATTTTACTGTGGATATCAAATTATGTTCACTGGCATTTGTAGAAATATTAAAATGAAAAAGAAATGTTCTTAATCTTTATTAATGTAGCAAACGACATGAGTTTATTTTTAAAAGATTTACTTATTTAAAAATGTCTTACATGTATATAGTGTATGTTATGTATACAGTGTATGTTATATACACAGTGTATGTTATGTACACAGTGTATGTTATGTACACAGTGTATGTTATGTACCCAGTGTATGTTCTGTACACAGTGTATGTTCCGTACACCCTCCACACCCCCTCCAACCCCTCAGAATCTCTCATATCTCCTTCCCAAGCTCATGTCCTCTTTTTAAACACCTTATTTACTTATTCATTCATTCATTTTTTATTAATTTACTTCAATTAGTATAACCATACTCATATGGACATGCCATACCTCCCAAGGAAATCTGCCTCTCCCTTCCTGGAAGCCTCACCTCCTGGTAGTTCTTCAGCTAAGGGTGGGGTCTTAGGAGACCTTCCCCCATTGGCTCAGTTTTAAATTCTGAACTAACCATAAGTCCATTCTATGTAGTCATTTGGTTATGCATATTTCATGTATTTCCATTTTATTATTATATTTGCTGGTGTGAAATAGCTAAAATTTTGTCAAATATTTGTGTTCACATGTATACAATTTATTCTTCTGTAATGTTATTTCTTTCAATATTTTTTGTGCCATAGTTTCAGAGTAATGCTGGCTTCTGATAAGGAAGGAGTGGAAAGTTCTTTTCTCTTAGTTTCAGGAAAATGTGCTTATATTTGTTGTGATTTCATCCTTAAATATTGGTGATATTTATTGGAAAACCCATCAAAGATGGGGGAGTTTTATGTTTAGAGAGGTTTTTGACTAAGAACTAATTGTTTTATTATTTACCCACCTGTTTAGGCTATAGGTCTTATATTTGCAGCTTGTGTATTTGTTGTTGTTGTTCTTTTTAGATTTAATTATATTATTATTACATTTAAATTATTTTTATTGAGTTTTGTTAATTTCATGTAATAGATATTAATCAAATTTAGACCACTCTCCCATTCTCGCACCCCCATAGTCCCCCACCACCCTGCACTGAATTTCATGCATTGTCATATATGTTAAGTCCTATCCAGTCAAGAATTTGAGCTAGTGTATTTAAAATTTTTTTAATTTATTTCTGTATGTGTATGAATGTACTGTCTGCATGCATGTTTGTGCACCCATTTCATGCAATGCCTCGGAGGTCAGAAGAGGGTGTCGGATTCCCCTGGAACTGGAGTTCTCCTGGAATTGGAGTTTCAGACAGTTCTCAGCTGCCATGTGGATGCTGGGGATCGAACCTGGGTCCTCTGTAAGAGCAGTCAGCGCTCTTAACTGCTAGGCCATCTCTCCAGCCCCTGAGCTAGTGTATTTTAAGGATGCTATCCTTGCTATCCTTTTTTCCTTTGCTTTCAAGTTGACGGGCATATTTTATTGGCAGTATTCTGTTTTATCTTTCTGATACCTGTTGACTCTGTGATGAAATTCTTTTTCCTTCTTCATGTTGGTAATTTTCTTTGTTTTGTTTTTTTGCCTAATCAAGCTATAAAAGTTTATTAATTTTATTGGATTTTCATGTTCTTTTTTTTCATTGATTTTTATTTTATATATTGAATGTTTTGCCTGCAGTTGTTGAAGTGTTCCCCCACTGGCAGAGGTCAAAAGAGGGTGTCTGATACCTTGCAAATAGAATTACAGATGGTTGTTAGCCACTATGTGGGTACTAGGAACCAGATCTAGGTCCCCTGAGAGAGCAGCCAGTTCTCTTAAACCCTGAGTCATCTCTCCAGCTTTCTATTGATTTTCTACCTGTAGTTTCATTTCTTTCTGCTCTTAGTACTTAATTTACTTTTTCTGATTAAGGGGAGGGGCTTACCTTGCCCTCCATTCTCTAATTTATTATTTTTTTATTTTTATTTTTTGCCACTCCAGGAAAGTTTACTTCAGGAAAGGTGGGGGCTGGGCTTGGAAGTGAAGTAAGGCCGGCAGCACCCAAAACAGTGTTTGGGTAGGCCATTTTAGATGTCTGTGGTGGAATAGCAGATAAAGAGGAAGTGAGGTCATTGATTGACAGTTTCTGGAGGAAGTGGAAGATTCCTGAGTACTCTGTGATTGCCTGCTGTTTCACTGGCAACTGCAACTTTGCAGGTACCCATCTGGAATGTTTGCCATGAATTTCAGATGAATTCTAGGTCTTTTTGAGAACCAGGCCCTTACAGTCCAGCCTTTTGCTTGTAATAGGGAGAGTCAGAGTCCTTCTGTAACTGCTTCTGGCTGATAGGGAGCATAGTTGGAGAAAAGGGGATTTCAAGCTGGTGAATCAGGATCTGATTTCCATCTTGGTCACTCTGGATGACTGGTGTTTGGTCCGGATGGTGGTGTGGAGTTTCTCCCTCTACAACTGAAAGAGCACGCTGGTGAAGTCATGTATGACTGAGATATTGGATTTGGTTTTTGAAATACCCTAAAATGCATGGTGCCACAGTGCACCCATTTGTACCCAACTGGAGGAGGTGAGGATCTGTACTCTGTTGTAGAGACTGGAAAAAAGTTATTGTACACAGGGCCCCAGACCGAGAGCCAGCATAACTGTGACAATAGGTACTGAGGGGGGCAGGAGGGGGAATTAGCCATGAGTCCCAAATATTTTTGACAGATTACTACAGAAGTGGTATTTTCTAGCATTGCACAGCAGATCTCATCTATCTCTGAAGTAATAAGGTGATAAGTTATTTTATTTTATTTTTGATTATTCTCTAATTTTTAATGGTAGAAAATCCTTTATTATATAAACATTTGTTGTACACGTGTTCCACTAGAGATCACATTACCTGCATTCCACAAATTTGATGAGTTTTATTTTCATTTTCAGAGAGCTGGAAATGTTTTTAATTTTACCTGATAATTCCTGTGCTCGTTGATTATTCAAAACACGTTGCTTAATTCCTTATTCTTTACATTTTGGAGGTATCTTGATCTTATTGATTTCTAGTAAACACTATTATTATCAAATGTTATGCATCAAATTTGTTTTATGATTTAGACTATGAACTACCTTTGCCAATGTTTAGTATACGCTTGAGTATATATTTTGCAGCTGGGTGGAGTTCTCTCCAATGTCAAGTGGAAGATTTAGTTGACAAAGTCTTACATGGCCTCACTCTCCTTGTTCATGATTCAGCTTCTTCCCTCAGCCACTAAGGAGGAATGTGGAATATTCCAAACATAATTCTGGTGATATCTTTTCCTTCAGCTCTTTTCAATCTTTATCTCTGTATTTTCAAATTATGTTGCTATATGACTATGCTTTTCTATTGTTTTATCTTCTAAGGAAATTGACTCATTTATGGCGAAATGGTTTGATTAATTCCTTGTCATATTTCCTAAGATCTTCTTGCTTATTTTGAGTGTTTGTGTGCCTGACTGCATGTATAGACCCCATGTGTGTGCAATAGTCATGGAAGCCAGAGGAGGCTGTCAGATACCCTGGAAATGGAATTACAGACAGTTGTAAGCCACCATGTTGGTGATGGGAACTAAACCTAGGTCCTCTACAAGAGCAGCCAGTGCTCTTAACTGCTAAGCCACTGCTCTAGCCCTCACTCACCTCCTGTGATAGTTCTTGATCTGAAGCAGTATCTGTTACAGTCCTTGTCTTCATCTTTCCCTTCTCTCTGTCACTTATAAATCATAAAGGATTTCTCTTCATGCCTGAGCCTCTTAAACTCTTATTTTGCCATTAATTGCGACTTCACAATTAAGCTAGTAATCTGGCATAGGAACAGTATAGTTTTATTCACTATTTTCTGAGTATTCTTGGGCTTAGAAAGTACTGTGTTCTTGGGCTTGGTCTTCATGGGCTCCCCAGGGACTGTGCCCTTTCTTCAGCCTTGTTTCTTGGCAGGACTTCTATACCCTCCATGACTCCAGGGATAGAGGGTTTTCTTCTGTTACTCTCCAGCAGCAGCAATAAGTTTGTTTTTTAAGCTTATGGATAGTCAGCTTGTATTTTTAGAGCATAGTTCTACAAGTCAGAAATAGTCCACTTTAACTGGAAGTCCATTATAGTCACATATTTGGTCTCTCACATTCCTATCAAGAATAAAAATACCACCTAGCCAATTCAGTGTCAGAATGAAATTGTAACGGTTCCTTAAGGTGATGAGACTGTCCCAGAGCAGTTTAAGACAATAAAGACAAAGAAGAAAGATTGGGTGTATGCACACATGGGTGGTGGTGGTGGTAGGCTACTCGACTTCACAGTACCTGCTGTTCCCTCTCTCCACAATACTACAAATGATGCTTACTGTGAATTCCTCTTATGATATGTCCAGAAGGCCAACAGATGGATTTGTGGGTAAGGAAGATTCCCTCTGTACCTGTGTCTCCTAGTAATTCCACTTGGTTGTCCATGCTCAACTTCTACCATTTTTTCTTTCTGTTTCCATATATGTGGTACTAGGGCTTGAACATATGACATCATATACACTACACAGGCACTCTTACACTCAGCTCAATCCTCTGCCTGCTGTTTACTTTTCATTTTGAAACAGAGTCTAAGTCGCCCAAGCTGGCCGTGAACTTGTCATTCAGATATTGTTACTCAGTCCCCTAAGTAAGCAGGATTCGAGGTCTGAACCACTGGACTCAGCTATAATTTCTTAAAAATTTTATTTCAGAACAAAGAGATGGCTCAGCAGTTAAGAGCACCGACTGCTCTTACAGAGGACCCAGGTTCCATTCCTAGCACCCACATGGCGGCTAAGAACTGTCTTTAACTCCAGTTCCAGGGGAATCCAACACCCTCTTCTGACCTCCGCGGCATTGCACAACACAGGTGCTCCAACCTACATGCAGACAGTACACTCAACACACATAAAAAATAAAGAATAAATAAGAAAATTTTTAAAAATAAATAAATTATTTGTTAGTCTCTCCACTGTTCTTCAGTACCTGTCCGATATAACATGACAATAACCCACCAGCCCTCTTTGTAAGCACCTGTACTTGGTGAGATGTTTGAATTGTCATCTGTATAAATGGTTCAAGATAACAGGAGAATTTATATACCACTGTTTTACTATTGTGATTCTGTAAGATAATATGTGATTTTCTTTACAACATTCTTTATCCTAAACAGAAGCAGACCTATAATGTACAGAATTATGTTAATATTGCCGCTTGGAATATGGAGATCATGAAGCTTGTGGATGGATGCTCAGTCATCAGAGGAAAAATGAAGATTAGAGGGAGGCAGCGAGGGAGGAAGTGGGGGACGAGCAGACTTAATACACAGGCTTCCTCCATTCCGATTCCGAGGCTTTGTCCATTCTTTTCCTCTTGATTGGATGAGTGTTTGATTTCCTTTTTCATTTCCTCTTCTGATTTCTTTAGTATTTCCACTTCTTTTTGGAGGTTCTCAATCTCTTCCTGTAGCTCTTTGCTTCGCTGGTTGGTTTCCTTATCGTTTTCAACATGGGATCTTTTCAGTGTTTCCACTTCCTTCTGGAGTTTGTCATTCTCTCTCTCTCTCTCTCTCTCTCTCTCTCTCTCTCTCTCTCTCTAGGTCCTTCTTGAGATTTTCATTATCTTTTTTTAGTTCTCTGACTTGCTCTTTATAGTTTTTTATTTCTTTGAGTATGTACATAATTGTACTTCTAATATCTCTGTCCTGGGCCATCCCCTGGGGGATCCCACTGTAGGAATCTTCCACAGGGTTCATCGAGCTTGGTTTGAAATTATCCTGCACCTTTCCCATGTTGTCTCTTCTTCGTGTCCCTGGCATGTGAGTTTCTCTTTGCCTGTATTTCAATGTGAATCCCAAATGCCTCTTCACTGCGTTGAAGGCTTGCTTTGCCTGCCTCCTTCAGATGCCTTTGATGCTTGTTTGATTGATTTGCTTTTCTCCTTTTCTCCTTGCTTATGGAGTGTTGACCTTTCTAAGTTTTAGGCTTTCTATTGGAAGTCTAGCTCACTCTTCCCTTTCTGTTCTGAAGGTTCTCCAAAGAATCCACTTGGACACTCCTTTGGCAATCCCACTTTGCGGGGGCGGGGGGGAGGATTGCTGTTTAGCCTAACCCCATACCTGTGCTTCAGGTGGTCCCAGGAAATCCCCAATCTCAAAGACGAATGATTCAAACCAAACAATCCTCCTGGCTGAAGCACCCAGCTCCTACCTGTGTGTCAGGTGGTTCTGGGAAATCCCCAATGACATTTCATACATTCTTAATCAAACTCACAATCCCCTCCCCTAACCACGCTCCCCAGCCAGACCTCATGCATCCCATCACACATGAGCCTCTCCTCTTCAGGATGAAGTGTTTCAGTTTAGATCTACACAGCACACCCTCATGGTCTCTCATCATTCCCCAAACTCCCCAGCTCCAAATACTATCGCTTTGGAGATTAGGATCAATATATGAATCTAGAGGAAAGGGAGAGGAAAGGGCACCAGTATGTAGACCATAACAAGGTGGAATGTTCTGGTTACTTTCTGATGCTTTGATAAGAGCACTGACCAAAACCAACTCGGTCACAATTCATTGTGAGGGAACTCAGGGCAGGAACCTGGCGCACAGTCCATAAAGAAAAGTCGCCTACAGACCTCCTCCCCTGACCTGTGCTCAGCCTGCTTTCTTGTTTTTTTCCTCTTTTGTTTATTTTTTAATGGATTCTACAATATAATAGCACAGTTGTTTTCAGATAACATTGACGTTACTCAGTTTGCTGTACAATTAGGTAATTGGTGCATTTTTTTGAAGTGAGCCAAATTATTAAGTATAGGCAATGAATGTAAGTAACATTCATGTAAAACCAATTTGCAAGTATCTATGTCCAAATTTTGAACAATCCAAGGATCCCATAGTCTAGTTGGAGAAGCTTGTATGCACAAGCATGTTGATCAAATAGGAGTCCAGTCTATATTGCTGTAGTCTCACAATTCACCCGTCTCTCTGCAGCCCTTACATTCTACCACGCCTCCTCTTCCACAATTTGTTCCCTAGGCTTTGGGAAAGGGGCACAAGTGAGTGAGAAGCAAAATAGCCTATTTTCTCTGGAGATGTCATTTTGGACTCTAGTCTGCTCAGGTTGTTCCCCTTCATGGGTTGACAGCTTACCCAGGGATACTTTGTTTGTTTTTGTTTTTGTTTTTGTTTTTGGTGTTTTCAAGACAGGGTCTCCCTGTAGCCCCAGCTGTCCTGGAACTTGCTCTGTAGACCAGGCTGGCCTTGAACTCACAAAGATCCGCCTGCCTCTACCTCCCAAGTGCTAGGATTAAAGGTGTGCACCACCACGCCCGGCCAGGGATACCTTTTTAATCCTACTAACAAAGCACAAGCAATTAGATGCACAGGCATTTAAACAGTAATAATTATTATGACAAGCTAAGCTGTAAGCAGAGACACAGATGCTTGGATGGTATGCTAATCCACAAACTGTGTTTCTCTATAAAGATAAAGGGGACATTGCTAGAATGTAAGGGCTGCGATTGGGGGTGAATAGGATGAAACTACAGCAATATAGACTGGATTACTTATTGATCAGCTTGATTGTACATCAAGCCCCTCCAGCTGATGGTGGGAAGACTTGGGCCATGTGTGGTTTGGGCACAACTGCTTGCAAATTGGTTTTACCATGAAGGATGACTTGTTCATAAAAAAAAATTTTTTAAAGGAGCTAGATACTGAAAATTCTTTAAAGCAGGTTTCATGCCAGGCCTGAAGAGTCCAAGAGCTTGGAGGAAGATAGTCATTAAAATCCACTCTGTAAGTTTTGCAGTTTAAAAAGGTATATTTAAAAATAACTATATTTATATAGAGAGGTATTTCAGTAGAGATTTACACAGAAATACAAAATAAACCATATAAGTTAATGGACTTGTTTCTCTCTAAGTCATAGTCTAGTCATAAGCTTTAAAGAGCAAAGTGTATATTGGGTAAAATTTTTTGGCAGTACTCAACTCTGCCTAAGCTTTGTCCACATATTATAGGATATTTTAAGGCTTAGTGAAATGTTTAGATTAGTTAAATTTGGTTGTAGGTTTCGGTGAAAATGGTAATACATTTGAACTAATTGGGAATATAAAATGTTAATTGTTTTATTTATAATTTATATTGAACTTCCAACAGTAACTTTGGGGTTAAGGTACACAAATGGTCTATATATTTTTCTGAATTATACAGCATCACATTGTAACACTTTCTTTTACTTGTAGAACAATTTAAAGGAATTAAGTTTAAATTTACTTCCCAAATAAGTAGCATACAGTCAATGAGAAACAGTTTGGGTAAATTTAATGAAAACTTATGCCTTGGCTCCTGTTTATGGGTATGTGTAATACAACTTATGCATCTATAGGTCAAAAACATAAAAAGAGGGAGGTAGGAGGTGGGGTAGTATCCCTTCTGGGATACAAATGGAAAACTCTGTGTTCCAATGCTATTGGTAAACTTTCAATTTTGAGGTCTTGAAACTAACAATGGGAGGAGATTTGTATGTTCCCACAGGTAAAAACACCAATCTAAATTCCTGAAAATGTACAACTTTTGGTTGTGCAGGATGGACTGGGAAATGCCAGCAGAGAGGCTGACCCATCTGAACATTAAAGAAAGAGGAACCTCAGACTGCCTGAGTCACAGACACTGAGCATCTCTCTGAATTCTATTGGGGTTAACTGTTTATAATGGGCCCTAATGAAGTTTACCTTCCAGATACTGAGAAACCTTCCTACCTCTCCCCTTCATAGGAAAAAGAAAAATGTGATGGTAATGAAGTCATTCCCTAACTGTAAACTAGAGTCAACTGTTATAGTGGTAATTTCTTATAAAACAGGTATAACTACCTTTTTTAATTGACTGATAGGCATAGGAACTGTAAAAGGATAATTCTCTATTTAGAGCCAAATTCAATGGTAAAGTCTTTATAAGCTGTGTAATTAAGCAAAATATATTAGTACAGGAAAGCTCTGATATCAGCAATGAATTATTGTGCCTAGGAGATGTTGGCTAGGGGATCCAAGCCCCCAAAATTATAAAGGCCTTTTGCCTATAAGTGTGATATATGCAAGGAGAAAGGCGGTAAGTCCCTGTTGTCGAAGACCTTGTGTAAGCATGAAAAAATGTTTTGAGACGTCACTTGCTAATAAAGCAATAGAGCAAAATATCGGTCTCCTTGAGACAAGCAAGACTCCTCTGTCAGTATCAGCTACACCTCAACTGCCTGGAGATACTGTGCAACAGTGGCAGCCATGTGTCTATATATATCCCAAATCCAGTTGGTTATTAGCTCTCTCCTTGGAGGAATAACTCACAGCAGATGCCACAAGCTTATGTCCTCTGGTGGTTAGGAGATGTTATCAGCCTGCCTTCTTATACAACACAGGGCCACCTTCCCAGTGGTGGCACCACCCACAGTAGGCTGGGCCCTCCCACATCACTCAACAATTAAGAAAATGCCCCACAGGCAAGTGCCATGGAGGAAATTCCCAAGTTGAGGTTCCCTCAACACGGGTGTGTCAAGTTGACAACTAAACCTCTCCAGCACAAATGTATAGATAATTATTCAGAAATTTGAGTCTCTGGTCTTTAAAATGGGCTCAAGGAGAAACATGGAACTCTGATTTTCAAGGAAGGATAAGGAGTCTGATTTTGTATGTAGGGACTTAAAGGACTTTGGAGTCAGTCACTTGGAGAACTTTAATGGACTACATTATATAGTGACTTAAAATTTAGCAGAGGTATTCTATAATCTTGTTAAGCATCTCTTATAGATCTATACTCCACCACATTTGCTTTCCACTCTCAAAAGCTTCTTTCTTCTTGGCTTCAGGGATCAGTGTCAAGTTCTCTTCTACCTTAGTACCCTTCTGCACTTTCTAGAAATTGACTTGACTAACTCCAGAGTACTTTAGTTTCATATTATAAGAGGCTACCTACCTGATGCTTCTCCTTCATGACATATACAACATAAGTTCTTTCTTAAATAAAAAAAAAAATGCGTATGACTATTTTGACCACAAAGAGTAAATGCATCCATGTGGTGCAATGCCTGTGGAAGCCAGAGAGAGAGTTGGAACCCTGAAAGTAGAGTTTTGCATGATTGTTAGCTGTCATGTGGGTGCTGAGAGTTGAACCCTGATCTTCTAGAAGACCAAGAATGCTCTTGACCGCTGAGCCACCTCTCCAGCCCCAGGCCATACATTCTAGGCCAGCTTTCTTCTCCTTCTAAACCAGAAGTCTCGAGTGAATGGATTATGTCTGTCTTTTGCAAGGATTGATTTGAAGTTCGGTATTACGCTTTGGCCCATAACAAACATTCATTTAATGTTAAAATAAATGAATTGCTATCTGACTAGGGGTGTGTGTGTCTGTGTGTCTGTGTGTGTCTGTGTGTATGTCTCTGTGTGTGTGTGTGACTGTGTGTGTCTGTGTGTGTGTCTCTGTGTGTGTGTCTGTCTGTGTGTGTGTCTGTGTGTGCCTGTGTGTGTCTCTCTCTCTCTGTGTCTCTCTCTCTGTGTGTCTGTGTGTGTGTGTCTGTTTGTGTGTGGTATATACATGTGAATGTGCTTTCCTGTGTCCATGTGTACACATGTGAAGGCCTCTGATTACTTCCTCTATCACGTTCTAGCTTATTTTTCAGACATGGCCTCTCAGTGAACCTGGAGTTTGCCAAACTGGCTAGAATGACTCAGCATAGAGGTCCTGAGATCTTTCTGTCTCTACCTCCCCCAGGGTCAGACATACAGGAACACATGGTCATGCTCAGCTTTTCACACGGGTGCTGGGAGTCCAACCTCACGTCCTCTCACTTGTGCAGCAAGCGAGTTTCCCCCCTAAACCATCTCCCCGGCCGGGCCCCTCAAACTTTATCTTGCTTCTGATTATCAGAAGAAGTGTTCCAGGACTCAACTGAAACTAAGCCAGCAGTACTAAACCAATTACAATTATTTTTCTGAAGGGGAGCTGAAATGCTTACTGTTGGTCTTAAATTCACTGACGAGATCATCCCTGGAGTCTCTGGGTGCTCCTGGTGAGACCCATCTTGAAATATCGTTGAATCTTTTTAGGACAAGATACACTAAAGTTGGTCTTGGCCTGTGCCTGCAGGCCAGCAAAGGTAGGCAAAACCCATTAGCTGGGGAACACTTGGGGCCACTCCCCTGGCTCCAGGCTAAGCTTCCCTGGCCCTGAACCAAACCAGAAGCTTACAGGATCCCAGGGGAACCTGCAGACTCACATCACAGTGTGCCAGGTTCAAGCCGACCTGATTGTTACCTATCCTGGACCTCTGGCGAAGCTCCAGTCTAGAAGGGTAAGAACTATCACATCCCATCAGTAAAAAGTCAAAAGTGAAAACCTGAAGCCTGGACCAGCCAGCCTTTCATAACTAATATGAACACAATGAAGGCATCTGAAGAAAACAAGCAAAGTCAGCCTTCAACTCAACAAATAATCATTTGTGTTTCATATCGGAATACAAAGAACAAAACAAATTCACATGCAAAAGAACAATGAAAAAACAATAACATGGGAAAACCAAATAATAAACTCCTGTTAAATTCTACCAGTCCTATAGAAGCCTCCTACAATGAGAACTCCCTGGAGGTCACCCACGACACAAATCATAAAAGAACTATGATAGACATACTTAAAGAAATCAAGGAATATAAAGAACACATAGACAAATGAATCAAAGAACAAAGAGAAAATGACAAACTCCGGAAAGAACTGGAATGCTGAAGAAATCACAGGCTGAAATGAAAAAGGAAATGGAACATTCATCCAGTCAACAGGAAAGGACAGGAGATAGCCTTAGTAACAGAATGGATGAATCAGAAAATAGAATATCAGGAATGGAAGATAACATGGAAGAACTGGAATGCTCAAGCAAAGATTATGAAACATTTAAAAAAAACACAAGAGTGGAATAACCAGGAAATGTGGGATGCCATGAAAAACCAAACCTGCACATCAGAGGTATAGAGGAAGGAGAAGAATCTCAGGATAAAAAGGGTCACGTTCATTATATATATATATATACATATATATATATTATATATCTTATTATATATATAAAGTTCAGTGCATCAGCTGAAATCTTATATATATATATATAACTATATATATTGATTGCACTGAACTTCATAAGCACAATTCTGCAGGACTTCAAGACACAGATCAATCTCAGTATACTCATAGTAGAGGACTTCAATACCCAACTGAGCCCTTTGGACAGGTCAACTGGACAAAGAATAAATAGACTTCTGAACTGAAAAATATGATACACCAAATGGACCTCACAGGCATCTACCTAACATTTCACCCAAATACCATATATAATACACTTTCTTTTCAGCACCCCATGGAACATACTCCAAAATCAATCACATACTGGGACACAGAACAAACCTCAACAAATACAAAAAAAATTAAAATAATTCCAATACCATGCTTTCTATCAGACCAGAATTCAATAAACCTTAATATCAACACCAGAAGAAGCCCTACTATCTACAAGAACTATGGAGACTAAACAACACATTCCTGAATAATGAATGGGTCACAGGAGAAATTAAGAAAGAAATAAAAGTATTCCTGGAAATAAATGAAAAGGACAATACAACACAACAAAACCTATGGGACACTTTAAAAGCAGTCCCAAGAGGGAAATTGATAGCCCTAAGTGCCTATATTAACTAAAAAAAAGAAGGAAAAAAAAAAAAACAGAGGACAAATAAATGACCTAACGCTGCCATGAAACACACTTGACAGACAACAACTAATGAATCTCAAACCCAACAGACAAGAAGAAATAACAAAAATCAGAGTGGAGATCAGCGAAATAGAAACAAAGAAAACAATACAAAGAACAAATGAATCAAAGAGCTGGTTCTTTGAAAGGATAAACAAGATAGATAGACCTCTAGCCCAGTTAACTGAATGAAAGAAAGAAAGAGCAACTCCAAATCAACAAAATTAGAGATAAAAAGGGTAACATCATGACACATAACAAAAAGATCCAGACAATCATATGAGAATACTTTAATAGAATACTATGTAATACTTTAATAGAATAAATTATAGAATACTATACTAAATTTGAAAACCTAAGAGAAGTGGATGTATGTCTGAAATCATGGAACCACCAAAGCTTAACCAAGAAGTGATTGACAGCTTAAATAGACCCATAACATATGAGGAAATTGAAACAGTAATACAAAACCTCCCAACTAAAAAAAGCCCAGGCCCAGATAGATTTATAGCAGAAGTCTATAAGACATTTAAAGAGGACCTATAAGCATTATTACTGAAATTATTTAAAAGGACAGAAACAGAGGGAAATCTCGAATTCTTTCCATGAAGCCAGCATCACTCCAATACCAAAACTAGATAAAAATGCAACCAAAAAGAAAACTACAGACCCATTTCATTAATGAACATAGATGCAAAAGTTCTCAACAAAATACTTGCAAACTGCATACAGGCACACATGAAAAAAAGATCATATATCATGACTGAGTCAGATTTATACTAGAGATGCAAGGATAGTTCAACATACATAAATCAATAAAAGTCATAAAGCACGTAAATGGACAGAAAGACAAAAACCATATGGTCATCTCAACTGATGCAAAAAAAGCCTATAACAAAACTTAACATGCCTTCATGTTTAAAGTCTTAGAGAGAATTGGACTGTAATGAATATCCCTCAACTTACTTAAAGCCATAGACAACAAACCCACAGCCAACATCAGTCTAAATGGGGAAAAATTAGAAGCATTCCCCTTAAAGTCAAAAAACCTGGCAGTGCCCCTATCTCCACTGCTTTCTATATGCTGCTTGAAATGCTTGCTAGAGCAATAAGACAAGAAAAGGAAATTAAAGGAGTACTTATTGGAAAAGAGCAAGTCAAACTATCCCTTTTTTGCAATTGACATGATAGTTTACCTAAGGGATGCCAAAACCTCTACCAGAAAACTCCTAGAAATGATTAACAGTATCAGTAAAGTGGCAGATTTCAAAATTCACTTAGAAATATCAGTAGCCTTTCTTTATACCAATAGCAAGCAATTGGAGAAGGAATACAAACAGAATTTCACATTCACAATACCCTCAAAAAAAATAAAGTATCCCAGAATAAACCTGACAAAAGACACTAAAGATCTCTCCAATGGAAATTTCAAACCCTTGAAGAAGGAGATTGAAGAAGACACCAGAAGATGGAAGGACCTCCCATGCTCATGGATTTGAAGAATTAATATAGTAAAAATGACCATCCTACCAAAAGTAATATACAGGTTCAATGCAATACCAATTAAAATCCCCATGAGTTTCTTCACAGACTTAGAAAAAAATCCTAAAATTCAAATGGAAAAACAAAAGACCCTGGATAGCCAAAGCAACCCTGAGCAAAAAGAGCAATGCAGGGGGTATTACTATATCAGACTTCAAACTATATTACAGGGATATAGTCATAAAAATAGCCTGGTACTGGAAGAAAAACAGACCCAGAGATCAATGGGACAAAATTGAAGAAGCAAACTTGAGCACATGCAATTTCAGCCACCTCATTTTTGACAAAGGGGCCAAGAAGACTCAATTGAGGAAAGAAAGCATTTTCAGCAAGGTGCTGGCAAAACTGGATCACCATTTGAAGAAGAACTAACCCCTAACCTTTCACCATGTGTAAAAATCAATTCCAATTGGATCAAAGACCTCAATGTGAAGCCTGAAAGTCTGAAAATGATAGAAGAAAACATTGGCAGTAACCTACAAGCTCTTGGTGTAGGAAATGACTTCCTAAATCAGACAGCAGCTACATAGGAAATAAGGTCAACGATCTACAAGTGGGACCTCATTAAACACAAAAGCTTCTGTACGATGAAAGAAACAATCTAAGAAGTGAAGAGAAAACCCACAGAGTGGGAGGAAACCTTCACCAGTGATACATCTGACAGAAGATTAACATCCAGAGTATATAAATTACTCAAAAAACTAAGGAACAAGGGAACAAATGACCCAATCAAAAGATGGAGTAAAGAGCTGAACAGAGACTTCACAAATGAAGAAGTAAAGATGACTGAGAAACATTGTAAAAAGTGTTCAACATCACTAATAATTAAGGAAATGCAAATTAAAACCACTTTAAGATTTCATCTTACCCACGTAAGACTGGCTATGATCAAGAAAACAAATGGTACTAAATGTTGGAAAGGTTGTGGGGAGAGGGGAACACTCATCCACTACTGTAGGGAGTGCAAACTCATGCAACCATATAGAAACCAATATTGAGAACTCTTAAAAGACTAAAAATGAATCTACCATCTGATCAAGTCATACTACTCCTGGTTATATACCCACCAAACTCATCCTATTGCAGAGATATGTGCACAGCCATGTTTATTGCAGCTCTCTTCACAGTAGTGAAGATCTGGAAGCAACTCAAGTATGCCTCGACTGATGAGTGGATAAAGAAAATGTGGTACATCTATACAGTGGAGTTCTTTGAAGTGGTAAAGAAAGATGAAATTTGCAGGTAAATGGATGGAACTAGAAACCATTATGCTAAATCAAGTAACACATTCCTAGGAAAACAATGTATGGCGTCTCTCATTTGTGGAACTTGGCACCAAATCCTTATTTGTAAGGCAAACTGAGTAATTTTTTTTCATTTTTAGTAAATATAATACCTGATCCTACTATTTAAAAAGTATATTTTAACATACTTCAACTTGTATGTAACTTAGGAATGTATTTTTTTTACCTGCATGCAACTCTGCTGGTCAAATGTGAATCCCTAAACATGTTTTGAAATTAACCTATAGCTTATTTTCATACGATATAATTTTAGTAGACGTGTGGAGTGTATATACGCATTTTTGAAGCAATATAAACCAAAGGGAACAATAGCAACAAAAGACTTGTTCAAATAACTGACTGAAACAGTAAACTTCTGCCTAAAACAGTAAACTTCTCACCTGAAAATGTTTTTAAATGACTGAGAAAAAGATGCAAGACATGTATGGCAGAATGCAGGAGCTCTGGTGGGGTGAGGGGCATGGCAGGGGGAACGGGCCTACATTTGATTAAGAAATGTGCAAAACTTGAATGAAAAGTAATGAACTATCAAAAAAATTCACTGAAGACAGGAAGAGGAAAGCCCTGACAACTGGGAGATGGAGACTAGGGAAGTGTGTCTTATTTGTATGATCTTCTTCTTGGATGATGTTCTCATTAGTTTTTCTCAACTTGACCAAACTCAAGTCACCTGGGAAGAAGGAACACGAAGGAATTTCCTCAATAGGATTGGTCTGAGAGCATGTTTGTGGGGCATTTTCTTAATTGTTCATTGATGAAGGTGGGCCCAGCTCACAGACAAGCCTGGGCAGGTGGTCTTGGGCTGTATCAAAATAGCCAAGCAACCCAGGGGGAGGGTGCCAGTAAGAAGCAGCGTTCCTCCATGGTCTCTGCTTCCATTCTTGCTTCCAGGTTCCTTCCTTGAGTCCCTTCCCTGCCCTTCCTCAGGGATGAATTGTGACCTGGAAGTGTAAGATGAAATAAAACCTCCACCCTCTGCCCAAGTTAGTTTGGCCAGAGTTTTTTATTACATCAACAGTGACACCAACTAGACCAGGCTTTGGGCAGTGAAAATATTAGATGTGCACCACGTGAGATACAGAGTCTTACTCTCCATAACATTAATCATCTGAACTCTTCTTACTAAAAGTCAGTGTATGCTGACAAAGAAGAAAGAAGTCTCAAGAGAATTGGGCATATTACCTATACTTTCTGATCAATCTAATTACATTAAATGTAATTGGTGCTCTGACTGGAGCCTCTCACAACTTGCTATTGGCTCCATGTCACATCTTACCCACTTTGCTAATAAGTAGCAGAGAAGAGTGCACAATACTAAAGTAATAAGGTATAACGAGGTCTGTAATTATTGCACAATAGCCTCTCAAGGAGCCAGAGAAGATAGAGAACAAAGGGAGGATGTTTGGAAGTCCTTGATGTGAAGTGGTTATGACCTAGCTGCGCAACAGTTATATCACTTTTGTGAAGACTTTTTAAAATTATAACATAAATTGTTAAAAAGAGAAAGAAAAACATTGGGAAGGATTCTAAAGAAAATGTCAATTTATGAAATAAGTTTTACTATTTTTAACTTCATCCTAGTTAATGTTGCAATAGACGATAATTTCCTTGCCTGTTGGAGACTAGGGTATTTTTTTTAAACTCTTCCAAAATTAGGTGAAATGTTATAAGAGAACTTACTTTTCTTGAACTAATAGTTGAAATGATGGCTTTATAGAAAGTGCTTATTAAACAAAATAGAAATACAAAGTTAAAAATCTAAAGCTCTTAGAGACAGTACCATTCAAAGATTTCAGGGCAGAAACTGAACAGTTCATAAGGCTGTCAGTAAGAAACATAAAGAACCCCAAATTAAACTAAATATGACTTTCTGATTTAATATCTATATTTAACTGTAAGTAGGTGGTTCAGTGAGGAGGCAGTCTACTGGTGTTCCAGCTTCTTTAAGCTAACATTGTTTTTTGCTACCCTAAAAAATGTTATTCTAACCATGAGTCTTTTAGCATTTCCTTCAGAGTCAAACATTCTAGAGGTATGGGAAAATCCTTTGTGGAATGAGTGATAGGACTTTCAATAACTGGCAGGTTCTAAGCAGAGGACTCTATTTTATGCATTGTTCCTTTTCCTTAATCCTAAGGCAGTATTATTTTGCTAAAATTAAATTGCTAAAGCTAAAATAAAATTATCAGAAAGAATGATGACACACACCCAAAATCCAGGAACTTGGGAAGCAGAGGCAGGGGACTGTGAGTTTGATGTCAGAATGGACTACAGAGTGAAACTCCATCTAAAATCATTCTCTATGAATTAATTAAATAAAGAGACAAAGTTACTAAGAGGAGTTAGTATTTAAAATCCCAAGGCATCACAAAATAAGCAATTTTGGAAGATAAATTAGCCAGATGACAAAAAATGAAATCAGATCTTGAAATTTATTATCATTTTAAGGCTATGAATAACTTCTACAAAACATACGACTGATACCTGTTGAATTCCCACTTCCACTACAAGTTGGCTATAGAAATTACCGATCATGTGCAAAGTCTACAAAAGAACAAAATTCAGATATCTGAAGAAACACCTGAGAAGGACCATGGGATTTTCCTAGGTTTTGGTGAAATGTCACCATTTCATTTTGGGTGTTCTAAAGAGCCCAGAGTTTCTTGGAAATTCCATTACAGAGAAGACTTCTATACTTAATGGCTGTGCACACCATGTGTTGTTTGTTATGGCAATGTAAAAACCCTCAGAGACTTACTGGTTTACAGTAAGAGAGTAAAACCAGAATCTTGGATTCGTGTCTAATTCAATGGGCGCAGCACTTTATTTTGTATTCTTGTACGTACTTTCATGATGTCACACAAAATGAAGCTACCATGCAGGGTCTCACTCGTTTCTTGCGATGGAGGTTTATGTCACTCATTTGGCTCCACTAAAGACAGATAGGCGGCTTGTTTAGTCACAGTTATTGTGATCTCCTTCTCAGTCCCTTTTTAGGAGGATCTTGCTGCTTTTTGACCTATAAGCAAGCCCTGAGCCAACCAGACCACCATCTCTCTGCCTGATTATTAAGAATTTCTTCTGTAACAGGTATCTTTTGTCAGTCATGTGGATTATGAGTTTTCTCCTCTTCTTTTTTTATTTATTATTATATGTGTACAAGTATTTTCCCTGTATGTGTTTAGCGCTGTGTCATGGAATGCCCATGGAGGTCAGAAGAGGGCATTGGATCCCCAGAACTGAACTTGCAGATGGTTGTTAGCTGCCATGTGGTTGCTAGAAATTGAACCTGGGTCCTCTGCAAGAACAGCCAGTGCTCTTAACCTCTGAGCCATCTCACCAGCCCCAATCTTCCTCTTATTTTTGAAGGCCTTCTAATATAGTTCTAGACAGATTATTAATCACTAGCCAGGAATTACTACAGACCTTGATCTTAGTGCATCTGGGTGTTTGTTTTGTTTTGTTTTGTTTTGTAGTCCTGGCAACTGAACTCAGGACCTTGTACACGTTAGTCAGGTATTCTGTCCCTGGATCACACGCCTAACTCCATCTTTCCTTTAAAAGTAAAGAAATCAGAAAAATTCTGATCTTGAAACTAACAATGGGAGGAGAATTTTATGTTCCCACAGGTAAAAATCACCAATCTAAATGCCTGAAAACATACGACTTATGGCTGTGCAGGATGAACTGGGGAATGCCAGCAGAGAGGTTGACCCATCTGAACATTAAGGAATGAGGAACCTCAGACTGCCTGAGTCACGGACACTGAGCATCTCTCTGAATAATATTGGGGTTGACTGTTTATAATGGACCCTAACGAAGTTTACCTTCCAGGTGCTGAGAAACCTTCCTACCTCTCCCCCTTTTTTTGGAAAAAGAAAAACATGATAGTAATGAAACCACTCCCTAACTGTAAACTAGAGCCAACTGTTACAGTGGTAATTTCCTATAAAACAGGCATAATGTATTAACTGATTGATAGGCATAGGAACTGTGAAAGGATATTTCCCTAACTAGAGCCAAATTCAATAGTAAAGTGTTTATAAGTTGTGTAATTAAGCAAAATATATTACTACAGGAAAGCTCTGACATCAGCAATGAATTATTCTGCCTAGGAGATGTTGGCTAGGGGATT
Organism: Rhizomys pruinosus; assembly: GCA_009823505.1. Taxonomy (NCBI): domain Eukaryota; kingdom Metazoa; phylum Chordata; class Mammalia; order Rodentia; family Spalacidae; genus Rhizomys; species Rhizomys pruinosus. The sequence continues at coordinate 1,737,950 of VZQC01007114.1, forward strand.
CAAACCCGCTCCCCCCAAATTATAAAGGTCTTTTGCCTATAAGTGGGATATATGCAAGGAGAAAGGCAGTAAGTCCCTGTTGTTGAAGACCTGGTGTGAGCATGAAAAATGTTATGAGACGTCACTTGCTAGCGTACAACTGGCCTCTAAAAAGGCTAGAGAGCGTTACCAAAGGCCACTAAAGCAATACAGCAAAATATTAGTCTCCCTGAGACAAGCAAGACTCTTCCATCAATATCAGCTACACCTCAACAGCCTGGAGATACTGTGCAACAGTGGCAGCCAAGTGTCTATATATATCCCAAATCTATTTGGCTATTAGCTCTCTCCTTGGAGGAATAACTCACAGCTGATCCCACAAGCTTGTGTCTTCGGGTGGTTGGGCGATTTTTTGAGCCACAGTAAGAACTTGTCACCCTTTATAGAGAACCCATCCAAGCATCTGTGTCTATGCTCACAGCTTAGCTTGACATAATAATTGGTACTGCTTGAATGCCTGTACATCCAATGGCTTGTGCTTTGTTAATATGACTAAAGAGGGTATCACTGGGAAAGCTGTCAATCCATGAAAGGAAACAACCTGAACAGACTGGAGTCCAAAATGACAACTCCAAAGAAATTAGACTGTTTTCTTCTCACCCACTTGTGCCCCTTTCCCAAAGCCCAGGGAACAAACTGCGGAAGAGGAGGCGTGGTAGATTGTAAGGGCTGTGGAGAGATAGGGGTGAATCATGAGACTACAGGAATATAGTCTGGACTCCTGATTGATCAACATGTCTGTGCATACAAGCTTCTCCAACTGGTCTATGGGAACCTTGGGCTGTTCAAAATTTGGACATAGATACTTGCAAAATGCACCAATTACCTGATTGTATGACATAATGAGTGATGTCAATGCTATCTGCAAACAACTGTGTCATTGTATTGTAGAATCCCTTAAAAAAATAAATAAATAATTAAATTAAAAAAAAAAAAGTAAAGAAATCTTCCCTATGATGAAGATCTCATGGTCTTCCCAGAGGGGCTTTAATACCTTAGCAAGCTATCTCATCTTATTTTAACATATCAAGAAGACTCAATATACAGGTTTGAAGTTTTCTTCATTCCCAGTCAGCTCACAATAAGAAGCTCCCCATAAAACCGTAGGAATTAAGAAAGAGACAGAAATACATCACCACGAACCCTGAACATGTACGTGGCTGTCTTAGGAGACTAGCTTCTGCCTTATGATCCAACTCTTGACTGCTTGCATAGAGGCTTTTGCCTTCACCCTAGTGAGCTGTGTCCACCTCTGCCTAGAAAGGGCAGAAAGAGTGATAATACCCAGCTCAGAAAGGGAGCTCACCTCTAAGTCGGAAGGACCTAAGGTTTGTCTTAGTTTTAAGATCAGCAGTTCGCCTTCCACATTCTCCACAGATGTTTCTAGAAGACACAGGACTCCTAGATCTGAGACAGGGCTTTCTAAGGCACAGCACAGTGGGCCTCATGTTGGAATCACTTCCCTTTGTCACAAATTCTACTGTGACAGTGTGGAGCAGATCTCTATGGATTCTGTGCTCACATTAAGTATGGGTTTTCTAGAGGTGAGCAAACTAATGCCTGGATGCCACAAAAACATGAGGTTCCGAAGCGACATTTGGGGAGGAAGAAGATTGCCAGTGTGCGTACATATCAGTTGGCGGCTCGGGATCACCTCCTGGGCAGCTTCTTGTTTGATTTGGTGAAATTTACGCTTCCTAATTGAACTTGAATGATGTGGAAGTCTCCCTGAGAGGTGTCCATCTACTCTCCCCTATTTCTGTGTTTTACAAGCTAAGTGGTGTTCTCCATGAAATGACAAAGAGCTGAGATGTGTTATCAGGTGTTTGAGATGAGCAGGTGCAGGAATTCTAGCCAGCCCCACTGCCTCTGATAGACTTCAAAGTCTAAGGGAAGGGTGAACCAAATTGCTGCACTGGCGTCTTAGTGAGAGTCCGCTGGTATGGCTGTTGGCTAATTCAGGGTCCTCACTAATGTTTGAAAGAAACCAAGTCATCCTTGAAGAGGAAGAGGAAGAGGGCAAGATCATCACTCTTTCCTCTTCCCCTCGAAGGAGATGATGAGGATCCCAGATTACTGGTCTAATCTCTCAGCAAAAAAAAGCCACTGTGTCCTGTTTCTACGGTTATTGCTTCAACTTTGCCCCAATTGTTCTTTTCTTCTCATCTGGAAGAATCACGATCAAGGCTGAGTCTCTGCAGACCTTGACCAGAATTAAGCGTGATTCACGTCTGGAAAAGTTACTCTGGGGCTTATGTTAAAAAAAGAAAAACACAGTATGTCCAGCAATGCCCAAGTTTTTAATGCTGAATTTCCCAAATAATCTGGGTGATCTTCAGAGCGTTACATCCAGGAAATTACCCAGACAGCAAAGAGCTGAGAGAAAGCTCTTTTGTGGACAGCCACATTCTATGACACAATGCACTGCTGAAAATCTGGACCAGAGGAACAGAAGCGAAGGGAGGCAGTGTTTCGTGACAGATATTTCATAGTAAATGATCTTGAAAGCTGTAGACATGACGGATTTGTTTGGAGGGTCACCGTGGTCTGCGTGGAGTTAGCTGACAATGGATTGAACAAAAATAGCAACCCAGGCGTGGGGGACAGTCTCCACAAATCAGGAGAAAGGGTGAGCTGGCTGCTTAGTCATACACAGAGGCTTGGGGAATCCAAGCTCCGCTGGTGAACAGTGCTCACTGCTCACGCTGAGCTAAGATGCCCTGGACCAGGGAGATGAGTAGTTTCCTGTTTCATTCTTGTTTGGGGTGTGGATTTTGTTTCTTGTCTTCTTTCTTTTATCATTTTGCTTTCTTTTCATATTTTCCTTTTATCTCTCTCTTTTTGACATTTTTTTATGTTTTTGTCTTATCTGTATGAGTGTTATAGTTCCAAATATGTAAATGCACCTACTTTTTGCAGTGCTCATGGAGGACAAAAGAGGGTGTCAGATCCCCCAGAGCTGGAGTTACAGACGATTGTTAGCTGCCATGTGGATGCTGACATTCGAATCCCGGTCTTCTACAAGAGCAATCAGTGACCTTAATCACCACGGATCCATCTCTCCAGTCTCTCATTTCTCTTTTTCTTTCTCTGTGGTTTCATGCTCGTTAAGCATAGACTTGGAAGTACTTGAATTTGACTCAGCCCCTCACATGAGTGGGGTCCCCATGATACCATTTGTTGCTTAAATGTCCCACCATCTCACAACACTGTTACAGCAGGAATCAAGTTTCAACATGTTTTTTGGTACGGATTAACTACATGCAAATCTTCACACGTGGGATGACCAAGTTTAGGGTCCCAAGCTGCCTCCATCAGTGCATAGTCCAGTAGACAGACTCCTAGAGACTTTACAGTGTCTAGCACCGAATGGATGCAATAATGTGATGGTGATCCAGACACAGCCGTTCCTCCTCGGTGACTGATTTGATTGAACTGAGTTCATTCATCCATTCATCTTGATAATTCCAGAAACTTTACTGGAAGACGTGAGCTTTCTCAGGCAACATCAGCTCCCCTTGTGAGTTATAACATCCTCATGTAGACAGCTGAGCTACAGACTCCTGACTCAGACAAAAGCCAGCCTGGTCTACAGAGTGAGTTCCAGGACAGCTGGGGCTACAGGGAGACCCTGTCTCAAAAAGACCAAAAAAAAAAAAAAAAAAAAAGCTCATCCTCTCTAGAGGGAAGGTTCGGATCTCACAGGGAATAGGTGATGTTCATGTTCATTCCTGAAGCCACCCAGTCGGCTGTCAAATACCACAATAGTCATTTATCTTTGTTTCCTCTGGACCCAGCATTAACTGGGAGATTACTCCTCTAGCTCTTGGGAGACAAGAAAGTTTAAGCATTAAATTAAGGACACTGGGGAGATCAGGAAGGGACCACAGCTGGGATAGGGTAAGAGAACGGAAAGGACAGAGACAGGCAGACAGAGGAGGGGTGGGGGACAGACAGACACACAGAGAAGGGGTTGGGGGACATACAGACACAGAGGAGGGGTGGGGGACAGACAGACACAGAGGGGCTGGGGGACAGACATACACACAGAGAAGGGGTTGGGGACAGACAGACACAGAGGAGGGGTTGGGGGACAGACAGATACCCACAGAGGGGCTGAGGGACAGACAGATGCACACAGAGGGGCTGGGGTGAGCAGAAAGTCCATGGATGTAGTAAGATACTTGTTTCCTTTGGATTTTTACCTTTTGGGGGCACACATGTGCCATGTGTGTCCTTCAAACGACAAATGCAGGTGTCACTTCTCTTCACCTGCTTTGCTTGATTCGTGGGCTCTTTGTTTCTATGTGAGTCATACGCAATGCTAGCTGACCCACACATTTACAGGGATTCCCCATTCTTCGTCTCATCTTAGTGTGGGAATGCTGCATCACGGATGTGTGCTACCAAGCCTGGCTTATCGTGGAGACTCCCTGTTTGCATAACAGCTGCACTTTTCCACTGATCCCTGCTCCCAGCCCTACTTGTGGTTTGAATAAATCTAATATTTTTGCACTACCTACAACCCTACATGCTCTTAAGAAACATCTTAACTCTTCCTCCTCCTGTTCAGAGGAAGATAAATAAGATCACCATCCACGGGTCTCATCTACCCTTCATCAAGTTACTCAGACAATGTGAGACCCAAGTTCCCCATCTCACCCACTGCCTGGGTGAGAGCATTCACTGCAGATCCTGCAGAGGTGTCTTGAATCCCTTAAGCCCTCTTTCAAGGTCATGTCAGATTCTCTTCCAGAAAGCTGTACCTGGGTTAGCACCCTGTCCCTGTCACCCAAACTATCAAGAATCCATTGCTGGTGGGAATGTAAACTTGTACAGCCACTATGGAAAGCTATGTGGAGAACCCTTGGAAGACTAAAAATGAGCCTGCCATTTGACCCAGTCATACCACTCCTGGCTATATACCCACAATATTCATCTTACTGTGGAAATACATGCACAGCTATATTTATTGCAGCTCTGTTCACAATAGCAAAAAGCTGGAACCAACCCAAATGCCCTTCAACTGATGAGTGGATAGAGAAAATGTGGTCCATGCACACAATGGAGTTCTATGCAGTGGTAAATAAATACAACATCATGAAATTTGCAAGTAAATGGATGGAGCTAGAAGATATTATATTAAGTGAAGTAACACAGTCTCAGAAAAACAAAAGACGAATGGTATCCCTCATCTGCGGATACTAATGCCAATAACCCAGTTGTAAATATTTCTTGTGGAGAGGGATGCATATTAAAAGCACAACAACAGAAAGACTGCATCAGAAAACTGACTGAAATGGTGAATCAGGAGGGGTGGGAGGAGCAGGAGAGGGACACGGGCATATATTCAATTAATGTATATTTAATTGACGTGATTTCAACAAGTATCCAATTTTGCCCAGACTCTGCCTACAGGTTACAAGGTGTTTTAGGACTTAGTAAAAGTAAATATGTGTATATTAAACAACATTGGTTTAAAGGTTCTGATAAAAACGGTAATGCACCTTAGTTAATTGGAAATATAAATTGTTGTCATCCACATTGGTTTTACTTAAAATCTATATAACAATAACTTTGGGATTGGCACATACAAATGTTCTCTATAATTTTTCTGTTGTGCAGTATCATCTTGTAGCATTCTCTTTTACCTGTAGGATGATTTAACTTAAGAAATTAAGTTTTCTTCCCAAGTTAAAACATACAGTCACCCAAAATAGCTTGGGTGAATTTGATGAAATCTGCACTTTGATTCCTGCCTATAGGTACATGTACTACAACTGCCTTTTTGAGACTCATGGGTCAAAAAACAAAAACCTAAAATAAAAAGGGGGGCACAGATATATATGAAACCTTTTTGTCAAAAACTTTGCAATTCAAATCTTAAAACTAATTACAGGAAAAGATTTGCATGTTCGCACAGGTCAAAACATCACCAACTTAATGGCCGAGAAAGAAAAGACACAGCTTTGCATTGTGTAGGATGTACCAGGAAGTGCCAGCAGAATAAGTTGGCCCATCTGAGCATTGAAAGGAAGAAAAGCATCAGACTGCTATGGGCATCAAACCCCTCTGTGGATCCTACTTGTAACAACTATTTATAATGAGTCCTAATGAAACATATCTTCTAGGTGCCGCAAAGTTTTAATATGAGAGCTTTTCTTACCTCTCCTTCATAGAACAAGGAGGAATATGATGATGATGAGGTTGTTCTCTAACTGTAAATTGGAGCCAACTGTCATAGAGGTAATCTCTTATAAAACCAGTAAAACTACCTTCTTTAATTGACTAATAGACATAGGAACTGTGAAAAGGATTATTCTCTATTCAGAACCAAATATAATACTAAAGTCTCCTTAAGCTGTGCACTTAAGCAAAATATATTAATACAGGAGAGCTCTGATATCAGCAATGGATTATTCTACCAAGGAGATGTTGGCCAGGGGATCCAAGCCCCCACAAAAGGTAAAGGCTTCTTGCCTGTAAACTGGGATACCTGCAAGAAGAGAGGCGATAAGGCCCTGCTGTTGAAGACCTGATGTAAGCATGGGAAAGATGTATTGAGACCACACTTGCAAGTATACAGATGGTCTCTGGAATACCAGAGAGTGTTACCAAAGGCCACTAAACCAATAAAACAAATATAGGTCTCCTTGAGTCAAGCAAGACTCCTCCATCAGCACCAGCTACACCTCACCTGCCTGGAAATGCTGTGCAGCAGTGGCAGCCATATGCCTGTATATCCCAAATCTAATTAGCTATTAGCTTTCTCCTTGGAGGAATAACCCATGGCTGATGCCACAAGCTTACATCCTCTAGCAGTTAGGAGATGTTATAAGCCACAGTAAGACCCTGTCATATTTTACAGAAAAAAATGTAATTCATATATTAACATACCATCCAAATATCTGTATTTATACCAAAGTAACCTACCATAACAGTTAGTACTGTTTAAATACCTATATATCTAATCACCTGTGCTTCATTAGTAGGACTGAAAGGTTATTCCTGGACAAACTGTCAGCCCATGAAAGGAAACAGCCAGAATTGACCAGAGTCTAAAACAACAGCTCCAGAGAAAGTAGACTGTTTTGCTTCTTGTCCACCTGTGCCTCTTTTCTAAGCCTAGGGAACAATCTGCAGAAGAGGGAGCATGGTAGAATGTAAGGGCTGTGATTGGGGTGAATGGTGAAACTACAGCAATATAGACTGGACACTTATTTGATCAACTTGATTGAACATGCAAGCCCTCCAGCTGGATGGTGGGACCCTTAGGCACAACTGCTTGCAAATTGGTTTTTACATGAAGGATGCTTGTACTCATAAATTATTACTTATTGTTAAAAAAATGAAAAAAGTAATAGAAAAAAACTTGTTGAAAGAATTCTAGATGTATGATGGATCCATCAGTTTGTTTTCTTTTGTTAAAAAAAAAACTAAAAGTATTTCAAAAAATAAAAGAAAATTTGAGAAGACAGCAAGCTAGCCTGCCACAGTTTATAGATGCTGACAAAAGAGACACAAATTCTGGGTTAGAAGCAAAGAACTTCATGACTCATGGCAGACTGAGTAGACAAAGCTTTGTGATTGTGTGTGTTTCCCCATGTCCAGCATTTTATCTATAGAGTGTGAATCACAGAGGAGGAATACTGTATCCAGAAAACCCCAGGCTTTAAGAGGGTAGCCAGCAATCTTTTTTATCTCCCATGGCTTCTTGATCTCCTGACATCCTGTAAGATACAGTGCAAAGCACAGGCCTGGACAGAAGCTGCACAGGAACAGGAGTCCCAGGGAGAGCCACCCTCCAACCTGTGCTCACTTAATGCCTCCTTTGGAGTTCAGGGGCAAGCTCGACCATCAGCTACTTCCAGGGAGGGGAACAAACACATGGAAAAGGTGAGATGACTGTTCCTCATTCCTTAAGAACCCTGTTCTGGTTTCTTTATGCTAATACCTATATGGCCAGCTCATAGGCAGAGGCAGAAAAATGCCACCTACCTTCCCAAAGACGCCCACATCCTATTAGAGGCAGACGAACACCATGTACCTTCACAAAGATACAGGCATCCTAGTCCATGGAGCGGTTCAGAGCGCCAACTGCTCTTGCAGAGAACCCGGGTTCCATCCCCAGTACCCACATGACGGCTGAGAACTGTCTGAAACTCCAATTCTAGGAGAACTCCAGTTCCAGGGGAATCCGACACCCTCTTCTAACCTCTGTGGCATTACATGACACGGGTGCACAGACCTGCAAGCAGACAGTACATTCATACACATAGAGAAAAAAAAATAAAAAAATTTAAAAAAGAAAGATGGGGCTGTTCATTACCTCCATGACCTGTTTCATCAGTGTCTGATAGTATGACAGGAAAGAACAACTATGGACTTTGGATAACTAAGGACTGGATGTATTTAGTTGATTTAAACTGAGTTTCAGGGGCTGGAGAGATGGCTCAGCAGTTAAGAACACTTACTGTTCTTCCAGAGAACACCTGTTTCCCTTCACCTACACAGTGGCTAACAACCATCTATAACTCTGGTTCCAGGGGATATGATGCCTTCTTCTGGCCTCTTCATGTATTGCACACATGTGGTGCACTTACATACATGCAAGCAAAATACTTGTACACCTAAAATAAGAATAATAAATAAAATAATTTTTTAAATATATGAGTTTCTATTTATTCATGTGTGCATCAAGGTAGAGAATATCTACAACACAAAGCTATATGACTAAACAGGAGGATATAGCAGGGCAGAGCTCAAGAGATGGTGATTTCCAACTTCCTGCTGCTGGCCTTGGGGGGGAAGGTGACGCTGCTTAGCCCAATTATTAACTCAACTTCTGAATTATTTAGATTGCTGGAGCGATTGTAGTTAGTGTAGACACTCTGAGCCTTTGGCCACAGGAATGCATGTCCTTCAGTTCTGGGGTTGGTTCCCTTGAGGATGCTGAGTGGGAAGGTTTCCCCATGGTGTGCACATATCTGCTGAGGCTTGTCTGGAAATCTATGGTGTCCATTCCCTTTAAAAGCATTGGTCGGGCCTCTGCCTTCATCTTCATGTGAGTTTTCCCTTTTGTCTATGTGCGTCTGTTCAAATTCTGTGTGTGCATGTGCGTGAGAGTGTGTTGCATGTGGGTATGTTTTAGGCTGGGGCTAGGTGTACACATGTGTACATGAACGTGAAGGTCTGATGATAGCCTTGGATGTTGTTACTCTGAAGATAGCCTTGGATGTGCTGACCATCGTCTGTTTGATATACAGTCTCTTGTCCGCCTGGACTTGACCAAGTAGACTAGGCTGGCTGGCCAGCAAGCCACACACATCACCATCTCTGGGATCTCCCCAGCCACAAGCCCCCCCCCCTTTTAATAAGGATATCAGCCCTTTAAATAAGGATATCAGTGACATTGCATCAGGTAGCCATGCATGGTATTATATAACTAATTACTGCAACAACCCTATTTCTAAATAAGCTTACCATCTGGGGGACTAAGGATTCAGAGGATTCAGACTCTACGGCCTGAATTTTGAAGTGACATGATCCATAACAAGATCTCAAACCATCCCACTAAGGATAGCTTCTGTAAAACTAGAAATGTGGTGTTAATATTTGCTAATTTGGTATCATTTTTCTCTGCTAAAAAGTGCAGGTTTGTCAGATTGTCAGGTAATAATGTCTTGTGTAATATTGTAAGAGAGATGTTTAATGAAAGCAATTACTGAAACATTTCTTTAGTTAAACATCATGTAATTGTCTTCCCACAATGCGGCAGCTCAGCCAGGGGAAGGTCAAATCATCATCAATGAAAGCAGCTCTCTAATTCAGGGAGCTTAGGCACTTACTATTATCAGACAGAGTCAGAGTGCACTGTTGGATTTTTGCATTATAATATATCTGGGGGGTTGTGATTAATACTGATAAATAACACATACACTGCGTATTAATTTCCATTAGTTTAAGTGGCTCTGTATGCAGCCTTGCCTTTCGGTTAAGGAAAGAGAAATTTCAAACTTGTATTTAAAGACAGCCTCTGCAATAACTGTGATCTCAATGCATGGCATAGGATCCACTGGGTCTCTGTCTCTCCCGTGTGTGTGTGTGTGTGTGTGTGTGTGTGTGTGTGTATGTGTGTGTGTGTAAGAGAGAGAGAGAGAGAGAGAAAAAAAATTCTGTTTCTATTCTTTTTCTTTAGATGTAGTCATGTATTGAAAAAAACCCTCTTGAAAAACTACTATGTGTAAACCATGTAAGGTCTAAGTGTTAGAAATGCAAAGCCCAGTTGTTCTGAACCTCACAGTTCAGTAATAAGAAAGAGTGTGTCTCAGTCATCTCAGCTGCTATAATAAAAATGCCATTCCAGACCTGGAGAGATGGCTTAGCAGTTAAGAGTGCTGACTGCTCTTGCAGAGGACCTGGGTTTGATTCTCAGCATGCACATGAGAGCTGACAACCATCCATAGCTACAGTTCTAGGGGATCTAGCACCCTGTTCTGGTGTCTGTGGGCATTGCACAACAGAGGTGTACTTAAACACATGTATGCAATACACTCAAACACATAAAACGAGAATAATGCATAAAATATTTTTCAATATCATTACTTATAAGCAACAAATATCCTGTTCAAGTTCAAGCTGAGACAAAAAAATCTGAGAAGGACCTTCCTTCTCCTTCATAGATGCCCATCTTTTAGCTATGTCCTCACAGGGAAAAAGGGTCACAGAGTTCTCTTGCACCTCCTATAAGAGCACTAGTTCCATCCAGGAAGGACTCCTCTGTCATGATTTAATCAGCTCCCAAATGTCAGATTTCTACATACTCAAAGGGCACATGAGGCCCATGGTACAGTCACTAATCACTAATTATAAGGTGCACCTGCTTTTATCAAGATGAAATCTCGGGTATTAACACTCCCCTGAAACAACCAACGAATTATACCAATAATAATAGCACACATCAATTACAATACACACCAATAATAATAACTAACACACATCAATTACAATACACACCAATAATAATAACACACACCAATAACAATACACACCAATAATAACAGAATCCAATAACTCTTATGGTATTAGTCACATGGAAACAAAGGGTTATGATTTCTGAAGCAGAATGAGTAAAGAGAAATAGGGACTGACAGATTGGACAAGGTCACTGTTTCGAGAGTTCCCAGATCACAGTGAGCAGAGATGCAGCATCATCCATTATGCCCCAGTGGACTTGCTGAATTTAAGAGTTGGAGTTGAGAGTTCTGGGAGACCAAGTTCAAGGGTTCTCATGGTAGACTTCAAGAAAGAGGAATAGTAATCAGAGAAAGGGCCCTGGAGAGAGAGCCACCCCCATCTGCCACTGATCAACCTCTGTGTGTGTGTGTGTGTGTGTGTGTGTGAGAGAGAGAGAGAGAGAGAGAGAGAGAGAGAGAGAGAGAGAGAAAACCATTCAGGGTCAAAGGAAGAACCAGTTGAAAAATTAGAAGAGATAGTGCTCAGACCACACACAAACGTATGGTAGAAAATCTCATAATTCACATAATTTTTAGGCAGACTGCTCAACAGCAAGGAAAATCTTGTCCCAGTCTTAAAAGCTGTTCTAGTCTAGCTTAAAGGAGAGAAAACCAACGCTTGAATGGCTCAAACTCTCTCTTTACGTAAATGTGTCTCAAAACAAAGGTCAAGGATCATTATGGAAATACAAAAATGTCTGTCCTCAACAAGGCTAAATTCTAACGGCCTGGCATGCAAAGAAGCTGGAGCCCCACAGCCAGTGAAATCATATAGGACACTCATTGTAACGTTGCAGATTCTTAGGGTCTGGATTTTATGGCTCGGCCCACATTCACGTGTTCAAACTTGTTTCCTAATGGGATGTGGAGGTGGTGCTTTGACTACTGTTCTGATAAAAGCCCCAAGTGAGCCATCCTGCCCCTCCCTCCATGTGAGAGCACTGCTGGAAGGTAAAGTCCATGGGAAGCATCCAGCCTGCCCCTGCCATCCTTACAGGCATGCAGGACTCATGGGGGTTCTGCTCATTGCAGATGTCTCAGCGAGATGTGGACACTGTCAGAGACAGGAGCACAGCAGACATCCCCAACACTTAATGTCTGTGAAAGCAAGGCTGCCCCTGCACACCCAGACTGAGAGCCTCCTTGTGGCCAGCCTAGGATAGCTGCAAGAAAACAGCTCTAAGATATGAGAGCTCAGTCCACCAAAGCCTTGCGAACAGGGCCACCCCGGGTCCTGAGGGTCCCAACTCTTGCCCTCTCTTAATCTTGGGCTGCCTAGCCTCTGTGATGGTGTGAAATTAATGTATGTCATTGCGAGCTATTCAGCTTATGGTATTCGGTATGGCAGTCTCAAGAAAACAAGACAGGGATAGTCATAACAAATTATCGTGATCCAGGGAGTCAAGAAAGCAGGCCGTGCACACCTACATAGGACCCCGTCCTATCTTAAGAGCATGTTCTTCGCTCTTTAGTGAGACCTGCGCTCCATCTAGGACTTCTGTTCCTCCCTTTTGGAATGGGAATGTTTATCCCACATGTACTCTGCCATTCTGTTTTGAAGGCACGCAACAAGCTTGGAGAATAATTTGCCCCAGGATAAGCTGTGACTCAGGTCTTACACATATCTGATTTAAAAGCTATTTAGATGACATGTGGATTTTGAGTTAAGCAAGACTTTGTAGGCTGTTAACACAAAGTGAATGGATTTTGCAGGTGCAATAGACACAAATGGGCATTGGGTGGAGGGCTGGAATGTGAAGCTCTGAATGTGTGTGCCTCCTGAGAGCTGTGTGCCGAAACTTAATACTTAATGCAATAGCATTAGGAAGCAGTACCTCTGGGAGAAGGTTAGGTCATAAGAATGAAGAAACCTTAGAAAAGAGTCCGTTGGAGCTGGAGAGATGGCTCAGTAGTTAAGAGGCACTGGGTATTCTTGCAGAAGACCCAGTTCAATTCCCAGCACCCACATGGCAGCTAACAACCTTAACTTCAGTACCAGTGGATCCGATACCCTCACCTATTCTTGGCACTGCATGATACGAGTGCACTTACATACATGTCGGCAATACACTCATACACATAAAATTAGAATAATAAATAAAATATTTTTATTTTTTTTCTAATTAAATTAGTTTTTATTGATGCTTTGTGCATTTCATACATTTTTTCCAATTCAGTTCAGGCTTATTTCCCTTTCCCTCCCCCCCCCACCCCCACCCCATCCCAGATCATGCATTCTGCCATAACTGTCCTGCATCTTTCTCTCAGTTTTTTTTTTTCATTTTTAGCTATAAGTGATAATCCATGAGTACAAGCATCCTTCATGCAAAACCTATCTGCAGGCTGTTGTGCCCAAACACCTACAGCCCCACCATCCAGTGGGGGGTGACAGGTTGTTTGTTCAATCAAGTTGATCAAATGAGTGTCCAGACTAC
>VZQC01007114.1:1755126-1864907 GCA_009823505.1 Rhizomys pruinosus
TACCCAGTTTCGCCTAGACACTGTCTACAGGACACATGGTGTTTTAGGACTTAGTAAAAGTAAACGTGTATATTAAACAACATTGGTTTACAGAATCTGATAAAAATGGTAATGCATCTGAATTAAATGGAGATATAATTCACTGTTGCCCACATTTGCTTTACATAAAATCTGTAGAGCAAGAACTTTGGGATTGACACATACAAATATTCTCTATAAAAATAAAATATTTTTAAAATAATTTTAAAATCCCGATGGAACCTGTTTGTCCTTCATGGCATGTGTTGGGCAGCTGTATGGCCATCTGTAAGGAACGGTGCCCTCTCCAGACACAAAACCTTCTACTGTCTTAATCTGGGGCTGCCTAGCCTCTCTGATGGTGTGAAATTAATGTATGCCATTATAAGCTACTCGGCATATGGTATTCTGCATGGCAGCCTCAAGAAAGCAAGTCAGGGATAGTCATAACAAATTATAGCTGAGCCAGGGAGTCAAGGAAATACCCCCATCACAAATGAGAACTGAAGTTGTTGCCTAGAACAGTCCTCCAAAAGAAAGACCGTGAACAGGTGCCTTCTTACTAAGCTTGGTTGCACTTGCTTGCTTAGAATCATCAAAGCTAGGCTTCTTAACAGTTATTCTTTACAAGAAAGGGCCTGGAGGAAGAGCAAGGGCCTGGAGAGGTTGCTCAGTGGTTAGAGCACTGACCATTCTTACAAAGAACCTAGGTTGATTCCCAGAATCAACCTGGGGCTAACAAGCATCTGTAACTCCATTTCCATGTTATCCAATGGCCTCTTCTGACCTCTGCGGGTGGACATTGTGCAACACAGGTGCATTTACACACATGCAGGCTATACACTCATACACATAAAATAAAAATAATAAATAAAATATTTTTTTAAAAAAAGAAAGGAGGCGTAGAGAGAGTCAACCATGCCTCCCAAGCAACAAGTTGGCCCTACTTGCACAAGGGGAAGGGGCTAAGGGTGAGGAAGCAGTGGAGAGGCTCTCCACTATTTTGTGTGGCTGTAGGGAAGTCATGATCCAGGCCTAGATGGAAACTTCCCAGCGTGGCCTTGGGAGGGGAACATCCACAGTCTTATATGTAAGCCTTCACCCACTGCTCTTTAAGTAAGCCCAATGAACTCACTGGTCTCCCAGACTCCTGATGGTGGAATTATACCTCAGTTTGGCATAGGGATGAAGGGGCGGGGCTTTACGTTGGCCTCCAAGAAGGAGTTTTAGCTACACATGTGAAAAGTGAGCAGACAGGAGTGAGGAGTCCAGCAAAGAGAAAAGTCACTTGTGAGAGACACACGATAATGGACCTTAGAGCAGAAGAATCCATTTAGAGTTTCTTTGTGACTGTCTTATCTGTAGTCCACTGTGGCCAAAAGCCAGGAGAAGCAAGAGAAAAATCAGGAGTGTCAGTCATGTCGGAAGGAGGATGCAGAGCACTCCAAGCTAGAAAATCCTGAAGGTAGAGAAAATGGACCCCCGAGCCTCCACAGCCCACGCTCAGTCCTGCCGCGCACTGTGTTCATAAATCAGTGTTGTGAGTGACGGGGTGTGACCAGACACTTTTAAGAAGAGGATCTACATTTAGATGTTAGATAAACCTCATTCCCAAATGTCTGAGGGATACATTTGTGGACACATATAGTTAGGAGAATGAGCCAGGAACTCTTAGGCACAACTAGGGCAGGAAAAGAGAAAGGGGCTTTAGGACCCTGAAACACTGGAGAGATGTCTGGGATGTAGCATTCAGAAACATGGGTAAAATCATTGGAGAATGACAGGAAGAGAATTTTATTGAAAGACCACTGTTTGCTTTGACAGATCTGCCTGAGAGGTCATTCATCCTTAATATGACCATGTATACAGTGGGTGTCCCACTGTACAGATGGTAAGCTTAAAGTTCTGAAGAGTTAAAGAGCTTACTCAGAGACAAGCTTTATGTATTTGTGAGGGCTCTAAGCATGCACTCAGTCAGCACACTCTACCTCCACCTGAGAAAGAGAGTGGTTCAGTCCATGAGGTTCAGATCACAGGCACTCACGTAAAAAATCTGGGTGATGCAGAGACAAGAGGATTCTGGAAGCTTGTTGGGACAACTACCCAGATCAGTGAGCTCCAGGTGCACTGAGAGTCTCAAAAATAGGGCAGAGAACATTGAGGAAGATTCTCAGTATGGACCTCTGGCCGATCTTCACATGTATACACATGTGTACATGTACATACACACACACACACACACACACACACACACACACCTGTGTGCACATAAGCACAAAGTATCAGAAGGTGAAATAAGCTCATCTTACTCCACTTTCCAAACCATACTGCTTCCAGGTCTGTTTAACACACAGACCACAGTACATGTATGTGACATAGTACCATGCCAGTCAGACAGTACTCCAAGGGTTACAGAGTACTATGCAGATTCCACAGTACCAAATAGGGTTACAAAATAGCATACGGGTTTCAAGTACCACGAGAGCTGCCCAGTACTACTGTGTAGGTTGCACAGTCCATGCAAGGGCACAGAACCCTGTGGGTTGTCCTGAGGTGACAGGCCCCTATTGCTGCTGCGCATTCCACATTGTCTTTCTCAGAGCTCACCACTACTCTTTGGAATCACGATTGCCTGGTCCTTGTGGCTTTGTGTTTAAACTGACCCAACCACCCTGCTAATAATCCTGCAAAGCTTTCAAAAATCCATGTCATTTCTACACATGGAATTCAAATGAACCTTGAGACACTATCCTGCAGTGAGGAATTTCTAAAAGTCAGCCCTCACACTACAACTGTTCGCAAAGAGAAACTGGCCAATATTCATAATTCCTGAACCATATGCTGAGGCAGAGCACATTTTAAATATCAAGAACATTTACTCAAGACCTTCCCAAATGGTTTGGAAATTTTATTTGGGGTTTGGACAAGCATCAAAACATGTATTTACCTGACAGACCATGGCCTCCCTAAACCCTCCTGGTTTGTATATTCTTCAGGTCCAGAGGATAAATGTATATATTCATTCAGTTTTGCATCTATTTTTGCCCCAAACCTGGGAAGGACACTGAAAGACACACATTGTCTCATGAAAGGAACTCTAACATGGTCTTCTGCACACAGCGTTCCCCTTTTTATTTGTTCAGTATGAAAAACAAACAGTGAGCATATGGAAGGAGAGAGGGAGCACGGGAAACTTTGAAAAATATTTTGTGTGGGTTTGATTTTGGTTACACAGGAATTAACGTCTTGAAGGATTTAGTACAATGTTTTCTTCATTCCCAGGGAATTTCCTAGTAAGAGAAGAGCAGACTTGTTTGTCCTTCGGCAAACATAGCTTTGGGAAGAAAGCAATTCTGTGGATTAGAGAAATCCAAAGAGAGAGGCATTTCATAGAATTATGCCAGACTCTAGGAAAACTTTGAAACAATCCCAAGTATTCTATTTGCTGCTACCTTACTTTTAGCAGAACTGTCCTTTTACAACTAGAGTTTGGGGGCTGGAGGGATGGCTCAATGGTTAAGAGCATGTTCTATTCTTGCAAGGGACCAGAGTCCTGATCCCAGCACCCACTTCAGGCCACTCACAATCACCTTAACTCCAACTCCAGGGGATCCAATGCCCTCTTCTGGTTTCTCTAGGCACAGATGCACACAGACAAATTCATATGCACCTAATTAGAAATTAAATCTTTAAAACTATAGGTTGAAGAAAAATGTTTAAGTTTATCAGAATTAAATATCTACATGAGCACTCCTTAGCTCCATAAACCATGAAACAATGAGATGTTATAAACATGACGAGACTGTGATATCAATTTAACAATGAGGCATTCAGAGTGCTGTAGACTGCTGTAAATGTACTTAATTCTAATTTTCAGATCTCCTGCTTTTCCTGACCCTATGTGTCCTGTGTGTGTCCTATATAACTTCTTTCATATCACTCTTTGTTCACAGAAAGAAGGCCATCTTTCTTTGCCCAAAGTGATCTGAAATTCTACTTTTTGCAAGAAATCTTCTCTGATGACTATGCAGGAAGAGACAGTGATGGAAAGATGGAAGGATTCTCTTTTTGTTGCAGTTATGAGAGTCTGACAATTCTTTGACTTTAATTTTAAACAAAATAAAGAGGAAGACACAGCTAAACGGATGTTCATGCCTGGCTGTACCTCTTACTTTTATAGGATGGTAGCTTATTGAAAAATACTCCCATAATATTAAGTCCACCAATAAATTTATCCTCCATTCAAGTATCTAAAAAAAGGTGATCTTTTATTCCATATAAAATTAAATTATATCTATTACAAGTAAATAAATACAAACACTCATACACAGACATGCTTATTAATCTTTCAATTTTTAAATAATCAAATACCCCTTTTAAAAACAGCAAATATAATAGCATATTTTGTCCTTAGAACTGTGGTTTTTTTTTGTGTGTGTGTAGAACAGAAGCTCTCTTGTGGATTTACAAGCTTTGAGAAATATGAATATAATAAAAGGGGCCACTGTCCCTGACATCCTATGAAAACCCAGCACTTGTTTTTAAAATAGTAAATGCAAAACACATTCTAATTAATAGCCATAACCCTGTTACTTGATAGATTTATTGGGGTGACTGTATTGCAAGTGTGCCACCTTATAGACCAGAAATTTATAGTGAAGTGAAGATTTGCTCTACAAATAAAAGAAGCTATCACTGCATATAAATCTGGATGTGTGCATAATTGAAAAGCGCTATAGAAACAGAAATGGGGCGGGAATGAGCGAGCGATTCCTGGAATTGATGCCCATTGAATCTCTGCCCATTTCTAAAAAAGAACCTTGAAAAAAACATATCCTGGCAAAATACGGGCTTCCATTACTTTTCATTTTCTCTTGCCAGGATCAGAACCAGATGTTCTGTAATATCACAGAGTCTGTTCTATTGGCATTTTCGGTTGTATTAACTTCAGCAACTACTGGAGATTTTATGTGAGAAGATTCACAGGTGAGCATCATCCAAATTTCCTGAGACACTGGGAGTATTATGGGGTTGGAGAAGAAAAGCAAATGTGCCCCAAATAGTGTGTTGTGTCTTCTTCTCGGACCTGCACTCCTTTGTGTGGGGGGTGACACACAACCATGTGCTCATCACACATGGAACAACACAACTGAAGTCAGACTATACAACTACAGAGCTTTGTGTTATCAATAAAAATGAGTCCTGGCTTCAGGTGTGGTGGAGACGCAGATGTGAAAGAGCCACTGAAATAACCCACAGAATCGAATGGAGCCGAGAACGAGAGGCTAGAGAGGGGTGGGGTCTGAGCACAAGCAGTTCTTGCACAGGCCCTCCATTCAGTTCCCAGCACCCACATCAGACAACTCACAACTGCTTCTACCTTCAGCTCTGGGGGTCTGATACTCTCTTCTGGCCCCTGAAGGCACGTAAGACTCATGTACCTGTCAACATACACACAAACACATACACACATTTAAAAATAAATCTTAGGGCTGGAGAGATGGCCTAGCGGTTAAGAGCGCCTACCACTCTTGCAGAGGACCCGGGTTCGATCCCCAGCACCCACATGGCAGCCGAGAACCGTCTGAAACTCCAATTCCAGGAGAACTCCAGTTCCAGGGGAATCCGACACCCTCTTCTGACCTCCGCGGCATTGCACGACACGGGTGCACAGGCTTGCATACACATACAGAAATAAATAAAATTAATAAAAATAAATAAATCTTAAAAAATGAAATTTAGGAAAGGACCTTCTTCAACTGTATTATGCCTTGGCTGGGTGTCCACTCCCTCCTCTCCCTTTCTTAGCCTAATCTGTTTATAAAATAAGCAATTTCAATGCGAATGACTCGAATGACTCAGTTCCAGGCCTGGAACTTAGATAGGTACTAAGATACTGGTAATTATTTACGGTGATTAGACAATGTATGATCTGTTGGTTTAAAATAAAATTATCCCAATCACTGCAGGTGTGAACTCTGCAGAGGTGAAAGACTGGTGACACTGGTTCTAAAAGTAGAAGATTAGAAAATAATCACATCATGATGCGGGATGACTTGGCACCTGGAGACAGGTTTATGATTCAGAGTTGAGCACCGCTGTTGTAACCTGAGATCAACGCAAGGTGACTCAAGGGACTTTATTTCCTTCCCTCCCAGGGAAACCATGGCAGGTGAGCAGCAACAGGAACTGGAGTGGATCTCCTTGGCTGGGCTGGGCTGGCTGACTGCATGGAAAACGCAAGCAGAGGCAGCAGCGGACCACCGGGACTCCAGAATCCCCCGTGCGCTGCCCAAGCTCCGAATCCACACGAGAGCAACAGTTGTTCTGCCTACGACATGTGGAATATCAGAGTAATTATTAGGGAAAAACCAACTATGGGAGACTATACTACTGTGCTTTTCATTTTAGGGTTTTCTTTTTTTGGAACAGTTT
The DNA here is from genome assembly GCA_009823505.1 of Rhizomys pruinosus. Lineage (NCBI taxonomy): Eukaryota > Metazoa > Chordata > Mammalia > Rodentia > Spalacidae > Rhizomys > Rhizomys pruinosus. The sequence goes on from VZQC01007114.1 coordinate 1,761,580, forward strand.
ACACTGATTATACTCATTAAAAATTCTCTTGCGTCTTTTGGTTTGAATAAGAAACATCCCCTAAGGGCTAATGTATTTAAACACGTGGTTCCTACTTGGTGGCCTTGTTTGGAGAGATGATGGAGCTTTTTTAACAAGTGGAGGCTTGCTGGAGGAAGTACATCTCTAGGGGCAGGCTTTGAAGGTTTATACTATCACCTCACCTCTCTCTCTCTCTCTCTCTCTCTCTCTCTCTCTCTCTCTCTCTCTCTCCTTGCTTTCTGTGTGTGGATTGTGGATGAAAATATGATCCGCCAGCTTGCTGCTCCCTGCCACCCTGTTGTCCCTGACTGTGACCATGCCTGTCCCACTGTGAGCCACTCTATCGATCTTTGGCCTTTAAGTTGCTTTCGTCAAGGGTATTTATCACAGCAACAGAACAGGAACTCCTATAACTCTGGATCTCTGGGTCAGTTGGAGTGCTCACCTAGCACGTACAATGCCTGAGTTCAACCCCTTAGCACTGCATAGACCAGGCATGGTCCTTTACACCAATAATCCTTGTACTTGTGTGGTAGAAGCAGAAGGGTCAAAATTGAAGGTCATCCTAAGATACATGAGACCCTGCCTCAAAAATAAAATTCTCTAACTCTCTTAACACTCAGATTACAGAAATGAAACATTAGCTTGGAAAGTACCAATCACTGAGGGCGAAGCTGATCAAATGATGCCACCAAAATTTAGTTCAAGACCAAGGACAAGAAACCAGTTCAAATGTGTGTCTCATGGCTCCATTCATTCTACCAGACAGTAGCCCTGAGAACCCAGTGCTAACTACAGGCTCCATACACTCGTCCACTGTTCAACCAAAGCAATACTTGCTTTTTTTTTTTTTCTTTTTCTCCATTCTTCTGGTTGCTGGGAATACAGAAGGGAACATACAAACCCTCTGCACTTTTAGAGCTCAGTGTTTATTCAGTTTTTTATCTCTCATAAAGCTTTAAAAACATTTCCACTTTCATTTGAAGTCTCATGTTTGGAGAAATGAAAAAAAGAGTTCAGAAAACTAATGCTATGCTGAAGTCTGTGACCTACGGACCATTTCAAACTCATGAAATCACACTTAACAACTGGGCGTCATTTGGGTTTGAATCTGAAGAGCCCCCAATGAGCCCAGGACAGTAACACTTGGCCCCCACATGCTGGTGCTTTTGGACAATTGTGGAATATTCAGGAGCTGGAAGCTGCCATGGTAAGTGAGTCGCTGGGGTGGGCTTCTGAAGGTCGTAGCCCAGCCCCGGGCCCTTTCTCCTATTTCTTGTCTTCCACAAAGTGAACAGCCTCCATCATACAGTCCCACTGCACCACCGCAATGAACTGAAACTATGAACCGAAATAAATCTTTCTTCCTCCAAGTTATCTCTGACAAGTATGGTAATCACACCAACACAAAAGAAGGGACATGGGGGCTGGAGAGATGGCCTAGCGGTTAGGAGCACCAACTGCTCTTGCAGAGGACCCGGGTTCAATCCCCAGCACCCACATGGCAGCTGAGAACCGTCTGTAACTCCAATTCCAGGAGAACTCCAGTTCCAGGGGAATCAAGACCCTCTTCTGACCTCCGCGGCATTGCACAACACTGGTGCACAGATCTACATGCAGAAAATATATTCATACAAATAAATATATAAATAAATAAATAAATAAATAAATAAATAAATAAATAAATAAGAAGGGGCATGGGTGTGCTGACACACCACCTCTTGGATTGTCTTTGAATGAGCATCGTTCCTTTATGCAAGACACTATCAGTAGAATTGTATCATAATTTTACTCCATAAGAGATCATTTGCAGCTAGCATGGAATCAGGTATGGATTAGCTAAGAACAGAAGTTTAATGTGAACAAAGCTTGCTTCTTCGTGTCTTCTGTGGTGTGCATTTCACCAAGAGTGGCAGCATCTCTTCACCATGGTGACACAGCCCTATTCTTAAATCCTCCTGATCTTTTTTTTTTTTTTCTAACTCTGAAACCAACATTCTCTTTGGAGGAAGATATACAGGTGTGTAAACAACCAGCAAGGTAACCCAAAGAAAGGGGTTATTGCATGTAAGGCTGGAGACCCAAGTTCAATCCCCAGGACCCACATCAAAGCAGGAGAGAAGCAACTCCTCCAAGTTGGCCTCTGGCCTCTGCAGGTGCACAGTGGCATGTATGTGCCCACACTCACATAGCATATACACACATGCACAAGCAGAATAATTAACATATTATTAAATGTAGAATGAAGTGAGACTTTTCAAGTAAAATAGCCCACATGTTTTGGCATAAAAAAAAGCTTTAGGTTGAACAAATGTTATCAAACCCACCTACCACTAATGCTAGATAGACTGTTGAGCATGGTTTGCCAGGAGGCTGAGTGGGAGAAACACGGGGTGACTTGAGGCAGATCCTTCTTTTTCAGATCCTCACCAATTTCAACATAAAAACATAAAGAGGAAGGGCAGTGAGATAGCTCAGCAGGCAAAAGTGCTTGTCACGTGGCAAGATGACCTCAGTTTGTTCTGTGATCTTCAAACACATATCATGGAATGAATGTGCCCTCCTCCTACCCAACACATCACACACACACACACACACACACACACACACACACACACACACCAATAAAGAAATATAATAAAAATAAGTGAAAGCCTACAGAGTGGGATGGAGAGAATGCGCACTGGTTAAGAGAACTGGCTGCTTTACAGAGGACCTGAGTTCACTTCCCAGCACCCACATGGCAGCTAACACTATCCATAACTCCAGTTCCAGGGCATCTGGTGCCTGTTCTCGTTCTGCAGTCACTGCCTCCATGCACACAGGCAAACATTTACACACATAAAATAAATATAATGTGTTTTTTTAAAACCTATGTAGGCAATGAAACACTGATAATTCAAGATAGAAACAACAAAGAAGAAAGATAACATGTCAGAATTCTAGAGAAATTTCTAGAGAAACCTCATCAAATGTAAGCACCTGAAATGTGAGTTTGGAAAAATCAGATCCAGGTTTTGTTGCTCCATGGGTCCTCCTGGGGGAAATGAAATAAAGCTGCTTTGTATAGCTCACTGACTCAGAGACCCACAGCTCATGCCAGCCAAGCTCTCTATAAGGCACTACTTTGGGAGAAGACCAAGGACTGTTCCTATCTTCCCTGTTCAATCTTAGTTATCCACATCTTCTCAGATTTAACAAATTACAAAAACCACATTGAAAATAATCTTTCTTTGCAGCCCAAGTAGTGGAGTTTCTACAAGTGTATTAAGAAAACTAAAAATTAAAAGGAACTCAGAGCTGCACCAGTTCAGCAGAATAGCACTTTATATACTCCACTGATTATTAAACACCATATTCATGACTGCCAAAAAGTAGAAATTATGTGAGATCTACACAAGCGAACCAGAATCTCACTGATGTGATCTTCAACTCAAGTAACCCAGACTCATATTTATTAGTAAGTATGAAGTCTGTAAACCTGCTTCTTCATTTGAATAAAATCACAATATATACACGTGGGCTGGAGAGATGGCTCAGCAGTTAAGAGCACTGTCTGCTCTTCCAGAGGACCTGGGTGCAGTTCCCAGCACCTGCATGGTGGCTGACAACTGTCCATAACTTCCACAGGATCTGACATACTCTTCTGACCTCCACAGGCATTATACGACATGGGGGTACTTACACACATACAGGGAAAACATTCATAGACATAAAATAAAAATAATAATTTAAACTTTTTTTCAAACTTAAGTTTTAATATAAAAATTCCCAGTTTGACAGATGATAAAGTAATGAAATTCCCTTCTGTTGACTCAGCCTGTGCTACTTTTATTACTGTGGCTTTTAGTACTTTAACTGTGTGTGGTTACGCTAAGATTCCTCCTGCCCCTCAGTAATACAGATATTCCTATGCAGGGTAGATGGTTAAATTATAAAACTTTCAAATAGTCTCTTTAACTTGACCAACATTTAGGTAATGACAAAGCCTTCCCCTTGTTACTGAGTAAACTGTTAGCTATCTACACTCTGGAGAGAGATGTCCAATATGCTTTGATTTTTTTTTTTTTTGATGTACTTTGGTGTAGTGAAAGTACTCTAGATTGCTAAAGTACATTGTCCAACAATTCTTTCAAAGAAGGTATATCAGAAATAAACTTCTTGAATTCTTCAATATCAAAAAATATCTTGGTTTTGCCCTTAAATTTAATCCCAGCTTGTCAGGATAAATGATTCTTGGTTGAAGCCATTCTTTCTGCAGAATTTCTATGATTCTGATCCACAAACTTCTAACATCTATGGTGCCTGGTGACAAGTCAGCGGGCACCATAAACTATTTTGTAAAAGATACAGAATATATACCTGCTCACACACACAAACACACACACACACACACACACACACACACACACACATCCCTTTTGAAGACAATGTTTACAATGGAGTCAGTAGCTCTAAAAAAATCCAAAATTAGACCTACTTTGGTAATCAAGAAAAAATTGTCACACTGGGTAAAATTTAAGAAAAGAAACCATAACTATCCTAATCTATTAAAACTAAAAGAGCCAGCCAGGCATGGTGGTGCACATCTTTAATCCCAGCACTCGGGAGGCAGAAGCAGGAGAATCTCTGTGAGTTCAAGGTCAACCTGGTCTACACAGTAAATCCCAGGCCAGCTGGGGCTACAGGGAGATTCTGTCTCAAAAAGGACCAAAAAAAATGCCAATGGAATAGGTTACAACTGTATATAAATAGGAAGCGCTTTCAAGGAACAAGTATGAAATAACAAGAGGTTTTCTAAAATAGGAATAGTCAAAGAGAGAATTAGGCCTTCGGTGAATGCAATCCAACCTTTCATCTTAGAATGAAACAATCAATGTATTAAAAGTGTGCACCAAGAAAGTAAGAGACATGGGTGCTTGTGAATGTAAATTCAAGGTTACATCAAGTTAGACATCCAAACGAAGAGCAGAAATATGAGAGCCTTTGGTCATAAGCAAAGACACAACTAAGGAAAACACTACGGATTAAAATAGTTGGTATAGGCAATTGTGAGCAGTGTGTAGTGGTGCAAACCTTTAATCCCAGCACACAGGAGGCAGAGGCAGGCAGATCTCTATGAGTTCAAGCCCACCCTGGTCTATTTACAGAGTTCCAGGACAGCTGGAGCTACAGGGAGACCCTGTCTTGAAAATAAAAAAAAAAATGACATAGACAAGGGTGGAGTTTTCTTATATTCATGCAGAAAGATTGAAAGAACCCCATCACAAAACCTTTCCAGGAGAAACATCAGAAGTTCAAAGTTATGAAGACCTCCTCAGATATCAGGAGGGATTCAGCTCACCCATATATACCTGAGCAGACACTTTCACACTGCTTACAAGGAATTTTCTCTGTCCTCTGTGAAAACATATTCTCAAATACTTGAGAAAATGAAGAATAAAATGCTTTTTATGCAGTTTTGCAGAAGACCTAAACAAACCTATAAATAAAATTTTTAGAAGTTGAAGAATGAAATAAACTAAATACAGATTAGTTTTAAATGACTGCATGCATATAGATATAACTTTAATTGTTACATGTTACATGTCAAGATTATTCTGAAGGAAGTGCAGTACAGAGATCTTTTTATGCTGATAGAAAGACAGAGAAGCACAGGCTTTCAGGCTCATTCCATTGGCCTGTGCATCTGTGATGGTTAGTGTTGGTAACTTGACTGGCTCTAAAATCGCGAACAAAGCAAGCCCAATCCATGCCTATAGGATTATCTAGATCAGGATAACCATGGAGAAAAGACCCACCTTAACTGGAGGCTGCATAGTGCCATGGGATGAAGTCTTTGACAAAATATAAAGAAGAAAGATAGCCTGCAGCTACACATTATAATTACCTGACCAAATGTAAGCCTGACTCTTAAATTTAGTTTTTAAGAGTGGCCCTGAAGTGGGAGGACACTTGTTCCCTTAGAGATCTGCTGGAACTTTGCTCATAGAACTGTCTTGTTGGAGCTCTGACTCTGGAACTGTGTCCTGAGTCACGTCCCTCCCATACTTGGTTTCTCCAGCTTCGGTTTGGGATGCAGGCGCAAGCTTGGCTCCATCCTTATCTTAGCAGACCACCCTGCCCTTTATCCCTCTTTCTAGAATCTCTCACTCACCCAAAGTCATGTGTCTATTCCAATCTCTACTGTGAACAATGGAGATGAGGGAGCCAGCTTTCAGCATGTTGATATGTCAGTTCTCATGCATACCAAGCTCATTCAGTCATTTATCTTTTGGGGTGGAATACCAATTTGAAGTTGCCTACGAAACAAGATCAGGTGCTCATCTCACAAGACACAAGAGGACATGTTTTTGTTTTATTGGGATCAATTAAAAGTCTTAGTCCAAATTATATCCATTAATAAAAGTTATTGCAACGATGGCTGAGCATGTGTGTTCGCCTCTTGCTGCTTCCTGACAGCAGACACACTGTGGTTAGCTGCCTCATATTCCTGCTCAGAGTTCCCACCTGTGAGCCCAAACAACCTTCCTTAAGTTACTTTTTTTAAGGCATTTTCTTGTAAAAACAAGACAAACATCTAATACACATATCTTAAGAAAAATTAAAATTAAGCCTTAATTCGTATTTGGCTAAAGGGATAAAGTTAATACACTATGCATACTTTGGATAAGCAGTAATGCATATGAAATGTGTACTTCTTAAAATTAACAGACTTTTTTAAAATGATGCAGAGAAAAGTATTGAACAAGACAAAAATTTTCAATAAGATTAACAGAAATCTAGTATATAAGGGGGTTGTGTAAATAATAACACATCCGGATCATAGTTATTTTGAAAGTGAAGGTTCTGAGATTTATGACTTGATAAATAAGATGGCATTGCATGGTGTGAAATAATATTAAATGGTAAAAGATCAGAAACTTTTATACAAATAGAAAGCAAAAGGAAATTATAGAAGATATTTCAGTCAGAGAAAAATGCTGAAACAAAAGATGGAACTGTTAAACATCTAAGTTGTTGGACAGCAATCCTGGACTCAGGTGTATCTTGAGTGTGTTCAGGCTACCAATATGCTTAGGACACTAGGCAGAGCACACTGTTTTCAGCACTGCACACGTTCCCTCTTTAGCCTGTCCAACTATGGGTTCAGTAACCCCACAGAAGTAAACTCAGCAAAACAAACAAAAATGCCAGCTAACATAAGAGGAAGCATGAAGTCATGGAAACAGACTCCATTGGAAAGCATCGCCATTTTCCTAGTAGGAAGATCCCACGATGTATGCAGCATCAAATCTCTAAAAATTAATTTACACATGTAATAAAATGCCAATGAAAATTCACAACTTTAAAAATGATATATTTGTTTTTATTATGAGTGTTTGCCCGCATATATGTATATGTGACACATGTGAACCATGCCTACAGTTGCTAGTGTTTGCTTGTGTATACGTATGTGCAACATGTGTACAGTGCCTGCAGTGCTACAAGACAGTATTGGATTCCCTGGACCTGGAGTTTCAGACAGTTGTGAGCCACCATGTTGTGCCGAGAATCAGATTGGGTCCTCTGGAAAAGCAGCCAATACCTGTAAATGCTGAGCTATCTAGCCCTTAAATTCACAACTTCAGAAAAGGGTCAGAAAGATTTTAAGGGACAAGACACCCACTGATACTTCTTGCATTCTAGACATGACAGGGAGCCTGCACCTGTGATGTCTTTACAGTATTGAAGTCTATCCAGAGCTGTATAATGACATAACCAGGTGACAGGCCAAGATGGGGGAGAGGACATTTCACCAGATCCTACATCAAGATGAAAACATGCAAGCAGTCAATGGACGTGGAGGGAGAGGATCAGCTTTCTTCAGAGATGAGATCTCTGAGAGGTGATCCCATGTAGACAGCCCTAAACATGGGTACACACAAGCACCACTAAATGGACTCAGTGCATAGTGTGTGTGTGCACACACATGTGTGTGTGCACGTGTGTGCACTTGTTTGTATGTGTGTGCATTTGCATGTTTGTGCATGCGTGTGCATGTGTGTGCATTCATGTGTGCACATGTGTATGTGTGTGCATGGGTGTGTGTGTGCAAATGTGACAGTGATAATCAAAGAAGTCAAAGAAGATGAGAAATTCTAAGGGAATAAGAGGAGAAAAGAGGGAGTCAAAGGGGGAACTGAGCAATGGATAGAAATAATCCAATTATAATATTTATAATGTTCATGTATGAAGCTTTCAAAAAATTATAAAAGTATGTATCACTCATCAATAAGCAGAACATATTCTAAAAATATCCTTAGAAAAGATGACTAAGATGACAAACGTAGCAATATTTCCCTCCCTGATATTGAAACATAATAAAGTTCCACTGAAAATGGTAAAATACTGTGTATAGATGAGCAGAAATTAACAGAAATCACATAGAAAATCATAAGTTGATTCTATATAAAGTATAGGCACTATTTTATGTAAAGCACCATTTTAGTCAGCAGATAATAAAGAGATGATCTTACAAATGAATCTAAATTATCTAAATATTAGAAGAGAACTTATAGTAGACTCATCTCATGACAAAAACAAAAACATTGGAAGACTTGGAATGAACTTGCCACCCGACCCAGCCATACCACTCCTGGGCATGTACCGTCAAGACTCACCCCACCGCAGAGATACATGCACGGCCATGTTTATTTCAGCTCTCTTCACGATAGCAAGGAGCTGGAACCAAGCCACGTGCCCCTCAACTGACGAGTGGATAGAGAAAATGTGGTACATCTACCCAATGGAGTTCTATGCAGCAGTAAACAAAGATAACATCATGAGCTTTGCAGGAAAATGGCTGGAGCTAGAACACATCATGCTGAGTGAAGTAACACAGTCCCAGAAAAATGAACAATGAATGGTATCCCTCATTTGTGGCTGCTAGTGCCAATTACCTAGTTGTAAGTATTTCTTGTGCACGGCCCTTAAGCTTTTGTCCAAGCAGTTGGGAGTGATGCATATTGGAAACAACGACAACAACAACAGAAAGTACTGCATCAAAGAACTGACTGAAACAGTGAACTTCTGCTCAAAACAGTCAACTTCCACATGGAGAATTTTAAGAAAGACTGAAAAAGAGATGAAAAGCATGTTTGGCAGAATGCATGAGCTCTAGTGGGGTGGAGGGATAGGGTGGGGGACACGGGTCTAGATTTGATAATCTTGTACAAAATATATATTAAAAAATAATAAATAAAAAAAGAAAAGAAAAAAAATAAATCCCAGTTGCTTACAGTTAACTGATAAAATAGAAAATCACATTAGGTGAAAGTGGATCTAGTTATAACAAGAGATCAATTATTAAACATAAAAACAGATAAAAGTAAAGGAAACTTTACCAGAGAATTAAACAGTGTTGTATGTTCCTATATCAAAGATTGAAATATACCAAAAAATCATTAAATTTTAAATAGGTAAGCTAAAAAATTGAGGGTAATATCTGCTGTATGAGATAACCAATAGGGTTCTGTCACTACTATAGAGAAAATTGTCAAAAATTAATATGGATGGGATGGAGAAATGGCTCAGCAGTTCAGAACAGGTATTGATCTTGCAGAAGAACCAAGTAAGATTCCCAGAATCCACCTAGGATGGCTCACAACCACCACTAACTCCAGTTCAAGGAGATCTAGCACCCTCTTCTGGCCTCTGCAGGCACTGCACTCATGTGTACATATCCAACACAGAGACACACATATACACATATTTTTTTTTAATTACTGGGAAAACAACCTTCTACAAATCAGTGAAGAATGTGACTCAATTTACAAATAGTGCAAATGATAAAAATGTCCAAACTCATGAGCAAAAGTAAATATTTTTAAATACCTAGGAAGTTGATATCATTTTAAGCTACATTTTAAGGAAATGAGAAATTTCCCTAAACATCTCTGCATAAAAATGTTACAGTAATAGTGAGCCAACTAAGAACATTGTCATAAATCCAAAAAACAAATTTAATGTAGCCATTAATATAATTCACTAGAACATTACCTCACTGTAAATGGAAACACAAGAGTCTGAAGTGCTCCCAATGTATAATTAAATTATATGTCATATTTTGACTTATTTTTCAAAAGATGTTTTTTATTTTATTTATATCTGTGTGTATGTGTGTATATGTGTGCGTGTGCATGTGTGTGTGTGCACTTGTGTGTGTGCCACGTGTACAGGTGCTCTCAGAGGCCAGAAGAGGGCGCCTGATCACCTGGAGCTGGAGGTACAGGCAGTTGTGAACCATCCGACATTGATATTGGGATTTAACTCAGGTCCTCCAGAAGAGCAACAAGTGATCTCATTGGCCGAGCCATCTTTCCAACCAAGGTTTTATTATATATATATATAAAGTAAAAGAATTGAAAAACACTGTAAAGCAATAATGTAGGGACTAAAGATAAAGAAAGAATGTGAAAGAAATCAAAGTGCCCTGCTTTCATGAGCATGAGCTCCTGTTGATATAGTACAAGATATTAGGAAATATGAATAAATATTAGTTATCTCTTCAGAGTGGAATTATGGAACATTCACAAAAAATGTTTAAATATTTCAACTATCTTCCCAAATGGAATATTATTTTCATACTAAAAAATATAACTAATTAACTTCTCAATCCAAATTGTTTCTTTTTTTTTTTTTTTTTTTTTTTGTCTTTTCGAGACAGGGTCTCCTATAGCCCCAGCTGGCCTGGAATGCTCTGTAGACCAAGCTGGCCTTGAACTCACAAATATCTGCCTGCCTCTGCCTCCCGAGTGCTAGGATTAAAGGCATGCACCACCACGCCCAGCTCAATCCAATTTCTTATGAAAAATACCCTAAATGGAACTTTTCAATGTTGACATACTATTAAATTATTTTCTATAATGTTGGAAACACATCTTTTACTCAGGATTAAAAGTTGAAATCAGAAGCATTACTGAGTTTATTTTAATGACGTGTCTATGCCTGTGTACATATGAATTTGTGTGCCTGTTAGTGCAGGTACCTCCAAAAGTCTGAAGTTTGATTCCCTCAGATTTGTAGATACAGGATGTTCTGAGCAGTCAGACCCAAGTGCTCCAGTCCTCTGCAATGGCAGCAAGTGCTTGGAAGTGCCGAGCCATCTATCCAACCCCAGAAGCATTATGTTACTTGTGGCCATCTGAGGGAAGTTCCCCCAAAGACATCCTTTCAGTCCAGTATTCTAACTGCCCTGCTGTACTTAATGGACTTGATGAGCATGGCAGGCATTTCCCAGGCACTCCCGACACCCTGGTTCTCAGTCATCTATTTTAGGTCATTTTCTTTGTTTGTGTTGCATCCCTTTCCTCATGTGTGGAGGCTCTGCCTGACACTAGCAGAAACAAATTACAGGAAAAAAAAATACAATAAAGGTTTTCCTCACAACTGCTTCAGGCAGATGGTAGATTGAAGTTCTGGAGGCAGATTAGGAAAAAAAAAAACAAAAACGAACAAACTATTCCCATATACAGTCTAGCTCAGTCCCTTGCATGACCAGGACTGCTGAGTTTAAGGCATTATTCTAGAGGTTTCTACAGTTGTGCCATACTCCCGTCCTGAGCTTGCAGGCTGTGTCTGGTGTCCACATGGTCATCTAAACATAAGACTGTGAACTGAGCACACTTGATACTATTTGTCATCTTGGAATCCAGGTTCACCACCTCCCCTCTTGCCTTTTGAAAGAACCACTATAATCTGCAGTGGCTCTTTTCCTCAAAGACATGAGATTTTTGAAGGTATAAAGTGATTAATTAAAATGGCAAACATTGCTTTAATCTGTCTAGAAACAACTTTCAAAGGTTTAAAAAAGTGACCCCTCTCTTATCAACACCCAACCGGGTTTTCTCCAACATGGACACCAAGAAAAAGAAGAATTTAAGCAGTTTATTATAGGTTGTTCATCCTCAAAATGTGCCATTTTTAGTATACATAAAAGCAAGTTGTGTTCCTGAGTTGGTGACAGGCCAGACCTAAGAAGCAAGCTGAAGTTTTATTGTCTTTGTCTTACACATCCAAGTAGAAGGCCCAGAAACTAATCTCTTTCCTCTCCTGGCAAGATTTAAGTCACATTATTGTCTAAATTGTCACTGTAAAGAACAGATTCCAATCATGTGATTTTGTCACCCTAAGATTTTAGTGGTTCTCTTCTGCCTACAAAATGAGGCAGAAATTCTTTCGTCCAGCAGTAAGAAGTTGTAAAATATGGTCAATCCATAGTCAACCTGCTTTCCAGTTCCTCTTCTTTCAGGTATACCAGCTCATCGGGCTTTTAGCTGTTACCTGAGTGCTGGAAATACAAACCCAGGACCTCACTCTTGAGTGGCCGCCACTTCACTAGCAATTGAACTCAGGCCGCAAGGCTTGGCCTCAAGTACCCTTACCTGTAGGACCTCCTAATGGGTCCCCACATGCATTCTTCAGACATCATTTGTAGTGCTTTTCAACACAAGGAATGTACCTTCCTTGTATATGTTTCTTCTGCTATATTTGCATAAAGATTACCTTAAGTAACTCAGTATAATAATATTTGGCTTGGGCTCAGCAGTTAAGAGCACCGACTGCTCTTGCAGAGGACACAAGTTCCATTCCCAGCATCCACATGGTGGCTAAGAGCCTTCTCTAAGCCGGGTGTGGTGCACGACTTTAATCCCAGCACTCGGGAGGCAGAGGCAGGTAGATCTCTGTGAGTTCAAGACCAGCCTGGTGTACAAAGTGAGTTCCAGGCCAGCTGGAGATATAGGGGTACCCTGTCTCAAAAAAAAAATTGGCTAAGAAACATCTTAAAAACTCTTCAGCATCATTAGTAATTAGGAAATGCAAATTAAAACCACTTTAAGATTTCATCTTACCCTTATAAGACTGCCTATAATCCAAGAAAACAAGTAATACCAAATGCTGGAGAGGTTGTAGGGAAGGGGGAGCTCTCATTCTCTGCTGGTGGGAATGCAAATTCATGCAACCCCTATGGAAAGCAGTGTGGAGAACTCTTAAAAGACGAAAAAATGAATCTACCATTTGACCCAATTATACCACTCCTGGGTGTGTACCCAAAGGATTCATCCTATTGCAGAGATACGTGCACAACCATGCTTGTTGCTGCTCTTTTCACAATAACAAAGAGCTAGAAACAACCCTAGTGTCCCTCAATGGATGAGTGAATAATGAAATTGTAATTCATTTACACAATTGAGTTCTATGCAGCAGGAAAGAAAGATGTCATCATGAAATTTGCAGGTAAATGGGTGGAACTAGAAGCTGTTATGCTAAGTGAAGTAACACAGTCCCAGAAAATCAAACCATATATATTGTCCCTCATTCGTGGTTCCTAACACCAAATCCTTATATGCAAGTCAGGGTGGGTAATTGCTCAGAAGAGATAATACCACAGTGATTGATATCTCTATAGATACAGCTTGAATTACATGTCTCTATTTTCTTCAGTTCTAAGATTTAGGAGAAAGAATAAATATCTTTTTTTTAAAGTCTATATATATATATAATATATATATAATGAACTTGCTATGTAAAAATAAAATCTGAAACAGAGGGGCTTCAGTGATTGCTCTGTGGTTAAGAACACTAGCTGTTCTTGCAGAGGACCTGGGTTTGATTCTGAGAACTCACATGGAAGATAATAGCCATCCATAACTCCAGTTCCTATGGAACCCGAAGCCCTCTTATGACCTTCATGGGCATTGCATGACATGGGTGCACTTACATACATGTAGACAATACACTCACACACATAAAATAAAATAATAAATAAAACAAAAAGTAAATAAAATAAAAATCTGCAACAGACTTCTTTTCCCCATGTCTAGAGTGCTCAGCGTGAGCAGATCTAAAGTCATCTGTCCACCCCGTCATCTCTCCCTATCTCTCCCAGGCAGTGATGTGTGGAATCTATCTTTTCTTTTTACTGGCAAAGCTCTCCTTAGTAACTCTCTGTATTCCATGATCCCTCTGAACCCCAGCCTCTTAGCAGGTCCCACAGCTGCCTCTTCTCAGATTTTTACCCTGTAGGTTCCTCAGGATCACCCCACCTCCCTAATCCATCTGTACTAAGCCTCCACCTCCTGAAACTTGGAGCTCAAATGCCCCCAAAGTCCCATTTACTAGAGATTTGGTTTCTAGCATAAAGCTATTGGGAGATGGTGGAACATTTTCAAGGTGGGGCCTAGTGGAAAGCACCCCATTTGCAGTGGTCCCTTGAAAGGGACTTGGGGACCCAGAATGCCCCTCTTTCTTCATGGCTCAAGGTATGACAGCATGTGCTTCCAGCCATTGTTATGCACCATTCTCATAAGAGTCTACACAAGTGACACCTTTGCATCCTATCTTAGAATTGGACTTTGAATGTTCAGGACTATAAGCCTGCTGGGCACAGTGGCACATGAGTGTACTCCCAGCATTTGGAAGATGTACAGGTCTTTACTCCAGATTGAAAATCCCCTTGTACAGGGATGGCAGAAACTTACATAACTCACGAAAGTTATAGGAGTCTCTCAAGGCTCTTCCAGGATGCAGAGGATTCCTCCCTAACCTGATATAAGCAGTAAAATATAGCTCCAGAAGAGGAGACTCTGAGTAGAAGAGCCTACAAATTGTATGGGAAATTCCAGGATATAGTTCTCAGGAGACATCACTCATCCCGGAGCAAGATTTCCAGTGATGGATTTGACTCTGAGCATGTTCCTATGTAACCCTAGTAAGCTCACTGGTTTACTAAGATGCTCTTAGACCGAATAGTTTCTCTGACCTATCATTGCCCTTTCTATCTGCGGTGAATAGGTGTTTCTGTGCACATCTCTATGAAAAGCAATGCCCAAGGACCACCTGGGCTCCCTAGCAAGATGCTTAAAGACAAATAAATGAAAATAATTAATAATAATAACAACAACAATAATAGTGACTTAAATAAAACTTTTATCATAATAAGTTGCCTTAAGCCTCTTTCTACCTTGGTTTTCATTTATTTCCTTTGTGGTATCAATTTCTTATGCAGTTTCTATTTTTGTTCTTTTCTTCCTCCTTGGCCCTCCTACGCATTTTCCTTGAGAGCAGGTGCACCGCCATAGAAGAGTCTAGCACTGAACATAAATTCAGGAAATACAAGTTTAATGGCTGAATTGAAAACCTTGCCATGGGCTGGAATGTTAGCTCAGCAGGCAGTTAAGAGCACTGGCTGCTCTCGCAAAGGACACAAGTTTGATTCCCCGCACCCACATGGCACCTAAAACCATTAGTTAACTCCAGTTCCAGGAGTATACAACTTCCTCTTCTGGCGTCCATTGCATGACATGGGTGCACTTAATATACATGTAGGCAATACACTCATACACATAAAATAAAAATAATTTTCAAAAAAATCTTTGCCACATGAAACACTAACTACAGATACATCACAAGATTGTTGTGAGATACGAAAGGGAAGAAAAAACAGAAGTGAACACTATGTGAAGAAAACTCCTAAACACTGTCTATACATCACTGCATTTAATTTCATCCCTACAGCTATCTTTATGAAATATTAACCCATGCCTTTGATGTGTACTTAGCCAATTTGCAGATAAAATCAAGGATTGGATGTGTTTGTTGCCTTGTTCACTTTTATATAAATAATTTTAAAAACTGTATAACCATGGATTTTACTACATATCTGTGCTCATTACTGGAACTACTTCAGTCACTAAGCATATATTGCAGATTAATTATCTCTCCACCATTACTGGTACACTTACATTTTAAGATGGTAAATACTTAAGCAAATTATCATTTTTCCTAAATTATGAACTTCCTTAAATAGTTTGTCATACTTTCTCACCTTTTCAATTCTACTTTCCAGCAATTTGTCTAGCATGTAAAAAAAGTTCCATTATAGAAAATATTCTATCATATTTTGTGAATGATGAAATTTCCAGTTGACCTTTCTGACAAAACATATACCCTATTTTTTCAGCCTGCGGTTTGCCTAAGGGCTATGTTCTTGTTAAGAAACCAAACACATACAAACAAATGATGTATTTTAGTGCTGTATTTATTATTGTAATTCTCAGCTCTGGACACTAAGTGAAATCATTTGAAAAACAGTTACTTCAAAAAGCAATTCTTCCATTGGATATACTTTATCAAGGTCAGGACTTAATTGGCTGTAAGGTATGCAGGGTGTGGCTGAAGTGAGAAGAACTGTTCCTATGTTGGCACAGAGGGCCAGGCAGATGTTCTTAGCTGGACAGGACCTGTTACTGATATGACCAACGGAAAGAGACTGAGACTATGTCCTTGCAGTGTGACATACATTATTGTAGCTTGTCATTTTGAGACCCTGCTCTTGAATCCAGGCTTCAAATCAATGATGCCACCATGAATTACAGCTATTTTTCATTATGCAAACTGAAATCCAAAAGGGTTCATTTCCCATAATATATTCCAATTCTACCAGTATCATACTGGGTTGTATTAAAACTCATGCAGAAAGTCTCATTGTCTTACAGTATTAGACATAGAAATAACCTCAAAACTATAATATATAAATAAAGGGAATTTCCAGTCTCTCAATTTGTCCTTTCATGTACATTCTGAATACCTCTCTTGCCTTACCTCACCGTGGGGCTTTATCTCCAGGGTCCTATACTGCCTGTTGTACTGTTTTATTATGGGGACAGATCGACTGTTAAACCTACAATATCATGAGAAAAATATGCAAGTGTGACTGCATCCTTTATACACTTAGAGGTTGGATGGAAAAAAATTAACATGCTGAAATATTACAGTTAATACCACGATTTGAACATCTTTATTACTCTATTGATTTATTTGTTATTAATTTCCTTTTATGTCTGTTTATTTGTGTGTGTGTGTGTGTGTGTGTGTGTGTGTGTGTGTGTGGTGTGTGTGTGTGAAATTCCATGGCACACATGCAGAAGTCAGAGCACAACTTGCATGTTAGGGACTTTTATTCCACAATGTGGGTTTTAGAAATCAAACTTGGGTTGTCCAAGTTGTAAAGTGCCTTTACCTACTGAGCAATCTTGCCAGCTCTATTAGACAATTTCCCATATGGATAACATGCATTCCTCCCATCCCCATCAACACCCCTTCATCTCTACCAGTCCCTTTCTCAAGTCCATGAATTTGGGATTCGTTCTATGATGCATTTATTTTAACCAGTGCCATCTGTGGGACCAATGAATGAGATGTATTAGTCACAGCCTGGTGAAGTCATCAGCGGGCATACTGCTGAAGACTACATCTCCAAAGCCATTAACCTTACAGGAATATGAGAAAAATAAGCATATATAAAATAATGAATAATCACATATAATCTATACTGTAAAGGTTGAGGTGAAGTGAATTTAGCTTATAAAATTATTATAGTTGATTCCACAATTCAAGTATTTTTTTATAAAATGGTCTTACCCAGCTGAACATGTAACCTCAACATTCAATGATATACAGATCAACTTGAAATTTATCAGAACAAAGCTCCTGTTGACTTATTGACTTATTTTTTTATTTCTTCTTTTTGGGGGGCTAGCTAGACTTTCTTAATGAAAGAAGCAGTCTGTGATTCATTCCTGATGTTAGCTCTTTAATTGGCTAAATAACTCCCAGATGTTCTGCCATCACAGCTGGACCATCAAAGCATGTTCCTGCACAAAAATCACACCCACACCACATTTTCTGATAACGCGGTCCTATGTTGAATCCATTCAAAATTATTGTTCTCTGAGTAAAGCAGATATCTATTAACACCCTGCCAACACTCATCGAACATCATGGAAAAGGGAGTGAGACAGAGTATTGTAAAATACTACAGCCTCCTGGACAAGCAAGACTATGGTATTCGTGAACTCCCAGTAACCATGGTGACCTGTACAAGCCTGGATCCCTCAGCAGCCATGCTCATGCCAGCAGCCATAATTAAACTCAGTGGTCATGAAAAACTAAGATAAGTAGGAGGGGGACTTGATGCAATGGAGGGGTTAAAGGAAGAAGACAGGGGTAAGATATGAAAGGGTTAGGGGGCACCTGTGTGATCAAAATAAATTCACGCGTGAAACTGTCAAAGCATAAATGGAACAAATTTAGAAAGCAAAGGTTGTTGATGTTCCACAAAAAGCTTCATATTTCTTTTTCTCACCATCAAACTTACACTGCCCATTCCACTGGAAGAACTGTTGCTTTAGAAACGCGTGTGCAGTTGTCAAGTCTCAATAAAAAACAACTGAAAGGTTTTGCAGACTATCTGGTTGGCGTTGTTTTCCAGGTCACCAGCTAATTTCTGAATGTGTTGAGACACTCTGATAAAGGACAGTGAATCTGAGCTACTCTGACCTGCCCAATAATCTTGTACAAACACATTTTATGCAGGCTTTCACCAAGGCCTTCACATTTACCGATTATTGTTTCACTTTAATTACCTGAAACACTTCACTCAAAGCAGCTTGATACTATCAAATGATGGATTTTTCTATCCTGACTTATTTTGGTTTTGGATTTATTTCTCCATATGCTTTTATTTTTACTTAGGTTTTTGTTTTGTTTTTGCTTATTTGTTGTTGTTTGTTTGTTTGTTTGTTTTTACACAGGATCTTATGCAGAATAGGATGGCGGATGGCTTTGAACTCCTGGATGCCTACACCTTCCAGGGCTGGGATCCCCATACCTGGCTTGCTTCTTTGGGTGGTTGTTATTTGAGGCAGAATCTTGCTCTGAGGCCTGGCTGGCCATGGACTTGAAGCAGTTGTTTTGTCTCTGCCTTGAAAGTCCCAGTGTGTTTTTTTAATGTAAGTAATATGTATGGCACAGTGTTTCCAGGGCTTCTGTAGATAAATAATATACAAGACAGGACATACTTCAGAGACTATATTTGTAGCAATGGAGCTGGAGCTGACCCAGAAGCCACCTCCCCTGAAGGCCAGCTCTCATAGATTTGGAGAGCACTATACAAACCACTAAGGAAGAACTACAATGAATTGCCCAATACCAGCTTTGAGACCAAATATCCACATCACTGTTCTTTGGCACAGATACAGCATTGGAGCAATAGTGGTGTTCTTATCTTGAGGGCAATCAATGGCTAACTAATTGGACTTAAAGCCCACTCAATGGGAGGACAGTCGTGTGTGGTACTGTAAACATAGCCAGATATACATGGTTGAGGTGGTCATAGATCTTAGAGAAATTCCCAATACTGTCACATCCCTAGGTAACTTCTTACTAAGTGCAGAATATGTATCCATATATTTACGGACAAATAACACAAACACCACTCAATAAAGAAGCTTCTTTTGCACTAAATGAAGACTATTGCAGAGTCCCACAACTCATCATGTACATTGTCTGCGAAATGCCCAAGCCTAAGCAGCACATCTACAATGCAACCTCTACACCTAAGGCTCACACAACATAAAACAAGGGGACAAGAAGACACAAATGAATCTTTTAATCCTCATTAAGGAAGCTCCCTCATGCAACAAGAGGCCAAGAACTCAAAAGGGCATTAATGGCCAAACCATTGGAGATTAGGAGACTACAGAGTGTGGATCCATGGACAGGTCTCCTATATTCACCTTTACTCACCCAGGGCTCAGGGAAGAAGGGGTGGAGGGATTGTAAAAGCCAGGGAGGTGATGCAAGACCATATAGAAATAGAATCCTACAGGCTCCTGGGACCCTGCTCATATTAACCTACAGCAATGGCGTAAGCATGCACAAGACCCATGCAAGCTCAACCAGACTAAAAGCCAGCATAGAAATGCAGAAATGGGTAACAGAACCCAATGTTAGCTGAAGAAATATTGGCAGCCAATTACTGTTGGATGAGCACTTTCCTTCTTAAAGTTAGGGACTCTGAAAAGGCTGACTAGAGCTCAGTGGATGAACTCACATCGAGGAATGTCCAGGGTGTTTAATTTGGCACACACACAAATGACAGAATGTATGACTTCCAGTGGCGAGCTGTGGGAGGTGCCAGTAGAGAAGGGGGATAGAGATAATTAGGACTGGTTGAGCTGTTATGTATGATAGAGGTACAGTCACATTCAGAGCACAGGGATTCTAGGCTCTGTGACCTTTCTAGCTAGCTTTTGAACCAAGTGTGATGGTGAACGTTAACAGGGCAGAATCGAGAATCACTGAGAGATGAACATGTCAGCATCCATGAAAGAAATCATCATGATTGCATTAACTGATGTTCCAAGACCCATCTTAGGGGATGGAGAAATGCGGCAGCAATTAAGAGCATTTCCTACTCCCAGCACCCAAGTTAGGCACCTTGCAACCACCTATAGCTCCAGTTCCAGGGGATCCAACACCCTCTTCTGGCCTTCAAAGCCACTGCTTTCATGTGCACATACCACACACAGACACTCATATATACATATACTAAGAAATAAAATCTAAAAAAAAAATAAAAATAAAAAGACCCATCTTATTTGTGAGCCATACAATTGCCTGGGCAAGGGATCCTGGACTGTGTAAGCAGAGTAATGAGTGTCACTCATTGATTTACTGTTCTCTGCTTCTAGACAATGCACGAAATGTGGCCACATGCCCCCTGCTCTCGCTGCCTTGGTTAAGCTGCCCTGCTGATGCATGGACTGTGGGCCAAGATAAACTCTCTTCTGGAAGTTGCTTTTGTCGGGTATTTTATCACAGAAACAGAGAAACTAAGCACCTTGTTCCACCTGGTTTGAACCCACGCCTTCATGTTGTTTCAATTTGCAGGTTTCTCAGTGGCAGCTTGGGCTCTGGTATTCTTCTGTGGAGCAGAGGATACCTGGGAAGCCTCCATCTCTAGCATTTAAAGATAGCGCTCCTGTTCCCTCTCTCGAGGGAGAGCTTCTGATAAGACATTGCTCTAATACATCCATGCTGCTTTCTTTTCCCTTTCTCCACAAAGTGCGAGTGATTCCTAATGCTGGATATCCACATGTTTAGGTTACTAATGCTGAATATCTTCATGTTTAGGTCACTAATGCTGGATATCTGCATGTGTAGGTTCCTAATGCTGGATATCCACATGTTTATGTCACTAATGCTGAATATCTGCATGTGTAGGTTCCTAATGCTGGATATCCACATGTTTATGTCACTAATGCTGAATATCTGCATGTTTAGGTTCCTAATGCTGGATATCCACATATTTATGTCACTAATGCTGAATATCTGCATGTGTAGGTTCCTAATGCTGGATATCCACATGTTTATGTCACTAATGCTGAATATCTGCATGTTTAGGTTCCTAATGCTGGATATCCACATGTTTATGTTACTAGTGCTGAATATCTGCATGTTTAGGTTACTAATGCTGGATATCTGCATGTGTACGTTCCTAATGCTGGATATCTGCATGTTTATGTTACTAATGCTGGATATCTGCATGTTTAGGTTACTAATGCTGGATATCCACATGTTTAGGTTACTATAATGTTTTCTTCACTCTGGTATACAGCTGTCTTTTAAAAAGAAATATATTTAAAAGTTCTCCTAGTGCACTTATGCATCAGATCTTCTATTAGGCATTTGGTTTACATCAATGGCTGTCACCTAATCTCACGCTTAGCAATGTCTGGATAATTTTCTAGAATATTAGTGGCTAGGTGTCAATCAAGTATTTGAGACTAGGGCTTAGACCTGGGCTCACGTTAAGATCTGCATGTGATTCTGGTTTTCAAATTTTAGCTGAGAATGAAAATTTTCTATTATCATATATGGGTTTCCATAGAACAAATAAGATTACTTATTCTTTGAAATATATATACACATATATATGTGTATATATATATACATATATGTATGCATATAATTATATATATACATATATATACATATATATGTATATACATAATTATATGTATATATGTATATATATGTATATATACATATAACTATGTATATATACATATATATATATGTATATATATATATACATATATATATATATAATTTTCCCTTTAAGACAGGGTCCCGTGTAGCACAGGCTGGCTTCAAACCTGCTATATATCCAAAGATGAGCTTGAACTGATCCTCCAGCCTCTGCCTCTCCAGTGCTAGAGGATGACATTACCAACACTTTTCCTGGAAGAAGGAGTAATGTGTTTAGCACTTAATGAGTAAAGTAACTAAAGGTTTAGGCAGAACCTATCAAAGTTTAAAATGAGCTGCCAAATACCTCATCTAAGATAATACTCATATTTATTCCATGGTCTCATTGTCTTGTCAAATTTCCAGGTGCCTAAATGTTAAACCTATCTCATGACCATGGCGACTGGGAGCAGCTTTCCTTTTCACCAGCAATCAAAAGCAAGCATCAATACAGCTGGCTTGTCCTCTTCTTTTAAAATAACTTCCAAATTCTAATCTGTGCAGTCCTAGTTTTCTTCTATGGTCAGCATGATACAGCCTAGGGTCACCTGAGAACAGAATCTCAGTTGAGCCCAGATCAAATTGGACTGTAGGCATGTTTGTGAGGAATGGTCTGGGTTGTTAATTGGTATAGCCCACTGTGGGCAGGACCATTCCCTGAGCCGATGGTTCTGGGCTGTATAAGAATCCTGGCTAAGGAGAAGCCTGTAATCAAGCCAGCAAGCAGCGTTCCTCCATTCCTGCTTCCAGTTCCTGCTTGACCTCGGCCCTGACTTCCTTCCGTGATTGACTGTAACCTATGAGCTAAAATAAACCTGTCCTGCCCTAAGTTACTGATGGTTATCACCCACCATGTGGGTGCTGGGAATCCAGCCCAGGTCCTCTGCAAGAACAGTCAGGGCTCTTAACCACTAAGCCATCTCTCCATCTCAGTCTTTGATTTCTAAAAGAGAACAGATGATTGGATTCTTTGGTCCAGTTCTATTCATATTAGAAAATCCAGATAATCACATGGAAAGTTTGGCTTGGGAGTGACAGGTTCTTCACAATTAACAGCATTGTGGGAAATTCAGCAGTGCTGAGTGTGACTATCCACTCAGATCCAGATGTGACAACGAAACAAAATGGAGAGAGCACCTAGTCCAGCCAGCCAAGTCTGCCCCTGACAGATGCCACGTGAGCTTTTCAGCATGGGTACCTTTCCTTTGTTTATTTACATTAAATGTCAGGACTGCCCACTAGGGAAACGTGAGCTCTCCATAATAAGCTGCAACACTAATGAGACGTAACAAATTTGTAAGTATCATGTGTAATCCTGATTGCTGGTTGACATGCTATCCTCATAGATTGTGTGCTGTCATTTGTTATCTGCCTAAGGCAGATGAAGCAGGAGGGTAGAACCCAGTGACTCCCTCCAGAGCTCTACGTTTCCCAGCAAATCACCATCCTCCAAGACAAAAACTCAATAGTCTTGCCCCGTGTTGCCGCTGCCTCTGCCTCTCTGCAGGGCTGCCTGGCTCCTTCTGCAGAAGGTCAGCCAAGTTCTGTCTTTCTCACAGTTTCGGTTTCCTCTTGGGATTGAGGATCTAATATATTTCTGTAACACACTGACCGAACCCAAGATAAACAAGTACCCGAAGAAACACAGCCCCAGTAATATGCCTCTCCTCAGCTCAAGGACTGAGTAGTCAGATGTCTGAAATGATGCTTTTGTGTAGGAATGGGTGAGTCTCAGCCAGGAGAAGGGTGCTGTGGTGAGACCAGGTTTCAATAATGAGTCATGTGATATTAATCTAATGAGAATTATTTATAAAGGATCTATGCATGATCACTGAATAAGGTTTTTAACGGTAAAGTTACCCTTTAATAACTTCCTGAGAAAAGCCAAAGCTTAGTTCTGTTTTACACATGAAAGCATTTCCCAAAAAGGAGGCCAGTCCCCCAAGAACAATAGACACACCCTGGGGTTTAGTTCTGAAGTCTTCTGGGATAGCGGACAGCTGTAGGTATGTATATGTACAAAGTGCCCATGAAGAACACAGAGGGGCCATGAAAATGTAGAGCCCTAATGTTTCTATTCTAATGAAAACTTTATGATTTATCTCTAGTAAGTTCTTTACCAAGAATCTGTACTGGCTAAGATGTTTCCTATAAGCTCAAACTCAGCAATGAAAAAAATGATAATACAACACACCTTCATTCTTTCTACAACCTAAATTTTTTAAGTTTGAAAATTCGTGTTTGAATGACTTCTGAATTAGGCCTACTTGATCATATAACTTAAACCAACTGAAAGGAGATGGCGGGGTAGGCTACTGTCAAATGGATGGGAATTAGAATCACTATGGAAACAAATCTCCAGGAATGCCTATGAAGAATTGATTATCTGCATTAAGTTAATCGAGTTGGGAATACTTGATTTAGATATTGGTGGCACCTTCTCCTGGGTTGAGGTTCTGGAATAGACACAAAGGGGAAAGGAGACCGAGTACCAGCATGGACTACTATCTGCTTCCTAACCATGGAAGGCACGTGACCAGCTGCAGCCTTTTCTATGTGCTCCCTGCCTTGATGGACTATATCCTCCAGAACTGTGAGCCAAAATAGACAGTTCTTTCCTTCAGTTCCTTTGTCAGGTGTGGGAATGCCTTTATTAACGGACACTGTCTGGACTAATGACTTCATTAACCCCAGCAAAACTATATGCTCCTGGGTCTTGTGAACTTGTCAGCTGATCTTCGTTCATAGGCATCTTCAATTTGGTACTCCATCCAATATGATATGAATGAATGAACAAATAAGGATTGAATGAATGAATGAATGAATGAATGAATGAATGTGGGTATGCTTGAGAATTAAGTTATCAAAGTGCTGAAGTCAGCACTTCATCTCCATTAGACACCAATTAAAGATGTGAGACCTTGGAATAATGAGATGCTCTGGATCTAAGGGGTAAAAAGGCAGGATGGTCTGTTAAGACAAGGATGGAGCCAACCTTGTACTTCCCCAAGTGAAGCTAGAGAAACCATTTTGAATAAAATTATGAGTGAGGCTGGAGTTCCAACAACACAGTTCCATCAGCAATGTTCCAGGAGATAGTTCAAGATATCTCCAGGGGAACCAGTGTCTTCTGACTTCAGGCCCTCTAAAAAGCTAAATCTAAGAGTCAGGTTTTTCTTTCTTAACATAATTGTAATGTTGGTGTAGTAACACAACACCCCCATCAGGTATTTTTGTCATAGCAGACACCAAAGGGAAGAAACAAAGTAGAATTCACGTTAGTTAGGTCCAATCAGTTCACTGTCGGGGTGGTGGCTATGGACTCAGGGAAAAGCCTTGAGTTGAAGGCTGAATGATTAGAGTGTTTGATTTAAAGGTCAGAAACGTTGATAAATGATGTCAAGCTTAGGTTCTTGTAGTTTGTGAGGACAGTGAATAAGACAAAGTCTCTCAGTAGAGCCATCAGGCTGGCCTAGAACGAAGTGTGTAGCCCAGTCTGGCTTCAAACTCCAGATTCTGGTCCCTCTGCCTCCTGCGTGCTTGGATTACATTCATGCATCACCACACTGGCTCTTAGATCTGATTTTACTACAAAAGCATAACAATAATAAAGCTAGTTGATGGAACTGGATTTGTCTAAACAAACACAGCATGGGTTAGATCTGTAGTCACTTCCCAAGGAGCAGCAACTATAGCCTCAAGACTCAGCAACCTTCAATCAATAAATCGGCTAGAGATAGGGGTAGGCCTAATAAGTGAAAGGGTCCTGAAGAATTATGTTAGTGAATTCAGCAAGTAAGGAGGAAACATGCGGACACCTAGTGACAGAAGCTACTGAAGGTTAAGATTTTAAAATAACTAAGCCAGGCGTGGTGGCGCACGCCTTTAATCCCAGCACTCAGGAGGCAGAGGCAGCTGGACCTCTGTGAGTTCAAGGCCAGCCTGGTCTACAGAGTGAGCTCCAGGCCAGCAGGGACTAAAAGGGAGACCCTGTCTTAACAATACAAATAAATAAATAAACAAACAAATAAATAAAAGAACTAAGACAGAAATGTGTCTTAACTGTATAGAAATCATACTCTTTTTCTTGGTGTACAGTTTTAATGTGATGATAGTAGTCTGTTTTGTAGGGCTGAGGTTCAAACCCAGAGCCTCATTTATGCTAAGTAAGCACTCTTGGACTGAGCTATATTCCTACCTGATCCATTGGTTAAGAAGCAGTGTATGCTATTTATATGTGTATTCCTAGGAAGGAAGCAGGCTAAATTAAAAACCTAAGCAAACCAAGAATCCAACATGTAAATTAAGGTGAGTCTGATCTTTACTTAAGACTTATCACCTACCTCCTTGTTTGTCTTAATATGTCTGTTCCACAATACTTTCTTCACTATTTTATCACTAAGACATGTTAGACAGAATAAATATGTCTGCTAGCTACAAATGAACAAAATTGAAGATCTAATTGCTTGCTCTAGCACTTGGGAGGCAGAGGCAGGCGGATCTTTGTGAGTTCAAGGCCAGCCTGGTCTATAGAGTGAGTTCCAAGACAGCTGGGGCTACAGGGAGACCCTGTCTCGAAAAGACAAAAAAAAAAATTTTAAGATTTATTTTTCTTTTTTTTTGTGTGTGTGTGTGCGTGTGTGTGTGTGTCCCAAGGGAAGTGGGGTGGGGGTACATGGACATGAAAACAAGGGCCGGCCTGCAGAAGCCTGAAGAGGACACTGGATTCCCTTCCAGCTGGAGTTATAGAGGATTGTGAGCACCCAATATGGGCAGTGGGAATAGAACTTGAGCCATCTGCAAGAGCAATATGTGCCCTTTAACTACTGAGCCATCTCTCCACCCTACATCATTACCTTTTGACTGAGAAGTTGCATACTCCATCAATTTGATGTTGTGATAAACTTGAAGTTCAATTTTTTTTTTAAGATGAATTTAGGGATTTAAAATCTGGATTAACAGAAACTCTGTTAAAGTTGTTTCAATAAGCATAAAGTCCTTTAAAATTTCACATTCCATATGTTTATCAAAACCCCATTAAGTCCTGGGGCTGGAGAGATGGACGAGCGGTTAAGAATGCTGACTGCTCTTGCAGAGGACCCGGGTTCGATCCCCAGCACCCACATGGTGGCTGAGAACAGTCTTTAACTGTCCAGTTCCGGGAGAATCTGACACCCTCTTCTGACCTCCGTGGCATTGCACCACACGGGTGCACAAACCTACATGCACAATACATTCATTCAAATAAAAAAAATAAAATTTAAAAAAAATCTTTAAAAAAAGAAAAAAATAGAATCCTTTAAAAAAAAACATTAAGTCTTAATTAGAACCAGGAGCCCCTCATGTTTGAAGATGAATGAATGTTACTTTTCATGAAACATATAGCCCTACTATTTAGCATATTCAGCCAGCTCCAACTGAATAGATTAATTCTTATAAAATGAAAGTATTGTTTTATAGAAAAGACTGGGCTGTTCTCTGAAAAAATCTCTTAAAATAAAGTTAATAGGCAGTTTGGAGAAAATCTGGAGAACGATATTAGCAGAAATAATAGTAAGAAAGGTATAAAGCAATAGATGATTCTTGGGGTTTGGATTTATATATATAGAAATTGATTTCATGTAAATTTTGTGAATTGTCAAAGTAGCCCATTCTGAAGAATTACCTGAAAATGAACTGAAGAATTTAGTTATAGAGAGATTTGGGTTTTGATGAATCAAGAATAAAATAAAGAAAAAAAGCCCCAAACAATTTGTATACATTGAAACTAAGATCAGTTAATACTCTATAGATGCACTGCGGTTTATTTCAGCTCAGCTCCACAGCAGTCATTTAGCATGTTCTACTTTATGATCGTTTATAAAAGGGCTTTTTATTTTAGAACTTTAAAAATATTTTACATTCCTTTGTATTAATTAGGAGACGCACTATTTATTCATGTCTGGAAGCCAAGAACAACAGTGATATTGTTAAAAAATAATATCTCAATACATCCAATAGGCTTATAAGCCCCAATTCACTTATTTTAAACAGTATGCAGTTAAATGAAATTCTAGCATGCTTATAAAGTTTTGTCACTCGGTACTTTAATGGAAGAAAAAGTCTGACTTGGCATCAGAAATGAAGAAATAGTGACCAGATTCAGAACTAAGTTATTTTATGACCTCAGGGTGGAGCCATAACTGGCCTAACAACCTGTTGGCCAGGGCAAGGGAGTCAGGAGGAATGTGATAAATCAAGGCTGTGTCCACACTTGAGAGTGCTACACTGTATGCCTGTATAGACATGCTGGATTTCAGAAGGGTTCCAAGCTGAGACACATCTGCTTTGGAGCAAAGGTGCCTCACACCATCGAAGATGACATTCCCCATGTAAGAAGCACTGGAGCTTTCTGAGTGAGACTTGCATGGAATGAACTCTTACATCACACCCACCCTGTCCCTGAAGCCTGTGGATGATGTTCCTGTCATCATACTGTGCTGAGTTCCTTTATTTTTTATTATTTTACTTACTATTTTTATTTTATATGTATGAGTGTTTTTGTCTGCATATGGGGAGGTGCCCCCATGTCGCACAGTGCCTGTGGAGGGCAGAAGAGGGTGGAGTTATGGACAGTTGTTTGTTAGCCACCATGCGGGTGCTGGGAATCAAACCCAGGTCCTCTGCAAAAGCAGCCAGTGCTCTTAATGACTGAGCCATTGATCCAGCCCCTGTGCTTAGTGCTTTCTGTATTTTCTAGGGAAGGAAAGCATGGTGGATTCCTCCTGCTGTTTGCATGTGTATCTAATTCAGCAGTTTGAATCTGAAGCTACCGAAGTTTGTTAAAAATAGAAGCTGTGAAACAGCAGACAGGTGAGTGGATAAAGGCACTTGCCACCAAGCCTGACGATCTGAGTTTCGTCCCAGGACCCACATGGTTGAAGGAGAGAACCAACTCCTGCAAGCTGTCCTTTGATCTCCACATGCTTAACATGGCACACACCTCAACAAATAAGGAATGTCCAACAAAAATTTTAGTAAGTAAATAAACAGCAGTTGTACAATTGGCCCTTGAATTCTCTTTTGCCTCATAATCTCTATGTTTGATCTCTTCCCCTTTACAAAATAAGATGTTATGACCTCTGGATTGCCTTTGAACTCTAACATACTATAATTATTCAAGTGAAAAAAACTCCTTATTTGTGGATGATTAACTTGTTTTATATGTATCTGAACTTGGACTTTCTTTTCTGGGGATGGTCTTTTTGAGACAGGGTCTCCCTGTGGCCCCAGCTGGCATAGAACTCCATATATAGACCCAGCTGGTCTCGAACTCACAGAGATCAGCCTGTCTCTATTTCCTGGATCCTGGGATTAAAAGCATGCACCTCATCACCACGCCCAGTCCAGAGTTACTTTATGTCACATTTCTCTTGAGAAGGAAACTTCAAGACTGCTATTAATTTATAGAAACTCTGTTTTATATTGTCCCTAAGTGCCACGCTGGGTTCTGGGAGGCCCCTGTCCAGATAAGAAACTCTAATGTTGAAGATAACCCTACAGACGTCATCTTATTCCTCTAATACTTCACGACGCCATATAAAAATTCATCTGAGGGAGGACATCAGCTTCCTGTTCCCTTTCAAAGCTAGAATGCATGGGTTCTAAACAGCACCGGCTTGAGCGCAGCAAGGTTTCCAGCAGGGCACACAGAACCTTCTCCCTGTTTCCTCTGCTTCCGTGTTTCCCTCTGATCTGTAACTAAAGGAAATATTCCGAGAGGGGATAGCAGCAGTGCTCTGGGGGACAGAAGAGGGTCAGGAGGACGAACAGAGTCAATCTGGATCTAGCATGAAGGAACAGCCAACAGCATGCTGGTATGTCAGAGGAAGAGCTCGACTGCAGGACATCGGGTCCATGAGTCTTGGAAGACTCAAAAGACGGAAGGGGAGATAGCCCAGACATCACTATGACTTCTGGTCAGGGCAATGCAGGAGAGAAGGCGACGTTTTCAAAACCCGGACTTGTAGAGAGGCCCTATGCTCCTGCACAGGAGTCTGCAGGAGGGGCTGCTGGGAAGGCGGAAGTTGAGCTTCTGCAACATGCAATTTGCTCTGCTCCAGCTCTGCCTCGGGAGCACAGGAACCTAGACACACCAAGGTCAGGGTCAGAACCCTGGACCTTCTCACAGGTTCTGATAGTCCTTACTGGCTTCCATCAGCAAAACTCGGTCCCAAATCAGCACAGGAGCCGGGAACATCTGCTTGAAGGACTGAAGATTAGAAAAAAAGGTAAGGAGAAGACTAGAGAAAATGCATTTTCAAAAGCGGCCAGCTCTGCGCCGCTGGTTACATAGCTGTATATCGCCTTCGTGTTTCCCTCTTTTGGGAAGCAGGGATAGTGAAGTTTCCTTCAAAGGAAAGAGGCAATAAATGATTGTGAGACTCATGGCTCTAAAAATGTACCTTCTGTCATATGGACAAAAGCAGGGACAAAGCCCAAAGCCAGGATTATTTGCAGCCATATTCATAGTGGCCTTGGAAGTCCATGAGAAATTACAGCATATATATATATATATATATATATATATATATATATATATATATTTGAATTCATAAACTCTGTTGCCTGCGAATCCACAATGTAGTCTGTGGACATTGTTGTAGAAGACAGTACTCAACACTTACTAATAATATTTACAAACAAAATCCAACCCTGAACACATTTGGCAGTGTAGTTTATTATTAATAAAAGTGCACTGTTGGCTAAGCTAGGACTCCAAGAAACTCTAAACTCATGTTTAAACCTTTTCTAGCTCACAGTCGCTTATAATTAGTTGTATGCCTTCCAGTGCTGACTTAAATCTCCATGGTAGTCTCAAGAGGTCTTAATCTAAATACACAGAAATCTCTCTCTCTAATGATGTGAGTGATCATGTCTAAAAGAAGTAGCTGAGATGTGATCTTAAAATAAGTGGATAAAATAAGCATATCCCCCAATTCAGAATGTAACGAAGAGTGTATGGGAGACACAGATAGCTTAATTATTCTCCTCAGGGAGTAAATGAGAAAAATGACACTCATAATATCTACCCCGTGAATTTGCAGTGAACTTCAACTATATATGATATATACATATATGTGTGTGTGTGTGTGTATTATTTTCAAGACAAATGTTCTAGTCCAAGTTAGAGGCAATGCAGAAATCAACAAGTATGATAAAATGTGGATTCCAAAATCTTAACTTCCTATAACAGTTGGGGCTAGAGAATTGCTTAAGGACAGCATGTTGATTTCAGATAGAATCTCTGAGACTGTCAGGTAACCACACCCTTGGGTGCCTCTCCCTCCCCTGGCCTGAAAGTGCTCCATTTTCCATCTTCTGCTCCTCACTGTTTGAAATGAGCAATGCCTTACTACTGATTATCATTGTCTGAATCCCAACATAAGCCTTCCACATATATGTGGGAGAGGGGGCACCTTTATTTCATGCATCACATCTCCACTAACAGGGACTGTCTTTATCCCATCTGACATTTATTAAGTAGACTTTGTTTCCATCTGACATGATTCCCAGCATCATTCTTCAGAGTTTTTAGTAGTCCATGAACTTTAGCAAGTTCGTGTTTATATTCCAATAACTGATAATTCAATTAATAACAATTGTCAATACAGTAAAAAAATGAATGCAGGTCATTAAGCACAGCTGCAGATTGAGTCTTCCTGGAGAATCCCATCTCTTCATAGAGATACTTTCAGTTTAGAATTTAATTTTCTCAAACACTTGAGCCTTCCATTGTATTTTTTTTTTTTTTGGTCTTTTTGAGACAGGGTCTCCCTGTAGCTCCAGCTGTCCTGGAACTCACTCTGTAGACCAGGCTGGCCTTGAACTCACAAAGATCCGCCTGCCTCTGCCTCCCAAGTGCTAAGATTAAAGACATGCGCCATCATGCCCGCCTCCATTGTACTTTAACACATGGTAAAGGCCCAAATTTTATTCCTGAGGGATAAACTATTAAGTAAACAGAGGCACTTCTGGAAAATACCATGGACGTGTAAGTGGTGTTAAATTCTTCTGTGGTTAGTGACATAACTTGTCACAGTTCTTTCTCCATTCTGTAAAGTCTCTTCTCTATTGGAGACTGAACAGAAAGACAAACCAGAAAGGCTAAACAAAATCATCAGGTACTTATTCTATTTATAGGAATACAATTGTGGGCAGGAGATGCCTGTGATTCCTCTGTGTAACCACCCTCCCACCCCCTCCACCTCCCACCCTGATCATGTCTACTTCCCCACTGCTCGGGCTGGTCTGGGCGGTTCTGACCAGCTCCTCACTCTCTCCTGGACTGCAGACACGAATGAGAAGACAAAATACCTCCTTCTTGGCCATGAAACTGACTTTAGTATTCTTGCCCCATGGTGACTCTGACTCAGCCCGACCTTCTAAATTCTTGGACCCAGTTCATTTGACCTCAAGAACTTACTCAGTTCTTCCTTGAGCAACAGTTCCCTGCTAGACCCTCCACTTGCCCTGACTCATTTCTAGCTGAAGACTCCCCTGAGTCCAGGTTTCCAGGCACTGACCTTTGGCTGATCTGAGAGATCTAACCAGCAGCCTGACTTTCCCTTCAGCCTCTGCCTGCCTCCTGCAAGGGTGCAAGCTTAAAAATGTGGGACAAACACATGAACATGAGTGACAAGAACCAGGGGTTGATTGGCAGGTCAAGGACCAAAGACTTCACTGAGGGTGAGGAAGCAGGCCGTTTATCATGATGAGCTATGCTATTTTCTCAATTAGCTCAGAACCTGTTTCTAGTCTCTCTTTAATAAGTTTCTTTGTCTATTTTTCCCTTCATTAAGTTAATTATTCCTCTCTTTTATTGATCTCTCAAATCATTTATTCTGGTATTTACTTTTCTTTATATTTCATTAATCTGCTTGACTAATTTTATCCTCCCCTGCTCTCTTGGTTAATAGTTTCCAACTTCTCTTAGTTATGGGTAACAGATTTTATAGCCAGCCCACCTTCACTCTACTATTAGGCATGAACTTTGGGTGATTTATTAACTCCCCAATAACTTGGGCTTGTGACCTATGAAATGGAAAAATGGCAAAGCTACTTCATCAAGATGACAAACTCATCACTCTCATGATTGGAAAAGCATGATCATTATTAGGCCCAATACCAGAATTTCATATCTCTCTACATCACTTTATCATAATCATGCTAATAATTAAAATTAATTCATCTTATTTCCACAACATTTAAAATTTACACACTATATCTACATGTACTTTGAGACAGGTCTCTCATGTTTCTTCTGTGAGGAACCATGGTCTACCGGATGGTGCCAAAACACAGCTTTGCAGAGGGTGGAGCGATGGAGTGGGAGGAGGTGGTATCCTGGGATTGTCCACATCACTGGCTTTTCTCTGGAATATTATATGAGAAGGAAATTTCCCTTTTCTAACCCACTGAATTGTGCAGTATCAAAGGGGATTTAACTGAATGGAATAATCTTAACTCTAAATTTTCTTTTCTTTTTTTCATTGATGCTTTGTGTATTTCATACATCATTTTCCAATTCAGTTCAGGCATATATCCCTTTCCCTTCCCCCCACACCACCCCTACTATCCCAGCTCATGCATTCTGCCATAACTTTTCTGCATCTTTCTCTGTTTTTTGTTTTGTTTTGTTTTGTTTGCATTTTTTTAACAATAAGTGATAATTTGTGAGTACAAGCATCCTTCATGTAAAACCAATTTGCAAGCAGTTGTGCCCAAACCCACACAGCTCATGGGTCCCACCATCTAGCAGGGGGGGCTTGTATGTTCAATCAAGTTGATCAAATGAGTGTCCAGTCTATATTGTTGTAGTTTCACCATTCACCCNAAAAAATGAAAACACTAACAAAACGAGCAGAAGAAGAAAATAAAAAAATCAAGCAGAGATAATGAAATAGAACAAGTAAACCATCAATCACAAAAAAAATCTGACATCAAAAGCTGATTCTTTGAGAGAATAAACAAGATAGAAGAATAGCTAAGCCCAGTTAAAAAAAGAAAAGAAGGGACACCCAAATCAATAGATTCAGTGACTGAAAGGAAGAAATATACCAAACCAATAACTGAAAAAGTTCAGACAAATCACCTATGGACATTCTTTAAATAAATATATATTATAAGTTGGAAAACCTAGACAGAAATGGAGACTATACATGAATATCTTGGGAATACCAAAGTCCAACAAAGAAGAGATAACAGCTTTAAATAGACCCAAAAATACTGTGAAGAACATCGAGATGTTAATAAGCCAGATCCCAACATTAAAAATTGACCCAGCCCCAGATGGTTGCAAACGAGGATTTATATAAGTATTGAAAATAGACATTAAAAATTATATATCTAATATGTATTAGAGGATACACACACAGAAGGAGTTCTTCGTTCCTATCTATGAAGACCAGCCATCAGCTTATCACCAACTAGGGCATAGAATGCAATGAACAAAGGAAATTATAGACCCATTTATAATGAACAGCAGATGAAATTACTAAAATAGGAATACTGGAAATACACATAACAGACCACATCAAAGAAGATGATCACCATGACCAAATGTGGATTAATCAGAGATGAATGGATTGGATTCAACATACGAAAATTCAATTAAAATATCATCAAGCAATATAAAATGGAACTATAAAGAAAAAACCACATCATATCGATTCAATGTGACGATGGGAAAAGCCTTTGACAAAATCACAGCATCACTTTCATGTTTAAAAGTCTTAGAGGGAATTGGGATTGGAGGGAGTCAATGCCTTAATGTAATCAAAGCATATAACAGGAAACAAAAACCACAGGCAATAATCAATCTAGAATGGGGAAATGACAGAAGCAATTCCCTTAAAGGTAGGAACTGGCAGGCTGTCCTCCGTCACCACTCCACTTTTAACAAAGTGTTTGAATCCCCATTGCCTAGGGCAAAAAGCAAGAAAAGGAAAATAAAAGAAGTTATAATAGGAAAAGAGGAAGTAAGCTAAATCCTTTTTGCTGAAGATATGATATGTTACTTAAGAGATGCTAAAAATCCACCAGGAAAACTCTTAGAAAATTAAGAGCTTCAAATAAAGTGGCAGGATATAAAATAAACCTAGAAAATTAGATAGCCTTCTCTACACAAACAGTAGGCACTGAAAGGAATACAAGAGACCTTCCCACTCACAATAGCCTCAAAAACAATAGAATACCTAGGAAAAAACCTAACAAAGACACCAAGGATGTCTACAACAAAAAAATTTTAAAACCTCTGAAGAAGGAAATTGAAGAAGACACCAGAAGATGGACAAACCTCCCATGCTTGTGGATTGGGAAAATAAATATAGATAAAAATGTACATTCTACCTAAAACTTATATACAGATTTAATGCAATCCAATCAAAATCCCCAAGAGCTTCTTCACAGGTTTGGAAAAAAAATCCTCAATTTCATTTGGAAAAACAAAAGACCCCAAATAGCCAAAGCAACCTGGGCGAAAAGAGCAATACAGGGGGGATTGCTCTACCAGACATCAAACTATACTACAGGGCTATAGTCATAAAAACAGCTTGGTACTGGCAACAAAACAGCCAGTTGACCCATGGAAAAAACTGAAGATCCAAACCTGAGCACAACAATTTCAGCCACCTCATATTTGATAAGGAGGCCAAAAGAACACATTGAGGAGAGACAGCATCTTCACAAGTGTGTTGGCAAAACTGGATCACCACCTGTAGAAGAATGAAATTAAACCCCTACCTCTCACCCTGTAACAAAAGTCAATTCCAGATGGATCAAACCTCAGCGTGAAATCCAAAACTCTGGAGGTGATAGAAGAGAAATTTGCAGCAGACTACAAGACATAGGTGTAGGAAAAGACGTCCTTAAATCAGACAGCTGCACAAGAATAAGATTGACAATTGACAATGGACCTCATTAAACTCAAAAGCTTCTGTCATCAAAAGAAAACAATAAAGGAAGTGAAGAGAAACCCACAGAATGGGAGAGAAACCTTCACTGCAGATACATCTGACAAAGCATTAATTTCCAGATATACAAGCTACTCAAAAACAAAGAAGAAAGAAAACAAATGAAGCACTCAGAAGATGGAGCAAAGATCTGAACAGAGACTTCACAGAGGAGGAATTAGAGATGGGCTGAGAAACACCTTAAGAAGTGTTCAACATCGCTAATAATTAAGGAAATGCAAATTAAAACTACCTTAAGATACCACTTACTCCAGTAAGACTGGCTAGGATCAAGAAAACAAATGATACTCAAGTGCTGGAGGGTGTGGGGAAAGGGGAACACTCATCCATGTGGTGGGAATGTAAACTTGTGCAGCCACTATGGAAAACAGTGTGGAGAACCCTTAGAAGACTCAAAATGAGCCTGCCATTTGACTCAGTCATACCACTCCTGAGTATATACCCACAAGACTCATCTTACTGCAGACATACATGCACAGCTATATTTATTGCACTCTGTTCACAATAGCAAAAAACTGGAACCAACCCAAATGCCCCCTCAACTGATGAGTAGATAGAGAAAATGTGGTACATGTAACAAATGGAAGTTCTATGAGCGGTAAAGAAAAACACATCATGAACTTTGCAGGTAAATGGATGGAGCTAGAAGACATCATGTTAAGTGAAGTAACACAGTCCAGAAAAACAAACGACAAATGGTGTCTCTCATATGTGGATGCTAGTACCAATAACCCAGTTATAAATATTTCTTGTGGAGAGGGATGCATATTAAAAGAACAACAACAGAAAGATTGCATCAGAAAACTGACTGAAATGGTGACTCAGGAAGGGTGGGAGGGTGGGGAGAGGACACGGTGTAATTCAATTGGTGCATATTTAATTGACGTGAGTTACAAGTATCCAGTTTTGCCCAGACTCTGTTTACAGGATACATGGTGTTTTAGGACTTAGTAAAGTAAAGTAAATATGTGTATATTAAACAACATTGGTTTAAAGGCTGATAAAATGGTAATGCAGCTGAGTTATTTGGTGTATAAAATTGCTGTTGTCCACATTAGCTTTAACTAAAAACTGTATAACATTAACTTTGGATTGGCAATAACAAATGTTCCCTATAATTTTGCTGTCATATAGTATCACCTGGTAGCAATCTCTTTCACCTGTAGGATGATTTAATTTAAAAATAAGTTGTTTCCCAAGTTAATCACATACAGTACCCAAAACAGCAGGGTGAACTTGATGAAATCTGTGCCTTGATTCCACCCTATAGGTATGTATAATAACACTGCTTTTGAGACTCATGGGTCAAAAATAAAACCTAAATAAAAAAGGGGGTATAGATAGATAGATATGAAAATTTTGTCAAAAAACCTTGCAATCCAAAATCTTAAAACTAACTACAGGAAAGGATTTGTTGTTCCAACAGGCCAGAGTATCACCAACTTAATGGCTGAGAAAGAAAATGCAGCTTTGCAGTGTGTAGGATGTACCAGAAAGTGCCAGCAGAAGGATTCACTCCTTTGGGCATTGAAGGGAAGAAATGCTCTCAGATTGCTGCAGACATCAGGCCCCTCTGTGGATCCTACGAGTAACAACTATTTTATGATTCCTAATGAAGCTTACTTTCTAGGTGCCGCAAAGGTTTTAATACAAGAGACTTTCTTAACTCCCTCCCATAGAATAAGGAGAAGAATATGATATGATGAGGTCTTTTCCAGCTGTAGATTGGAGCCAGCTGTTATAGAGGTATTCCTCTTGTAAAATCGGTAAAACTGCCTTCTTTAATTGACTAATGGACATAGAAACTGTGAAAGGATTATTCTCTATTCAGAACCAAATATAATGCTAAAGTCTCCTTAAAGCTATGCACTTAAGCAAAATATATTAATACAGGAGCTCTGACATCAAACAATGGATTATTCTAACCAAGGAGATGTTGGCCAGGGGATCCAAGCCCCCACAAAAGGTAGAGGCTCCTTGCCTCCAAACTGGGATACCTGCAAAGAGAGGCGATAAGGCCCTGCTGTTAAAACCTGATATAAACATGGAAAGATGTATGGAGATCCAACTTGCAAGTGTACAGATGGCTCTGGAATGCCAGAGAGTGTTACAAAGGCCACTAAACCAATAAAGCAAATATAGGTCTCCTTGAGTCAAGCAAGACCTCCTCCATCAGCACCAGCTAACACTCACCTGCCTGGAAATACTGTGCAGCAGTGGCAGCCATATGTCTAATATCCCAAATCTAATTGGCTATTAGCTCTCTCCTTGGAGGAATAACCCACAGCTGATGCCACAAGCTTACATCCTCTAATGGTTAGGAGATGTTATAAACCACACGAAGACCCTGTCATACTTAACAAGAAGAAAATGTAATTCATGGATTAACATACCATCCAAACATCTGTGTCTATATCAAAGTAACCTACCATAACAATTAGTATTGTTTAAAATACCTATAATTAATTGCGTGTGCTTCATTAGTAGGATTGAAAGGTCTATATTATACTGTTTAAATACCTATATATCTAATTATGTGTGCTTCATTAGTAGGATCGAAAGGTTATGCCTGGACTAGCTGTCAGCCCATGAAAGAAAACAGCCAGAATTGACTAGAGACCAAGACAACAGCTCCAGAGAAAGTAGACTGTTTTGTGCTTCTCATCCACCTTTGCCCCTTTTCTAAGCCTAGGGAACAATCTGCAGAAGAGGGGGCAATGGTAGAATGTAAGGGCTGCGATTGAAAAAATGAAAACACTAACAAAACGAGCAGAAGAAGAAATAAAAAAATAACAGAGCTAGAGATAATGAAATAGAAAAGTAAACCATCTCATCACAAAATAATCGACTAAAGTTGATTATTTGAGAGAATAAACAAGATAGAAGAATATAAGAGTTAAAAAAAAGAAAAGAAGGACCAAATCAATAGAATCAGTGACGAAAGGAAAAATATAACCAAAAATAACTGAAAACGTTCAGACAAATCACCTTGGACATTACTTTAAATTTAAATATATATAAAGTTGAATAGACAGCAAATCGGACGACTATAACCACGAACTACTGGGAATACAAGATAACAAGAAGAGATAAAAGATTTAAATAGACCCAAATAATACTGACTGAGCAACATCCGCAGATGTATAAGCAGAGTATCCACAACATTAAAATGACCAGACCCCAGATGGCCTTGGAAGAGATTTATAATATTAAAATAGAACATTAAAATTAATATCTAAGTATGTATTAAGAAGGATACACACAAGAAAGGAGTTCTTAGATTATGCTATCTATGAAGGAAGATCAGTATATCAAACAATAGGGAAGAATGAATGAACAAAGGATAATTATAGAATATATAATGAACAGAATGATTACTAATAGGAAAACTGGCAAATAACATACAGACCACATCAAGAAGATATCCACCATGACCAAATTGGATTAATAGAGATGAAGGATGGTCTAAAATCGAAAAATTCAATTAAAATAATAAAGCAATATAAATGGAATATAAAAAAAAAACATATATAAATGTGAGATGGGGAAAAGTTTGAAAAATCACAGCAATCACATCTTATGTTTAAAGTCTAGAGGGAATTGGGATTGGAGGGAGATACATGTTAATGTAATAAAGATATACAGGAAAACAAAAAAAAAAAAAAAGGACAATTAATCAATACTAAATGGGGAAATGACAGAAGCAATTCCCTTAAAGGTAGGAACTAGGAGGACTGTCCTGTTACGATACCATTTTAAAAGTGTTTGAATCCACTCATTGATAGGGCAAAAGGCAAGAAAAGGAAAATACAAAGAGTTATAATAGGAAAAGAGGAAGTAAGCTTAAATCCCTTTTTGCTGATGATACGATTGTCTACTTAAGGAATGCTAAGAAATCCACCAGAAAACTCTTAGAAATTATTAAGAGCTTCAAAAAGTGGCAGGATAAAAAAACCTAGCAAAATTAGTATACTTTCTCTACACCCACCAGTAGGCACTGAAGAAGGAATACAAGGAGACCTTCCCACTCAACATAGCCTCAAAAACAATAGAATACCTAGGAAAAAACCTACAAAAGACACCAAGGATGTCTACAAACAAAAAAATTTTAAAACCTCTGAAGAAGAGAAATTGAAGGAAACACCAGAAGATGGACAAATCTCCATGCTGTGGATTGGGAAAATAAATATAGATAAAAATGTACATTCTACCTAAAACTTATATACAGATTTAATGCAATCACAATCAAAATCCCCAAGAGCTTCTTCACAGGTTTGGAAAAAAAATCCTCAATTTATTTGGAAAAACAAAGACCCAATAGCAAAGCAATCCTGGGCGAAAAGAGCAATACAGGGGGGATTGCTCTACCAGACATCAAACTATACTACAGGGCTATAGTCATAAAACAGCTTGGTTACTGGCAACACAAACAGCCAGTTGACCCATGGAAAAAACTGAAGATCCAAAACCTGAGCACACCAATTTCACCACCTCATATTTAAAAGAGAGGCAAAAGAACACATTGAGGAGGCAGCATCTTCACAATGTGTGTTGGCAAAACTGGATCACCACCTGTAGAAGAATGAAATTAAACCCCTACTCTCACCCTGTAAAAAAAGTCAATTCCAGATGGATAAGACTCAGCGTGAAATCAAAACTCTGGAGGTGATAGAAGAGAAATTGTTGCAGCAGACTACAAGACTAGGTGTAGGAAAAGACGTCCTTAAATCAGACAGCTGCACAAGAATAAGATTGACAATTGACAATGGACCTCATTAAACTCAAAAGCTCTGTCATCAAAGAAAACAATAAAGGAAGTGAAGAGAAACCCACAGAATGGGAGAGGAAACCTTCACTGCAGATACATCTGACAAAGCATTAATTTCCAGATATAGCAAGCTACTCAAAAACAAAGAAGAAAGAAAACAAATGAAGCACTCAGAAGATGGAGCAAAGATCTGAACCAGGACTTCACAGAGGAGGAATTAGAGATGGGCTGAGAAACACCTTAAGAAGTGTTCAACATCGCTAATAATTAAGGAAATGCAGAATTAAAACTACTCTTAAGATACCACCTTACTCCAGTAAGATGGCTAGGATCAAGAAAACAAATGATACTCAAGTGCTGGAGGAGTGTGGGGAAAGGGGAACACTCATCCATGCTGGTGGGAATGTAAACTTGTGCAGCCACTATGGAAAACAGTGTGGAGAACCCTTAGAAGACTCAAAATGAGCCTGCCTATTTGACTCAGTCATACCACTCCTGAGTATATACCCACAAGACTCATCTTACTGCAGACATACATGCACAGCTATATTTATTGCACTCTGTTCACAATAGCAAAAAACTGGAACCAACCCAATGCCCCCTCCAACTGATGAGTAGATAGAGAAAATGTGGTACATGTACACAAATGGAATTCTATGAAGCGTAAAGAAAAACACATCATGAACTTTTCAGTATAAATGGATGGAGCTAGAAGACATCATGTTAAGTGAAGTAACACAGTCCAGAAAAACAAACGACAAATGGTGTCTCTCATATGTGGATGCTAGTACCAATAACCCAGTTATAAATATTTCTTGTGGAGAGGGATGCATATTAAAAGAACAACAACAGAAAGATTGCATCAGAAACTGACTGAAATGGTGACTCAGGAAGGGGTGGGAGGGTGGGGAAGGGGACACGGTTAATTCAATTGGTGCATATTAATTGACGTGAGTTACAAGTATCCAGTTTTGCCCAGACTCTGTGTATACAGGATACATGGTGTTTAGGACTTAGTAAAGTAAAAGTAAATATGATGTCATATTAAACAACATTGGTTTAAAGGTTCTGATAAAAATGGTAATGCAGCTGAGTTATTTGGTGTATAAAATTGCTGTTGTCCACATTAGCTTTAAACTAAAAACTGTATAACATTAACTTTGGATTGGCAAAACAAATGTTCCCTATAATTTTGCTGTCATATAGTATCACTGGTAGCAATCTCTTTCACCTATAGGATGATTTAATTTAAAAATAAGTTGTTTCCCAAGTTAATCACATACAGTACCCAAAACAGCAGGGTGATTGATGAAATCTGTGCCTTGATTCCACCCTATAGGTATGTATAATAAACTGCCTTTTGAGACTCATGGGTCAAAAATAAGAAAACCTAAATAAAAAGGGGGTATAGATAGATATATATGAAAATTTTGTCAAAAAACCTTGCAATCCAAAATCTTAAAACTAACTACAGGAAAGGATTTGTTGTTCCAACAGGCCAAGTACACCAACTTATGGCTGAGAAAGAAAATGCAGCTTTGCAGTGTGTAGGATGTACCAGAAAGTGCCACAGAAGGATTACTCCTTGGGAATTGAAGGGAAGAAATGCTCTCAGATTGCTGCAGACATCAAGGCCCTCTGTGGATCCTACAGTAACAACTATTTTATGAATTCCTAATGAAGCTTACTTTCTAGGTGCCCAAAGGTTTTAATACAAGAGACTTTCTTAACTCCCTCCCATAGAATAAGGAGAAGAATATGATATGATGAGGTCTCTTTTCCAGCTGTAGATTGGAGCCAGCTGTTATAGAGGTATCCTCTTGTAAAATCGGTAAAACTGCCTTCTTTAATTGACTAATGGACATAGAAACTGTGAAAGGATTATTCTCTATTCGAACCAAATATAATGCTAAAGTCTCCTTAAAGCTGAATGCACTTAAGCAAAATATATTAATACAGGAGCCTGACATCAAACAATGGATTATTCTAACCAAGGAGATGTTGGCCAGGGGATCCAAGCCCCCACAAAAGGTAGAGGCTCCTTGCCTCCAAACTGGGATACTCTGCAAAAAGAGAG
Organism: Rhizomys pruinosus; assembly: GCA_009823505.1. NCBI lineage: Eukaryota > Metazoa > Chordata > Mammalia > Rodentia > Spalacidae > Rhizomys > Rhizomys pruinosus. Next base: position 1,804,373 of record VZQC01007114.1, read on the forward strand.
GCGATAAGGCCCTGCTGTTTAAAACCTGATATAAACATGGAAAGATGTATGGAGATCGCACTTGCAAGTGTACAGATGGCTCTGGAATGCCAGAGAGTGTTACAAAGGCCACTAAACCAATAAGCAAATATAGGTCTCCTTGAGTCAAGCAAGACCTCCTCCATCAGCACCAGCTAACACTCACCTGCCTGGAAATACTGTGCAGCAGTGGCAGCCATATGTCTAATATCCCAAATCTAATTGGCTATTAGCTCTCTCCTTGGCAGGAATAACCCACAGCTGATGCCACAGCTTACATCCTCTAATGGTTAGGAGATGTTATAAACCACACGAAGACCCTGTCATACTTAACAAGAAGAAAATGTAATTCATGGATTAACATACCATCCAAACATCGTGTCTATATCAAAGTAACCTACCAAACAATTAGTATTGTTTAAAATACCTATAATCTATTGCGTGTGCTTCATTAGTAGGATTGAAAGGTCATATATTATACTGTTTAAATACCTATATATCCTAATTGCATGTGTGCTTCATTAGTAGGATCGAAAAGGTTATGCCTGGACTAGCTGTCAGCCCATGAAAGAAAACAGCCAGAATTTGACTGAGACCAAGACAACAGCTCCAGAGAAAGTAGACTGTTTTGCTTCTCATCCACCTTTGCCCCTTTTCTAAGCCTAGGGAACAATCTGCAGAAGAGGGGGCATGTAGAATGTAAGGGCTGCGATTGCTTATTATCCATTTGGACTTTTAGTCTCTGATTCTACTCCTATGTTTATATTTTTATTAGTTTCTTTTCCTAGGTGCTTGAGGATAGTTGCTCCTCTCTTCTGCCCTTTGAATTGCTTCAAGCATTTTCTGGAGAGTTGGTTTTCCGGACATGTATTCTATCATCTTGTTTTTGTCTTGGAAGATTCTTCTCTCTCCTTCAACTGTAATTGACATTTTTGCTGGGTAAAGTATTCTGGGTTGGCATCCATAGTCCTTTAACACTGGGAATGCTTTGCTCCACATTCTTCTTGCTTTCATGGTTTGCGGCAAGAAGTCAGTTGTAATTCTGATGGGTTTCCCTTCGTATGTGACTTGTTTTTCTTTGTGGCCTTCAGAATTTTATCTTTGTTTTGGGGATCTAGCATTTTGACTATGATGTGGCGTGGGATGTTTCTTTTCTGATCTTGTCTATTTGGAGTCCTATGTGCTTCTTGTATTTGAATGGGTTTGTCTACTTTTAGTTTGGGGAAGTTTTCATCTATTATTCTGTTGAAAATCTGATCAATACTATTCTCTCGAGATTCTTCTCCTTCCTCTATTCCTATGATGCTTCAATCTTCTTTTGTTTGGCTTTGTATGTACAGTATTTCTTGCACAGGAGTCTCAAAACTGGCTAACCACTATTTCAGTTAGAAACCATTTTAGCTTGAACATCCTCCTTCTTTTTTACTTCTTCCTGTAGTTGATAAGTTGATAGTAGCAAAAAAAAAAAAAAAACCTGAAAACATGTGTCCTAAGTGACAGATTTCAGCAGAAAAATAGAAATTGTAAAAAGGGAGATGATTGAATGTACCAGGAAAAACAGTGAGTGTCAGAGACGACCAAATTCCAGAACTACTAGGTCAGAAGTCTGGACACAACAGAGAAAGGAATCCACAGGGTGAACATTCAGCTAATAAATTTACCTATGCGGAAATACAATGACGACAAAGAGTAGAAAGATAAAAATCCCAAAGCCTCCAAGATCCATGGGAAAATGTCAAATGGTTTGACTCATATTGAGGTGGCAGAGTCCAAGGACAGAGGGCCTGGGAGTGAGAAAAGATATGAAGAGAAGAATAATTACTAAAATTAATGAAAGGCAACAAATCACAGATCCCAGAACCACAGACAACAAAAGCTGGAGTGGCTCAAAAGAACACACACACCTGCCAAGTGACTCAAGTTTAAAGATTAAAGGCTAAAAGGCAAGAAAGGAAAAGATGTTAATTGTAAGGAAGGCAACATCAAATCACAATGAATTGGCTTCTAAAAGTAATGAAAGTAGATGAATGAAAAGGTTGTATGTAAATGGCTACACACACACACACACACACACACACACATACACACTATACCACCACACCATAACATAACATGTCACTCAGACATCTATCCTTTAAGATACCCTTTAATAATGGAGACATTAGAAAATGACATTAAAACCTAACAGAATTTTGTCTCCAGAAAAACTACATTAGGGCAAATGATTGAAGAAAGTTTGTATTCAGAAAGGACGAAACACTAGATAAAATGGATTCTAAAATAAAGAATGTAAAGTTATAGAAAAATGTGATGGGTTAGCAACATAAAAATATCTTTTAAAATTATCACAGCATGTACAGGAAATATATTAACATTTATTCTATACAGATAATTAAATCTCCCTTCTAAAGTAAAAAACAATTTAAATGTATGAGTACTATAGTAAACAGAACTAAAATATGACAACAAAAACACAAAGGTAGTAAAATAATTACATAAATATGTGGGTAAGTTCTCATTTTTATGACACAATTAGATGCCTTGTTAGTATGGAACATGATACATTAAATATGTATATATTACAATATGCACATTTATAAATAAATATGAAATTCAAAAGGAGGCATAATTAAAAATCTATTAGAAGAGAGTCTGTGAATACTAAAATTGCTTTATCTACTATGAATTACAAAAGACAGGCAGAGAGAATGAGGAGAAAGAACAGAGAGACTAAATAAAAAAACAAACATCAAGATAGTAGACTTAAATATATCAATAGCAGCAGCAAGTGTAAATGGTCAAAACATTTAAAAGAAAGTAACTGTCAGAATGGAAAAAAACAAAGCCTGTCTTTATGCTGTTGAGCCTGACATATAAATATCAGCAGGTTGAAAAAAGAATGATAAAAATATTTAGCATTTAAACACTACCCCTGTTTGCCAGCAAGATGGGTCCCTGGGTAAAAGCAACTTGCTGCTCAAGTCTAGTTACCTGAGTGTGATCCCTAGGACACACATGATAGAAAGAGAGAACCTACCCCAGGGAGTTGTGCATCAACCTCTGCAAGGACTGTCCTACACACACACATACACACACAAAAAGCTAAATAAAATATTAAGCACTAACCTTGCGACTATCACACAAAATGAATTGAATATGACCACTGCAGTTTCATTCTGTTGCTATGACAAACACCACAGCCCCAAGCAGTGCAGAGAACAGGGTTTACTTCAGCTTACAGATCACAGGCCATCACAGAAGGAGGCAGGGAAGATGCTCAAACAGGAACCTGAAGGCTGGTCTGCTTGCTGTTCCACACAGCTTTGCTCCAACCAAGGAGCTCATATCCAAGGAATTTGGGCAGAAACCATGGGGAGAGTGTTTGCTGCCTCCCTCAAGCCCAGGATCACCAGCCCTGGATGGTACAACCTACAGTAGATTGGGTCCTTCTCTGTCAATTAGCAATCAAATCAATCCCCATAGACACGCCCATCAGCCAACCTGATGCACAGTTCCTTAACTGAAGCCCCCGTCTCAGATGAGTCCAAGTTGTGGCAAGTTGGCGTTTAAGCCTGACCATTGCACTGACCAGAAATAAAGAGGATTTCATCGTGATGAAAGTATGACTTAAAGACAAATGTAGTAGCACATGGCTACAATTCCATTCCTTGGGAGAATGAGCTAGGGCTTTGAGTTGGAGGCCAACTTGGCCTCTTCAGCAAGACCATATGTCAAAGAAGAAAATCGCCAATACAAGCCGGGCATGGTGGCATGTCTTTAATCCCAGGACTCAGGAGGCAGAGTCAAGCAGACCTCTGTGAGACTGAGGCCATCCTGGTCTACATAGTGAATTCCAGGACAACCGGGGCTACAGGGAGACCCTGTCTCAAAAAGATCAAAGAAAAAGAAAGAATATAGCCAATCCATATGTCACACTATTACCATATAGGGGGCTGGAGAGATGGCTCAGAGATTAAGAGCACTGGTTGCTCTCATAGCCTAGGTTCTGTTCCCAGCATCCATGTGGTAGTTCACATCCATCTGTCACTCTGGTTTCAGAGGGATCTAACACCTTCTTGGTCTACATGCCCACTGCATGCATATGGTGCACATATGTACACGTGGGTAAAACATCCATACACATAACTTTTTAAACTCTTTTAAAAATACTACAATATGTATATGCATCCTAAGAGAAAGACCCTAAATATATGTGGGGAAAATGGGAATATATACGAGTTCTAAATCATATATAATAGAAAAAAATCAATCAGTAAGATTTAGTGACGATATAGTTTTTTTTATTTTATTTTATTTCATTTATTTATGTGTATGAATGTACCATCTGGATGTAGGTTTGTGCACCTGTGTCGTGCAATGCCACGGAGGTCAGAAGAGGGTGTCAGATTCCCCTGGAACTGGAGCTATCCTGGAATTGGAGTTACAGATGGTTCTCAGCCGCCATGTGTGTACTGGGGATCGAACCCGGGTCCTCTGCAAGAGCAGTCAGCGCTCTTAACTGCTAGGCCATCTCTCTAGCCCAGTGACAATACAGTTTTAAATTAGATCATCAGTTGACCTGACTAATAGGTATGGAATAATACACCCAGCACAATTTTGCCTAAAGTACAAATGAAATAATCCCTCAGATAGACATGTTGTGAAGTTGTATCATAAAAACCTTAATAGGAGCTGGAGAGATGGCCTAGCAGTTAAGAGCGCCGACCACTCTTACAGAGGACCCGGGTTCGATCCCCAGCACCCACATGGCGGCCGAAAACTGTCTGAAACTCCAATTCCAGGAGAACTCCAGTTCCAGGGGAATCCGAGACCCGCTTCTGACCTCCGCGGCATTGCACGACAAAGCGGGTGCACAACTTGCATGCAGACAGTACATTCATTACACATATGGAAATAAAAAATTAAAAAAAAACCTTAATAGTGTTTTATTTTGTTTTAAATTAGGAGTGTGTGTGGTGTGTGTGTGTTTCTGCTGTGTGTGTGTGTGTGTTTTGATGTGTGTGTGTGTGTATGTGTCTTGTGAGGTACCTGTGTCATACCAAGCAAGAGTCCATGAGGTATCACTGCAGTTACCTGTGGCTGTGAGCCACCCAGCCTGGGTGCTGAGAACCAAACTCTGGGCCTCTCCAAGAGCACTCCACCACCTTAACCACTGTGCCAACCCTCAATATTCTTCAAAGGACTAAAATGCATGCAGTTAGACTGTACTTACATTAGATTAAAGAAATAAAAGATAAATAATACTAGTAAATGCTCTATAGGACAAGAAAAATGCCTACCATTTCCTAGCAGAAGTAATCGAGAAAGTTCAAATTCAAAACTAAAATACAGAGCATGAGCATAGATCCTGGAGGTGTTCAAATCATAAAGATGGTGGTAAGATCAGTAGAGCTCAGGAGCAGTAAGAGCTATTGTCTAAGAAGACACAAATTACTACAATTGATGAGGTGATGGAGGAAACCTAAACAGTGTTTTATTATGAGAAATGGAATTGTAGATAAAAAAAATTTCTCCCCCCAAAATTGAAAGTTTACATGACTTCCTAAATTATTTTAGAATTACAGAGGAAATTATTCTGATTATAAACAAATTCCCTTAGAAAATGGTGTCAATAAGAACAGTTTCAGTACATTTTTGAGGCCACTAAAAACTCAATTGAAAAATGAGGTAAAGCCTTTCATAAAAGGTCATTATAAAGCCGGGCGTGGTGGCACATGCCTTTAATCCTAGCACTCGGGAGGCAGAGGCAGGTGGATCTTTGTGAGTTCAAGGCCAGCCTGGTCTACAGAGTGAGTTTCCAGGACAGCTGGTGCTAACAGAGACCTGTCTCGAAAAACACCAAGAAAAAATAAAAAGATCATTATAAACCAGTTTTTCCTATGAACAAAGATTTTAAAAAATTAACAAAATGAGCAGATTTAACCATAAATATTTTTAAATCATATACTATAATCAAATTGAGTTCATCCCAATAATTCAGGGTTAATTTGACTGTTAAAAATCAATATATTGGGGGCTGGAAGAGATGGCCTAGTGGTTAAGAGCTTCTTACAGAGGACCTGGGTTCGATCCCCACCCCCCATGGTGGCCAAAACCAGTCTGAGAACTCCATTCCAGGAGAACTCCAGTTCCAGGGAAGAATCCGAGACCCTCTTCTGACCTCCGAGGCATTGCACGACACGGTGCACAACACTTGCATGCAGACAGTACATTGATACACATACAGAAATAATTGCCGAGCGTGGTGGCGCCATGCCTTTAATCCTAGCATTGGGAGGCAGAGGCACGCGAATCTCTGTGAGTTCGAGCCCAGCCTGGTCTACAGAGTGAGTTCCAGGACAGCCAGAGCTACAGGGAGACCTTCTCCAAAAAAAAAAAAAAAAATCGATATATTTAGTTATGTAATAAATCAAAAAATGAAATAACTCGTGGTTATTTTGTATGCGTATGGTGTATAGGTGGGTGGTGTGCATGCATGTAGGTTTTCATGGTTCACATGTGTGGGTACATGCGTGGTGCATGGGTGCACACATCCATGTAGCGGTCAGAGGTTGATGCTGCTTGCCTGCCTTCCTCACTGTCCATCTCACATGTTGAGGCGGGTGTTTCCCTTGAATCCGGAGCTGCAGATTTAGTAAGTCTAGCTAGCCATTTCTTCTGGAGATCCTCGCGCTGCACCTCTAATGGGTCTCCTTCATTTATGGATGCTAACACCAAATCCCCAGTTGGCAGGCAAACTGAGCAACTTTATTATTATATTTCATTGTATCTGAAAGCAGCTGTGCTATTCCAATGTGAATTTCTAAATAGGCTCTAGGATTGTCCTACCACTTATATTCACACATTGTAATTAACATATATGGATGGAAGACATGTAGTCATATTCTTAAAAAAAAAAAAAAGAATGTAACGTTACACATCTTTATACCTGCATGCAAATTTACTGTTAAAATGTGAATCTCAGGCTGGAGAGATGGCCTAGCGGTTAAGAGTGCCGACCGCTCTTACAGAGGACCCGGGTTCGATCCCCAGCACCCACATGGTGGCCGAGAACCATCTGAAACTCCAATTCCAGGAGAGCTCCAATTCCAGGGGAATCCGACACCCTCTTCTGACCTCCGCGGCATTGCACAACACGGGTGCACAAACTTGCATGCAGACAGTACATTCATACACATACAGAAATAAATTTAAAAAAGAATGAAAAATGTGAATCTCTAAATGTGTTTAGGAATCAACCTAGAGTTTATTTTCAGAATTTGTAATTTTGACTTATGTGTGGAGTGTATATATGCATAGTTTGGAATAATATGAAATAAAAAATATTTTAAAAAGGATATTTAACAGTTAAAATATTTTGTAAAATAATATTTTCTTTTTATTGATACATGCTACAACCATTCATAATTTTCCTTATGTAATCCTATGGTATGTGCTATCATATAGGAATATTAATATACCAAAAGGGCAGGCTGTCACACCCACCCAGCCTCTCTCCACACTTGCCTGGCAAATGTCTTTCCTGCTGAGCCATCTCCCCAACCTCCACAGGTTATTTGAGAGAAACACAAAAGAATGTTTAGCAAAACTGAATATACATTCTTAACATTCCTAAAATTCTCAGCAAATCAAAATCAAATGATAACTTCTATTGTACATAGAATATCCAACTAATAACAAATGAAGCTGCAATAAAAAATTGCAGAACTCAAAACTTGGGGAAAGAATATGGTACTCAATTATGTTAGTCAACAAGATAATGAAAATTAAATATACCTTGAGATGCCTAGTTTTATACCTGCTGAAATAGTAAGTTACCAAATTAAAATATTTAGAGCATCCAATTTACCTGAGGATATAGAATTAAAACTCATTCATTGGTAGTAAAACTACAGACTGGTCACCTACCCATGAACCAACCATTTTACTCCTAGGAATAGACTGAAAGAAAAGGAAACATTTGTCTACAATATGCTTTGAACAAAACTGTTCACGGCAGTGTTATTTATTACAGCCCCAGAGACAAAAATGATCTTGATTTCTATCAATAGATAAGCACATGAATGAAGTGGCTTATTTACAGAATGGGATGCTCAGCCATAAAAAGCAACAGTCCCATGATACCTACAACCACATGGATAAATCTGATTTATGACAGAAATTAACCCAGAATATGTACCCTATCTTTTTTTTAATTTATATGAAATTTTGGGATTACAGAATAAGAAAACCTAGCCTAGAATGATTCAAATCCTAGAACACTTGCTTGTCAGAGGAGATTGTTACAAAATACAAAGGACACAGATGGTCTGAAATGATGGGAAGTTTCTCTATCTGGATATGTATATGTGCTTTGGTCTGCTTTTTGTGTGGCTATAACCGAATACCTAGGTTATTTATAATAAACAGAAAGTGATTGTTCACCCTTTTTGAGGCTGGGAAATCCAGGAGTGTGCACTGTTATCTGTCTAGACCATTAGTGCTGAGTTACCCCACAGAGTAAGAGACTGGAGAGAGGTGGTGATAGTAGCAGGGAGGAAGAAGAAAATGGATAGAGAATAGAAAGTCAAACTTGACTTTTTATAAGGAATCCACTTATTTACTCAGAAAGGCAGAGCCCCAAAGTCTAACTACCTCCTAATGGTCCTGCTACTAAGACTTGTGTACTGGGGGTTAGGTTTCCCACATACATGGAGGGGCATTCAAACTACAGCCTGTATTTATGTGCATTGTGTGCCTGTGTCGGAGATGGCAGCATTAATCGCTCACTATATAAAAGACGGTTCTGAGTGCTTGTGCAAGCACCATTAAAGAAAAGAGAAAAGAGAGAGAGAAAAGAGCCCTGCCTTTGAGGGACAAACCAACAAAGAGGAACCAACCCACTTGGATGTCATGAAATTAAATAATCCAGTGATGGGTAATGATATTTTATGAGTAAATTACTAGAAGAGGTTTTGGAAAGAGAGTATTTGATTCCAAGTCCTAACGTGCTGTGTGGTGTGTTTCCTACAGAGAAATGAACCAGCCCCTGTCTGTTCAGCCCATTAGGATGTTAACGAGGAGACATGCACCCTCTAGCCTAGTGAACAGATGAGTTTATTTACAGGACATGGGAGAAAAGAAGGAAGCCTCGTCTCCCAAGGGCCCACCTGGACTGGGAGATGGTTCTGTCACAGAAGCTGTACCCAGAGCTCTCTGCCTAACTGTGTTTGGTACACTGAAGAGCCTCTCGGCCTTGCCAAATCAGTTCTGTGTTGACCTGGATGGCCTGGGAGACTCCTTACTGCTCTCAGCTTCCCCAGTCTTGTGAACCTGTTCCCTCCATGGGGAGAGTGCTCTGACTTGGGCCACATTGTTGATATATGTAAACTCCTGAAGGATGCTATCTGAGACGGCAGCATTTGACTCAGAGTCCTAACTGATGCCAAGAAGCAGTCTATAGGAATCTAGATGAAGAAGGCTAGAGAAGCTCTGAGGGGCTGGCGCCTTCTGAAAGCAAGAAAGAGGTGGATGTGTCTACAGCAAAGAGATGAGGCCAGTAGCTGAGATGGCATAGAACTACTGTGGGTGTGTGTGTGTGTGTGTGTGTGTGTGTGTGTGTGTGTGTGTGTTCTGGTTTGTCTTCCATTGCTGTGACAAAACACTCTGACCAACACTCTGACCGACACTCTGGGAGGAAAGGGTTTATTCAGCTTACATCTCCTGGGCCACAGTTCATCACTTAGGGAGCCCAAGGCAGGAACTTAGCGCAGGAACCTGGAGGCAGGAGCTAAAGCACAAGCCATGGAGGAATGCTGTTCACTGGCTTGCTCCTCTGGCTCATGCCCAGCCCGCCTTCTTATACAGTACACAACAACCTGCCCAGGGTGGCACGACTCATTGTGGGCTGGGCCCTCCCACATTGCCTGACAATCAAGACAATACTCCATCAGATGTGGCCACAGGCCAATCCAATGGAGCCAATTCCCCAATTGAGGCTCCCTCAAACCAGGTGTGTCAAGTTGACACTAAAGCTATCGAGCACAATTGACCCCTTGTCAACTTGACACACAAAACACATCACTATTAAACCACCACCTTTCCAGTTCTTATCCCCAAAGTATGATGTTAACATTAATCACAACCTAATACAGTACAACCTTAAAAGCCCCACAGTTCTTAAAATGTCCAAACACTTAAAAGTTCACAGTCTATTAAAAGTCTCTTAACTGTGGGCTGCTGTAAAATCCAAAACAAGTACTGTCTTATTTCAAAGGGAAGAATCAGGCACTCTCAAACAAAACCTAAGTCCAGCAAAGTAGCTCAAGGCTGGACACCTGGGATTCACTCACGATCTTCTGGGCTCCAAAGGGTCTCGGCAGCTCCCCCTCTCCGACTCTGCCGTCCGTGGCACACTCATCTCGCAGGCCCAGGCCGACTCCATTCTACACCTACCGCTGCTCTTGGTGGTCGTCCCAGGGTACCGGCATCTCCAAAAAGCTGGGGTCGCTACTGAAACTGAGGCAGCACCTTCACCAATGGTCTCTTCTGACCTCTCCTGGTGCAAAGCCTCAGCTTCTCTCCATGACCCCTGCAATCCTGGGGTCTTCACAGCAACCGAGGTGCACTTCCACCAATGGTCTTTCCTGACCTCTCACAGTGCCAAGCCTCGGCTGCTCTCTGTGACCCCCTCAAATTTCAACACCGGAACCATATAGGAGACTCTTACACGTTACCAAGTCCGGCTTCTGGCTCGAGATGGAGGCTCAGGCCCTTTCTGGGTCACAGCTTCTGTGTGCTGACCTTGAAGATATTCTCCCCAGAAGATTTCACCTCAGTGATGCTGGTCTCTTGTTACTTACAGCTGATTTTTCAGCCCCAGCTAACCAGCATCAATTGCCCCAGTACCACAAAAGTTTCACTTCAGGTTCTGGTCTCTTGTTACTTACAGCTGATTCTCCACAGCCCCAGCTGACCAGAACCCACAGATTACACAGTCCTGATGATCTCTGCTCTCCTTTGAAACTAGAAACTTCACAAGCCAGGCCTCCATCTTCTACAACTCCTTCAGCAAAACTGCTCCAAGCTCCACAGCAACAATCTTTAGGCATTCAATGATCTTCCCAGCCCAAAGTTCCAAACGCCTCCACAATCCTTCCCCAAAACACCAAGGTCAGGTCTGTCACAGCAATACCCCACTCGTCTGGTACCAATTTCTGTCCTAGTTTGTCTTTCCATTGCTGTGACAAAACACTCTGACACCAACTTGGGGAGGAAAGGGTTTATTCAGCTTACATCTCCTGGGTCACATTTCATCACTTAGGGAGCCCAAGGCAGGAACTCAGGGCAGGAACCTGGAGGCCATGGAGGACTGCTGTTCACTGGCTTGCTCTCTACTGGCTTGCTCTCTGGCTCATGCCCAGCCTGCCTTCTTATACTGTCACTGCTCAACAATCAAGACAATACTCCACAGATGTGGCCACAGGCCAATCCAATGGAGCCAATTCCCCAATTGAGGCTCCCTCAAACCAGGTGTGTCAAGTTGACACTAAAGCTATCCAGCACAGTGTGTGTGTGTGTCTGTGGAACTGTGTATGTATGTGTCTATGTTTATGAGGGTATGACTATGTATATGTATGTGTGTATATATGTATGTATATGATGTGTATGTCTGTATAACTGTGTGTATGTATATGTCTATGTGTATGAGGGCATGGCTGTGTATATATGTATGTATATAATATATAATACGTGTCTGTGTGCATGAATGTGTAAATACATGTGTATATATATATATGTATATAATGTGTGTGCCTGTGTCTTTGTGTTTATGTGTATGTATATGATATGTATGCCTGTGCGTATATGTATATGTATATGTATTTATGCTTGTCTGTGTGTCTGTATGTGTATATGTGTATCTGTGTATGATGGGTATGCCTGTGCCTCTGTCCACGTGTGTGTATATATATGATGTGTGTGTCTGCATATGTATATGATGTGTATGTCTGTGCATGTATATGATGTGTGTCTGTGTATGTATATGATATGTATCAGTAGCAATGGAGGAGCAAACACCGACTTCACCTTTCAACCTTTAAGAGCTGCATCATGAGTAACATGCCCAGAACAGCCTTCTCAGCAATGGCTGGTGAGTCTCCTGGATCTCCCTCCCTGAGAAGGCAGTGTCCAGTGCAAGAAGCTGAAACAGAAATAGAAGGTAGTCCTACCAAGTTGGAGAAGGAAGCTAGGGTTTGGGGATACACAGACACACACACACACACACACACACACAAAGTTCATACATGAGCACAGAGTATATGTCATCTCCACACCCTTCTCCCCTCCAACTCTTCCAATGTGCACTTAACAACCACCTCTCCAGTTTATAACCTCTTATAATAGACACACACATGCACACACACACATGCACACACACATGCACACACATACACATGCACACACACATGCACACACATACATACACATACACACACGTGTGCACACACATACACACATGCACTCCCACAGGGATGGGGATACTTCCACAACACATAAGACAGCATCTATGCTCTCCAAAATAACCCACACTAACAGGGTTATATATAACTGAATTCTGAGTAAATTAAGTAGATGCCATGAATGTTTTATCTATGTACAGGCAATAACAATAACAAAACCCAGCACCTAATCAATAAAGCACAATTCCTAGCATTCAATAAAATAACAATAATCAGACAAAATAAGATTAAAAATTATAAACTATTATCAGGCATACCATCAAATCAACAGAAATTCAGAAATGGCAGAGATAAAAGACTTAGTCGAAGGCACACTGAAATACTACTTATAAATATGCTCAAGGTAGAAAAATAAAAGATAAAAAGGGAAATATAAAATATTTTTTAAAGAAAGGAAATTTCTAGAGTCAGTATATCTCACACAAAAATACGGAAAGGTGAGAACTAACAACAGATTAAGAATAATATTAAGTGTCTATGTACTTGAAAATATACAAAAATTAAGTACACGGTGATAAAAGGCTCAGGAAATAAAGGGACCATTGGAAAATCTGTGTGTCCATTTTTAACTGGCAGCATTTAACATCAAACATATGTGAAGTACAGTCAGAATAAAAGGGGGTCAGAGAGAGAGAGAAAGAGAGAGAGAGAGAGAGAGAGAGAGAGAGAAATTTCCAAATTTGATAAAAATTCTCAGTCTCAGATAAAGAAAATTAATAAAAATATAAATGAAAGAAGCCCTATCAATCAATGCACAATCATAAAATCATTGTTAAAACCCAAAGATTCTGTAAAAACCAAAGCAAAGCAAAATAACTACAAAAACTCTTAAGCATCCAAATAAAATGATGTATAAATGATCTGAATAAACATAAGAGTGAAAGAGATTTCTTGTCAAGAGTTTATGCAAGTTATAAGAAAATAAAATAGTATCTTTAAAATACTGAAAGAAGGGCCACTAAGATGGTTCAGCAGGGAAGGAGGCATGCCACCAAGCCTGATGTCCTGAGTTTGACTCCCAGGAGCCATATGTTGGAAAGGGAAAGCAGACTTCTGTAAGTAGTTCTGTGACCTCCACATGCATGCTACCGGAGGCACAAAGGAGAACACACAACTAGGTAAATGTGATAAAGAAATAAAGTGCTGAAAGAAACATCTATAATTCTAAACCTAGTGAAATACTTATCATAAATTTGGAGGAAATAATGACTTTCAGGAAAAAGAATTTGAAATCACAGTCAGCAGACTTTAACTAGAAATATCTTAAAGTAAGTACTTCAGGCAAAATGAAAATACTAACAGATGGAAACTCAGATTTTGCAAAAAATCTTAAAGCACCATAGAAAAAAAAAAGTGTAGAGAAATAGACAAGTATTAGACATTTAAAAATACTGTTTAGGGCTGGAGAGTTGGCTCAGTGGTTAATAACACTTGCTGTTCTTTCAGAGGACCCAGGTTCATTCCCAGCACCCACATGGCAGCTAACCACCATTGGTAACTCCAATTCCAGGGAATCTGACGCCCTCATCTGGCCTCTGTGGGCTTTGCACAACACTGGTGCACTTACATACATGCAGACAAAAGGCCCATATACATAAAATAAAAATTAAAAAAAAAATGGTGGCTGGGCGTGGTGGCACACACCTTTAATCCTAGCACTTGGGAGGCAGAGGCAGGCGGATCTTTGTGAGTTCAAGGCCAGCCTGGTCTACAGAGTGAGTTCCAGGACAGCTGGGGCCACAGGGAGACACTGTCTTGAAAAGACAAAAACCATAAAATAAAATAAAAAATAAATAAACACTTTAACGTATAGCATCATTTTAAATAAAAGTTTACAGCAATGGATTTATAATTATCACATATATACAACAAGAGAAATGAGAATTATTAGTATGCATGAAATCATATTTGAAAGTAGATTGATTTGTTAAAATATTTACTATAAATACTAGAGTAATCAGTACAGAATGAACAAAACAAATAATTTATCTAGTAAATCAAGTGTAGAAATAAAATGGAATCAGGAAAAATAAAATGGAATCATTGAAAAGAAGTCAGAGAAAGAAGAATAAAAGGAACAGATCGTACATGCACATACACCTGGAATATTATTATTTAAAATACCAGGACTATTATTAATCAAATTATATTTTAACAATCAAATACTACTACACTACTGAAATAACATAGATTGTCAGATTGAATTTTTAAAGTAATAATTATGAGCTATATACAAAATCCAGTTAAAACACAGATTAGAAATCAACAACAAAAAGATACTCGTAAAACTGTTAAATGCTTGGAAAAAAATATTTTTTGAGGTAGGGTCTCTTCCTATAGCCCCCGCTGGTCTGAAAATCCTTATGTAGACCACCCAGTGTGAAGGGGGTGGGAATGATGTGAATACAGCACTCATATATAAAGTTTTCAAAAAAGAAAAAAAGAATATTTGTTTGAGGAACTAGAGGTATTTAACCTAATTTTAATATTCTATATTTATGTATATATAATGTGTGTGCTTAATAGCACATAATCTATAATTACTATGTGCCATTTTTATGCTTCTATTTATCAATTAAAAATAAAAGGGAGGCAAAGGACAAGAATTCCAGTATAGATCCAGAGGGAGGGTATTATAATCTTTTCTCTTTCTTCTTTTCTTTCACTAGTTCATTCTTTCTTTCTAAATTTTCTTTAAATTTTTTCTTACATTTTGGAGACAAGGCCTCATTCCATGATCCAAGCTGGTCTCAAACTCAACTCTCTCTGAGCTTCGGCCGTCCTCCAGAGTGCTGGGATTAGAGGCATGTGCCACCACAGCAGGCAGTCTTTTCCTTTGTAGCCTGGGACACCAGGCAAGGTTACCTTCATTTGCATTCCATTAGAATCAAGTCTCTAATCCATATTTCTGGAGAGGAGTTGGTCACTGTCTCTGGATAGAAGGAATATGAAGAGGTTTGAGAATGTTTTAGGATAACTACTCTTAGCATAAATTAGAAAACTACCAACTGGAAAAGCACCAAAAAGAGAAACAAGAATCTCAAATTGCCGGAAATTCCCAAGTCCTTCACTGTAACTGATTCCCCCAAATGGGATCTAAATCACAAAGGACACCCAGAGAGAGGCTCCTCCCGGGAGGACCTCCTCCCAGCCCTCACTCCTATCCCTGCTTCAGGTGAGAGCCAGTTGCTCCCTACATTCCATCCTCCAAGACTCTCACCTCTTCCTCCCCTTCAGGGCTGTCCACCTCCTGCTGCTGCTTCGTGATCCCCTCCATTCCTTCATGTGGGAAACGCAGGGAGGCTCTCCTTCAAGTCTGCCTGCTATCTGGCCATCTCTAGTCCGGAGTATTTCCCTCTGCTCTTTCCCAGGATCTACCCCATGATGGGTCTTGGCTCCCACCAGCGGGCTCCTGAAGCCCTTGCTTTTCCTGCCCACTTTTCTGCCTTTCAACTCCAATTGTTTCAAAGACAAAAGTCCCGCTCTGAGCCCTGTGCCTCGTGGCTGGGATTCTGTTCTCATCTGCCAACATACCCCCCATCCTGCGCTCTGCCTACCTGCCAGGGAGCTGCTGCCTGCTCACCTCTGGCGGCTCTATGAGCCAACCACCTGCCGGCCTGGGCCTCCAGCCTCGACCTGTTGCCAAAGTCCCTGAACAGCAGATTCTGCCATGATTTTGGACTTCCCCAGCTGCCGGGAACTTTTCCAAAAGACTGTTTAATTTCCAGGCCTGGGCCTCTAGTGCTTGTCTAGTTTCTAGTTCTGACCTGTATGTACCAAGAGCGTTTGACTTTCTATCTGAGTACCACTGCCTCCTTTTCCCTCCAATGAGCCAAACCCCACGGAGATCCCTAGACTCGATTACAAAAAAAGAGAAACAAACTATTCTCTATACTAGCATGGTCTAATGCAGCGGCTTCAGCTCATGATTACATGGTGTGATGGTTAATTCTCACAGTCAATTCAACCTGCTTAGAGTCACTACGGAAAGACACTTCTGGGGGTGTCGATGGGGGCATATCCCAAAGGGCTGACTAAGAAGGGAAGACCCACCCTGAATGTGGGGGCAATAATCTCTGGACTGGCTATTCTGGCTGACCAAACAGAAGGAAGCGAGCTGAGCACCAGCCTTCATCTCTCTCTGCTTCCTGACTGTGGATGCAACCAGCTCCACCCACGTTCCCACCACTGCGCCTCACAATGCGAAACTGCGTCCTCGGAGTGTGAGACAAACCCCCCTTTCTTCCTTCCTTGAGCTGCTTACTTCCGGTATTTTGTCACGGCTATGAGAGAAACATTAATACCCAGGGCAGTTGGCTTGATTTTCCCATCACATAATGCTTATTGCCTCAACACATTGTGTTGAATATAATGAATGAGTATATGCACAATTCCATTCACGTTTAAGTAACTTACAAATTCATGTAGGGGCTGGAGAGATACCTGCTCAGCAGTTAAGAGCACTGGCTGCTCTTGCAGAGGACCTGGGTTCGATTCCCAGCATCCACTGTGGTAGCTAACAACCTTCAGTGACTAGGGGATCTGACGCCCTCCTCTGACATCCACAGGCATTGAACAAAACAGGCGCACTTACATACATATAGGCAATACACTCATACACATAAAAATAAGAAATACAATATAAAACAATTAAAAATAAAAATGCATGTGGTCTCTAATTCCTTCTTCTGCTTATCTATTCTTCTATGTGTTAAAACACCTTCTGTCCCCTCTTTCCTTCTTGGTTCCCATGCCCTTCATTTTTGGTTATCTCTTGGCTATCAAGGCCTGCTAACTTCGTGCATATGGCCCAGGGCCGTGGATTTCAAGTCCTGGATTCTCACACATTTTAAGAGTTATCTGGCCCTCAACACCCACCCCTCGTCTTGCACAGTCAGCTTGTCCCCACCTAGCAAAGCTTCCAGGCTGTTACCCACATCTGCTAGGATTTTCTTATTACATCTGGAGAAGTGAGGAACAAGCTAAATTAATCAACTGCTGTGGTATCAACTCTGTTTATACTGCTGGTGCATGGTATAGGCTTTGAAATGTATAACAGACAATAGAACATTTGCTAAATTTTCCTTGACCCCCTGTTTCCCTTAACGGAAGCTTGAGAATTTGACTCTAAGTTTGTGATATGTTGTTTTTTTTTAATTCCCCGGGACTGCTCAAAACTGGCATGCATTTTTGATGGGAAGAATAATATGGTTAGCGTGTTTATAAATTAACAGTCAAGGAGGTGAACAAACCCAGAATTATTCCCACAGGAAACAAGTTGCTGGCTCTGACTTCTCTTCTGCATCTTAGTTTGCCAGAAACAGATGTTGACAGCACTCTCATTTGGGAAATAGATACAGAAGGATGAATATTACCCAGGAGAAACACTATATACTGTACAAGATTCCTATAAGCAAAGAAGTAGTTTATTTAAGCTTACAGAAAGTTCATCCTGACAACTTGCACAAAGAAAGGAAAGAGACTCAGACAGCAGTCTCAAAGCCTAGCCAGGCCACAACTCCATGGAAGTTTTCTAGGCTAGTTGAAAGGGGCAATTGATGAGAGTTTAGAGGGCTGCGGGCAGAATAAGACCAGAGACCAAAGTCCCCTCACCACACAAGGCCACTGAAAAATATCAGTCACTCAGCTGGCTATTTGGCCCACATCTCACAAAGGAATCCATTTTTAAGCACATTTTAAAAAGAAAAATATCTATAATTAATCTTTTTTTCACTTAAAAGGCCTCTACAAGGAACTTCTCATATATGAAACCCTATAGGCTGTATTTTTATGTTTCCATTAAAAATGGTATATGGGTGCTCTTACTTTCAAAGAGACTTCAAAATGAAAATGGCTGGATTCTGACAAAGAAGTCTCTAAAAGAATTTACGCTCGTTTCACTAACTTACCCACTGGTACCTGGAAATTCTAGCCTGTCGTGTAATTGTGAAGCATTCTTAGAAAAAATCGCTTTCTGTTTTGTTTTCTTCTCTTTTAATAGAATATTCCCGAGTTTGCCGAGGGTGGCATATCTGACACGCAACTCAGAGAAATGTGTCTGTGTTGTTGAATGAAGTCGGATACTGGGAAAGAAGCAGGAAAATCTCAGAAAATCTCAGCCCTTTCCCCAATAGATGAGGAAAGGGCCAGAGCCTGTCAGAACCCAGTGGTATGCAGCAATCAGGGCTGGGATGACTCCCTTTGAACAAAAATGTCATGCTGACCTAGTAGGCAGGATGGCAGGATGTAAGCCCGCAAGTGGTATCTGGCAGCCACCATCAAAAGGACGGAGTCAATATATAATCAGGGTGACCTGAAACCGCCAGTCACACTCTGCTGTCTTCAGGGACACCCGGTCCCAGCATGTGCAAATATACAAGACTGTTCTTCTGTCCATCACACAGAAGAAGCCAAGGCCTCCTGGGGTCACCATGAGGCCCCCTCCCACAGCCAGTTCAGGGACACGATGCTGCTGGACGGTGTGGCTTTGATGCCTGTGGACAGAGCCCTACCTGGCGCTCACGTTGACCTTTGATGGTCATTAAGACACTTGTCATGTTTGTTCCAAATATATCATATATTGAAAGACCAAGGCCCTGTTCTGACCAGAAGTTTTGACAATTTTGTTGCTTTGCAGGGAAAACTGACTAAGAATCTGATCTGCCTAATATGCTCGAATGCTAATAACTGAGCTCAGGGGCACCACTGAGTCCATTTTATTAATGGTACTTGTCAAAATAGCCACAAAACAAGACAGCCTAGTTTTATAAAATCATGCATGTAACCTAACCAAATATGTGTTTTGTGAATTGCTTCTGAGGTAAAAATTGTGATTTAGGAAAATTCAGTGTAAAAAGAAGTTTATGGACACACTATAATAGTGAAAACATCACATAAAGTCTAAATTGTTATACAAACTAGGAATATGAAGGGATGTTTTTGAAATAAGAACTTTAGAATCCAGAATGACAGCCCAGCCATTAAGGGCATGTGCAGTTCTTGCACAGGACCAGAGGCTGGTTGCCAGCACCCACATCAGACAGCTCACAACTGTCTTTACTCCAGTTCCAGAGGATCTGATGCTCTCATCTGGCTTCTTTGGGCACCTGAACACACATGGTGCACATACAGATAGGCAAGCACATACCCACACACACATAAATAGAAATAATTTAAATGTTAAAATAAAATGAAATTAGGCGGGGCATGGTGGCACACTCCTTTAATCCTAGCACTTGGGAGGCAGAGGCAGCCGGATCTTTATGGGTTCAAGGCCAGCCTGGTCTACGGAGTGAGTTCCAGGACAGCTGGGGCTACAGGGAGACCCTGTCTCGAAAAGACAAAAAAAAAAAAAAATTAGAACCCTCTTTCAGAGAAAGGTCCTGACAGGACAGTGTTCAATAATCAAAACAGGTCTCAAATTTGTTCAAGAAAGCATTTACTTTGTGCACTGTCTTGTACCACTGCTGTAGGTGGAGTACTACCTCCCGGCAGCAAAACAGGACTCCTGCCTACAACTTACCTTCTGGAATATTTTCTTACAATGTTATTTCAACTATGCCAACACAGAGAAACAAATAAGCAAGAAGAGAACAAAACAGCAGCTGGGAATGGGCTGGACTCTCCACACTTGTCTGCGGATGGCTTCCTCAGGTCCACCCACACTACCCAGGGGATTTCCTTCTCTGCAGTGGCACATGGGACTCTGCTGGCCTGCTGACTAGGTGTCTGAACAGTTCACCTTTCTAGAAGTACCTAGAACATACCTTTGACCACAATATAAATGCAGCGTCCCTCTTGCTGGGCTGGAGAAGTCACTCTCACCCCATGAAAGGAGGCAAAGTCACTCTCTCTAGACACAATTTGCTGTTCTACCTCTGCCTCTAGGAAACCAAACGAGATTGATATATGGAGATGGGACAGTAATAGTCAGCTTAGATGAAAATGAAGAGATCACAAGTAATCTGTTAATTTTTACAGCTACTCATTCAGATAAGCACTATTATACTGACAGTATAAATGAATATGAGGCTCCTTTTTCTTCCATATATTCCCTATCCTTTACCATCAAGGCACAGAGTGTTTTTATTTAAAATGCATTTCTTTTTATTTTATGTGTATGAGTGTTTTGCCTGTGTGTATGTAAATCCAATATGTATGTGCAATCCCCACAGAGGCCAGAAGAGGGCATTGGATTCCCCTGAAACTGAAGTTATGGATGGTTGTTATCTGCTATGTGAGCACTGGGAACTAAACACAGGTCCTCTGCAAGAGAACCCAGTGCTCTTGTCCACTGACCCATCTCTTCAGCCCCACAGATAGCCTTTATAAGTATGTGCACTCATATTCTGGGGTCCTAACTTTAGTATCTAGAGTGGGGTACACTTTGGATAGCTGTAGATCATTCGCAACCACTTCTATATGTGGATATAACCCTTCATCAAGAACAGATGATTTTTTGATTTTTTGATCACAGAGTCACCAAGAATGTCTATCTCCCATGAAAGTGAGGGAACTTTCAAGAAGACAGCAGCCTTGCCTCTGACAACTGCCTCAGAAATGAGATCATTTGCCTAACTTAACATGACCTTGCTAAACCACCTTAATTTTTCTTATCAGCCTCATGCTTGTTCTGATTCAACTTTCAATGTGTACCTTGAGTTATGTAAGGCAGCTCTGTTTAATGATGAACAGCACATTGAACCTGAAGTTATACTACTTTAATAAAGTTTTAAAAAATAGATTTAAAAAGTTCTAAAAAGACACTTCCATTCAGGATGAAAATTTTTCCAATATTGTGTCACAATTTGAAAGTTTACTGGCTCAGCCTCACTTTACCCAAGCTCATCAGATATCATTTCACTCTTGTTCTTCATTAATTCCATAAGATGAATAGAGAGAAAGGTCTACAGATGAACCAGATCCCTTTGCATGTTGGTAAACACAGTGTCAACCAGAAAAGTGGTCTACACAAATGGTGATGAACTTGGACCCAAAGCAGCTGTCTTCTCTTTTTTTTTTTTGGTCTTTTTCGAGACAGGGTATCCCTGTAGCCCCAGCTGGTCTGAAACTTGCTCTGTAGACCAGGCTAGCCTTGAACTCACAAAGATCCGCCTGCCTCTGCTTCCCAAGTGCTAGGATTAAAGGCATGCGCCACCATGCCCAGCTATCGGCAGCTGTCTTCTTTAAGAATTTCAGGATACAACAATAACTTTGGATTATAGGACAGAAACTTAATTTTAAACACCTGAGCTAAATCTAAAGAAAGAATGTAAGAGCTGGGCTGGGTCCTCAGCGATGCACCTTCACTACAAGTGATAAAGCTTTTCTAGAACTTGAGTTTGCTTTCCATAAGTCCCAGCACGCCTGGAAGTCATGACGTGGACCAGGGCAGCTTCTATCTCACATGGATTCACCTGCCTCTGTATCCTGAGGGCTGGGATTAAAGATGCCTGCCACAGGGCTTGGCATGGTATTTTCTCTTAATACAGCTATTTCTTATTTTTCAACTAAGTTTCTTGTAAGCAGTGTGTAGCTTGGCCATGAGTTCTTACTCCATAACTGAAACAGTTTCTCCTTTTAATTGCAGAGTTTATATCCCATTTATACTTAATCTAATATCAGAATTGGGGTTTTTTGTCTTTATGCTGGGCATTGAAACTGGGGTCTCCATACATAATAGACAAGCTCTCTACCATTACTCTGTATCCTAACCCAATTCGTTTGTGTTTTAAAATCTTCTTTCCTACCACCTTTTATTTTATCTAATCTGTCCTTTATTGGTTTTTTTTCTCCTCCTTTACTGCCCTCCATTGTAAAACTTAATTTTAATGTACATTTTTTTCTGTTACCTGGATTACTGAATCATTTGATTTTCAGTAGTTTCTTCTGAGCTTGCCACACATATTTTTAAGTTATTACATTCTCTCTGTCTTTGAGGAACATCTTACACTGCAGATAATGTGGTAAACTGGGATGACAACACTTCCTCTGTTCATCTTTTTCTAATGCAGTCATAGTCAGTAATTAACATAGATATGCTGCAACCCCTACGCTACATTATTACCAATTTTTATGCAGCAATTATCCTTTAAAGAAATTTAAGTTGAGAAAATGCCTTTGATATTTACCAATACATTTATTATTTGTTGTTATTTCTTCATGCCTTCTCGCTGAATTAAATTTCCGTCTGGTTTCATTTTCCTTCGGCGGAGTTTCTTTCAACATTTCCTTTAATCCAGATAAGTGCCAATGGCTTCTCTCAATTTTATTTTAGCGCACGCCTTTAATCCTAGCACTCGGGAGGCAGAGGCAGGCGGATCTTTGTGAGTTCAAGGCCAGCCTGGTCTATAGAGCGAGTTCCAGGCCAGCTGGGGCTACAGGGAGACCCTGTCTCAAAAAAGACCAAAAAAAAAAAAGAGAAGACAGCTGCTTCGGGTCCAAGTTCATCACCATTTGTGTAGACCACTTTTCTGGTTGACACTGTGTTTACCAACATGCAAAGGGGTCTGGTTCATCTGTAGACCTTCCTCTCTGCTCATCTTATGGAATATCAATATATTTTGCACTCACATTAGAAAAAAATCTATTACTGGATGCATAGATGTTGATAGCTGTTTCTTTCTATGGATACAATCATCCCTATTGTCTATCTTCCGTTGTTCTCCAGATTACATCTATAACGTCTGTCATTTTTTCCCCCTGTGTCATCAGTTTAAACCTACTTGGTTCTAACATTCACTGAGATGGTTTTCATATTTTTTGTCCTATTTGACTTTTGTTATCATCTAGAATCTTTACATAGTCTTAATCAGAGCTCTTACTTTTTCAAATGTTTTTGCATCCCATAACCATGCTTTTTGCAAAGATAGTTGTATGTATATTAGACCATATTCTAGAATCTTGTGTGTCTTTGTGTGTGCATACAACTGTCTCTCTTTTTGTGTTTCAGCTGGACATTTTCTAATGCAGTGTGTTGCAATTCCTCCTTCTTTTATTTTGCATTATTCGATCTGCTTTTAATTCCATTCACCAAACCTTAAGATCCAAATGTTGACTATATCAGCTCCAGAATTTCCACTTGAAAATTTTTATTGTTTTAATTTATATTTTCATGTAAATGAAATATATACAAACATATATAAACAAATATATAATACATAACACAAAGTAATGTATAAATAATGGAATAGATATTAATTTAATTTATTGCTCGATTTCTATTTTTACTTCCTTAAACACTTAATTCATTCTTTTAAAGCTCATGAGTTATAAGCCCACTTTTCCTACCCCAGCTCTATCTTTTCTGCATCTACTTTTGTTGCCTGATTTTATTATTAAGAATCATAATTTTGGGGCTGGAGAGATGGCCTAGCGGTTAAGAGCACCAACCGCTCTTGCAGAGGACCCGGGTTCGATCCCCAGCATCCACATGGCAGCTGAGAACTGTCTGTAACTCCAATTCCAGAACTCCAGTTCCAGGGGAATCCAACACCCTCTTCTGACCTCCACGACATTGCACGACACGGGTGTAAAAACCTGCATGTAGACAGTACATTCATACACATAGAAAATAAATAAAAATTTTTAAAAAGAATCATAATTTTATTTTTTTAAACTTTTTTTTATTTTTTATTTATTTCTGTATGTGTATGAATGTACTGTCTGCATGTAGGTCTGTGCACCCGTGTCGTACAATGCCGCAGAGGTCAGAAGAGGGTGTCGGATTCCGCCTGGAACTGGAGTTCTCCTGGAATTGGAGTTTCAGACGGTTCTCAGCCACCATGTGGGTGCTGGGATCGAACCCGGGTCCTCTGTAAGAGCGGTCGGTGCTCTTAACTGCTAGGCCATCTCTGCAGCCCAAGAATCATAATTTTATACCAGGCATGATGATACACACCTTTAATCCAAGCACTTGGGTGGCAAACGCAGATGGATCTCTGAGGCAAACCTGATCTGTGTAGGAATTTCTGGGATATCTGGGGCTGCAGAGAGGTTCTGTTTCAAAACAAAACAAAAAGATTCAGAAGAATCCCATTTTCCTATTTCCTTATATATCTGGAAATTGGAATATTTTGTTTTATGTCTCAATATTTTAAAAGCCTGGATGTTCGCTGTTTGGAGTTTTGATTTTTGTTTAGCTATGCTGGCAAGTATTTTGGCTCAGGGCAGTGTGATCACTGAGCCCTGTGCATCGATTTTGCCAGGAGAAGTCTAAAGTAGTCTTTAGAAGAGGACCATCATCTGGACAGCTGAGGGGTGACATGCTAGGCCCACTACTGAAGACCTTGCCTTTCTGCATTTCTAAAATTCTCTTAACTTTGGTTTGCCATTCTCGTCCCAGTCACCCAGGGTTGAGTCTGGAAAGTTCTTCAGTGTAAACTCTCATCACCTCATTGGTTCCTGGCTCTTGAGAGGATAAGAATCTTGTTTTGTCTATCGTTAAATGTTCTTCATTATAAGATTACACACACAGGCAGATTCACACACACACACCACACAAAATATAGATTCACAAATACAGATTCTTACACATACATGCATGCATAGGTTTGCACGTGTATACACTCATGCACAGATTCAAATACACAAATTCATACGCATGCACACACAGAGATTCACACACACACACAAAGTTAAAGTGAAATCAACCAGTATTACACACAAGGGTTCCTACGTTACTATTAGAGCTCAAACAGCACAAAACTCTTTTGAGATTATGACGGGGAGCAAGGGAAACTTGAGGAAGTTCTTTCCATTTTACATGTTTATATTTTACATGTTTATATTTACATGTTTATATTTTACATGTTTACATTTACATGTTTATATTTACATGTTTATATTTTACATGTTTACATTTACATGTTTATATTTTTAAAGAAAGCAATAAAGAACCATAATAAGAAAATATATTCTTGGAACAGGGAAAGAATTTGAAGAACTCAAAGTAGGGTATTTTTTTTTCTGGTTTGGTTTTAGATAAAAACATAAGGAATTTGTGAAAAGGTAATAAAATAGAGAACAAAGTGCAGCCAAAGGAGGTAGGAAGGAGGTACAGCGTTGGTTATGTCTTGATGGGTGCTGTGGAGCAGAGGAAGCCATTTTTTGACATTTTATACTTACAGATAATGGCATTCAACAGACTATCAGAATGCTTTATCTGGAGCTTATAAAAGGACTGAGCAGAGGTGTAACTTAAACAGAATGTATAAAAAGAAAAGAATAGAGCTGGGGAAAAGGTGTAACTGGATTAATAACATTATCAAGGGTTCTAAGAAGTTATTTTATTGGCAAGAATCTTTCAAAGGTCTAGACCTTTATGCTGTAGCCTCGGCATGTGAAGAGTGCATTTCAAGATCCTAAATGCCTAACTCGTTTGTAGTCTCATAGATCAGACTTCAAGTTCCAGAGTCTTGGCTCCAGGAGGTGGCTGAATGCTGTACTTCTTGCCACTGAGTCTACCAGACCAGGTTCAAGATCTGTCCTTGCCAGGTCCATGGGACTTGTCTGTTAACTCCATGCATCCATTCCATAGGTTTTCATATGGCATCTTTCCCATGGATGGCATAGGAAGTGACGGGCTAGGGGTAGAAATTCTAATTAAAATCCTTTCTCCAAAGGTGGGTTATCATCTTTCTGGCATAGTATTAGATTACTTCTATTGGGATTATAAAATCACTTTATATAGGTCATTTAGGAGAAGTGAGTTTTCAGGGTGTTGTCTTAGAAGCTAAAAATAAAATTAGATTAGCAGTAATTAGTGAAGTGGGTGTAATTTCATACCTTTGGTTGTAATCATTTCCCGAGGTGGTTTACACTTGACATTCCAGCATGCTATATTCCCTCTTGAAAGAAAATACACATTCTCTACTCCCTACAAGGGCAATTTAAAGAAAAGTACAGTAAACATAAACTAATGTAATGACAGACTTTATAGAATGCTCTGTGTTCATGGACTAAACCACTAAAAATACTCCTCACTGTAACAATGGGTAGTAGTAATATGTTCTTAACAATTCCAAGCTATTATATTATTTTGCAAGATGTTGTTGGCAGAACTTAGTCTCAATAATTACTTTTTTAAGAAGAAAGAAAGACAATTTACTGCATTCTAATGGAGACTCTAAAAATATCAGAGAACCAAGAACACAAACATCAGGCTATCAGTGGATTGAAACATTATCAGTTGCTTTGACATGGTAGGTAGGACACTACCTACTTGAGCTGAAATCTAGATTTTTCTGCAAGATACATATTTTGAATCTGTTGCATATTTAAAGGTGAGAACAGTCTGTAAGTGATTAAAGGCTCTTATTCCTCAACACCCCACAGGAGACATTAATTCTCCCAAGAGTTGTGGCAAGTGCTCTTAGAAATATTTCCATGATGACTGATTTGGGTATAATTAGTTTAAGATGACACACATAATACACCACTTTTACGAGATTGGTAGGAATCATATGAAAGCTGAATTATGAGTAGTTGCCAGAATTACGAAACCCTATGAATCTTCTTGAGTAAGCCTCGCGTTTGTTTGTCTTGGTGTGGTAGGGGAGTGGGAGGTAAGAAAAGCTAACACACCCCCTTCCTGAGGAAGCCCCTCAGCTGCCATACATGCTGGTGGAGGAGGCCCCTTCTGCATTTTACACAGCCCCCTGTTCATTCAGGGTGTCTATTTAATAAGCACCTTGATGCAGCTTTCTGGTGGAAAATCCAAAATCCTAGCCCCGTCAATGTCCCATTGTAAGAAAGATGATGAAAAGGCCTTTGTTCATGTCCATAAAGACAAGGCAGGTGACTGAATAGAACAGTCAGGGCTCATTAGGCACCAGCTTCAAGAAAGGGGACAGTTTGTCAGTCTGTCCATGGCCGAAGGGGCAAAGATCCTGGGGTGTGTGCAGACTCTGTCAGCTCTGGAATAGAGTCCTACAGTCTCTGCAAAGTCATTTCCAACTTTGTGTGTGTGTGTGTGTGTGTGTGTGTGTGTGTGTGTGTGTGTGTTTGTGTAGGTGAGAAGTTCATCTTGAATGTCTTCCTCCATCATACTTTTTAAGACAGGGTCTCCCGGTGAACCCGTAAGAGCCAGTCAGACACGTTAAGGGATCCTCCTGCCTCTGCCTCCCAGCTCTGATATCACAGGTCCATACCCCACATCTGAACTCACGTCCTCAGGTTTGCATGGTGAACGCATTACTAACTTTAAAGAGCACATTTAAAATGTTTATTGCAATATAGCTTGCATGCAACAAAGTACATATTCATTGCATATTTTAATGGATTTTTATGCACACATGCACACACACACACACACACACACACACACACACCAACATTGGGTGGCTCACAATTGCCTATAATTCCAGCTCCTGGTCATCGGACCCTCTTCTGGCCTCAAAGATACCTGCACACACATGGGCATACACAAATAAACACACATAAATTAAAATAAAGAAATCTCAAAAAACATATGCAAAACTTTAAAAAGAGGGCCTGGAAAGATGGCTCAGCAGTTAAGAACACTTGCTGCTTTTCCAAGGACGCAGGTTTGATTGCCAGCAACTGTTCATAACTCCAGTTCCAGGGGAGCTGACACCCTCTTCTGATGTCTTCAAGCATTTCACAACACTGGTGCATTTACATACATGCAGACAAAACAATCATACACATAAAATAATAAATAAACAAACAAAAACTTTAAAAAAACAACTATAAAATAAAAGAGTAATAACCTGTCTCTATTAAAATAATAAATTTCCCCTTATTAAAAATCAAAGTTAATAGAGTGAAAATATGTCAAAAAAAGAAATGCACATGTTTAAATCAAGTTAAGGTTACACATGTGTTCACTTCCTGTACATGACAAAGACAAGAGCTAGGTGTGTCACTTTCCTAAGACTATACATTTTTATTTTATTTATTTATTTTGTATGTGTATGAATGTACTGTCTGCATGTAGGTTTGTGCACCCATGTCATGCAATGCTGTGGAGGTCAGAAGAGGGTGTCGAATTCCCCTGGAACTGGAGTTCTCCTGGAATTGGAGTTACAGATGGTTCTCAAGCACCATGTGGGTGCTGGGGATTGAACCTGGGTCCTCTGCAAGAGTAGTCGGTGCTCTTAACCACTAGGCCATCTCTCCAGCCCCAAGACTATACTCAGCACAGAGTATGTACTGAAGGACAGCCTGTGAACAGCCACATGGATTTCTAAGTGAGTGAATAAAGGGGCCCTCTGCTGAACAGCACATAGACCAGCGCCTGCTGAGAAGCTATTTCTTTCTCCCATCTGCTCTGGCTGGTACATGGTTTGAGGGTTTCCTCAAAGGCTTGTGACTCAGGCCTGGTGCCAGTGAGCTGGTGCTGAGGAACTTCACATTCAGAGGTGGGATCTAAGCGGATGAGAAGGCTCCAGTTAGCAGGATGGCCTGAGTTTGATTCCCAGGACTCTCTCACTCATCTTACAACATTACCTTTAATCCAAAATAATGATAAAAAGTGATTTAGGTATTCTTTCCAAGGAACCAAACAATACTTTGGAAGCTTTTATTAGTATTCACAAACTTCTAAAATGAGCTTCTCCCATGAGAGAACTGACTTCCAAAAGTTGTCCTCTGGCCCCCACTTGTACAACATGGCATACCCCCTCTACACACACACACACACACACACACACACACACACACACATGTTTAATGCATTAATAAATAAATGCAATTTTAAAAATAAGTGCTGAGGAGAAGTTAAAGCTATCTCCTGAAGCACATCTTCATGAAAGGATTACTGCAGATCTCATGAGACCAGATCACTTCTCTTTGAGAATAAGAGACACTAGAGTGAGTTTCATTCCCATGGCCTCTGCTCTTGCTTCTCGTTACAAAACACGATGCTTCCTTATGACTGGATGTTATTGGGTGGAATTAAAATGCCTCACCGGGCGTGGTGGTGCACGCCTTTAATCCTAGCACTCGGGAGGCAGAGGCAGGCGGATCTTTGTGAGTTCAAGGCCAGCCTGGTCTACAGAGTGAGTTCCAGGACAGCTGGGACTAGAGGGAGACCCTGTCTCAAAAAGACCAAATAAATAAATAAATAAATAAATAAATAAATAAATAAATAAATACAATAAAATGCCCCTAACCCTCATGCATTTAAACAGTTGGTCCTGAGATGAGGGCGCTGTTCTGAAAGTTTGCAGAATAGTCAAAAGATTGAGCCCAGCCAGAAAAAGCAGCTCTCTGAGGGGTGGGCCTTGAGGTTTGTAGAGCATCCCACTTCCTGCCCTGCCTCCTGATCCCCCTGGATGTGACCAATTAGCCTCCTGACCCTGCTGTCACCATGCCATCCCCCTTGTGATGGACTGTGTCCTCAAACCATCAGCTAAAGTAGACTCTCCCTCCTTCAAATGGCCTCATGTCACAATGAAGAAAGCAGCCAATGTGAAGCTTGGCCTCACCATGAAGGCAGCTGCTGTGTAATGTAGCCGAGTGGACAAAGACCACCTGAGGGTGGACTTCCAGCCTCCCAAATTATGAGCTAAAAAACCTTTCCATTATGAAGCACTCAACGTGGTATGCTCTGTTACATCAACATGAAATGGACACATACACTATGAGAGCTTTTGATTGTCAGTTTGCTGCAACTCAGAATCACCCAGATGGTGAGCCTCGATGGGAGAATTCTCTAGATCAGGGTGGCCTGCAGGCATGTCTGGGGGAGTTGTCTTGATTGTCTATTGACATAGGAGGAACCAGCTCATTGTGGGTGGCAGCAATCCCTAGGTTCTGAACTACGGTAAGACAGGAGGAAGCTTGATGAGAGCAAGCAAGCAGGCAAGACATGTTTATTCTTTCCGCTCTTGCCTGTGGTGTGCTTTGACGAGCTGCATCGGGTCCTTGCTCTGACTTCCTCTCAGTAGTGGACCATAACCTGGAATTGTGAGCCAAATCAACTCTTGCTCTCATGAGTCTCTTTTGGTCTGGTTGTTTTATCAGAGCCACAGAAGTCAGAGTAGAACAGACACTAAGATTAAGAGAGCGCTCCATCTTAGCACTTAGTGATCTCTCAGTGTCACTCGGTGACCGTGCAGGAGCCACTGCGGGTGAAAGCCAGACCCTGGAATAGACATACCAACTCCTGTTCCGAAATGTCTGTTTGCCTTGTCATCCTTCATTGGTGCCCTGGTCACAGTAGACAGCCAACCAAAGACTCAACCTTGGGGCTGCAGCAGGGATGGGCCTGGAAGTTTCCTGGTCACTGATGGAGGGTCACGCGGACCCCGAATACCTGGAATGCAGTGGGTCACAACTAAATAGCTTTCCATTTCTGATTTCAGTTTCCCTGTTGTAAAATAAAGGGGTCGTCTATGGGCAGTCTGGACTCTCCTTGTTCTGACAGTGTCTCCGGAGAGCACCAGGGAAACGGTTTTTATGGATAACTGGGTGCTTCTCCTCCTCTGAGGTCAGTGTGACCTGCGCAATGGACTCTACCCACGTGCGCGCAAAGCCTCCCGTCTCTTCACACTCCATCCAAAAGGCCATCTTTTATGTTCTTCCAGCATCCGACTGCTCTCCTCACAGGCTGAGAGGAAAAATAAAATCCCAGGTTTCTTTGGAAAGAGAGTCCAAACCCAAAACAACAATGCTCCTTGGATACAAGTAACATTTTATTCTAGAAATAGAAAATGTCCTCCAGCTTAGTTATAATTTCTACAATCTGTTCTGCCAATTTTTTGGGGGGGGGCGGGTTGTAAAACTGCTATTCAGAATTCTTTGGGCCAAAATGAAAATCTAGCCTGTTTCTAATAGCCCAGACATTTTCATGGGCTGTCTCATTCAGGAGCTGATGAAAGACCAGCAACATGGCTCACTTCATAAAGGCTTTTGCTCTCAAGACTAAGGACCTGACCTCTATCTCCAAGGCACACATGGTGGAAAGAAAGAAAGGACTCTGTGCATGATCTTCTACGTAAAGGGAAAATATCAACATAGATCACATATACATTATTCCTCCTTTTTTTTCATTTGAAAACTGGCCTGTAATTTTCTCTTCAGGAGCAGGTATCCTATAACACAAGATGTTTAATATAGCATGTTAATTATTTTGCATCTAACAGATTAGCTCTATAAACATCAATCACTATCATCAAATCACCATCAATCACAGTAGTAGAAGAAGCCCATCAGATTGCCAAACTTGGTCTCCCTGCCAAAGACAGGAAAACTGCATAAGCAACAGGACAGTGACCAATTAAATGCAAGAAAGGGCTCACCAGGAAATGGAGAAAGGGGAGTTGATGCCCGACTCTTATAATGAAAACAGCACTATTTTTTCATGTGCAGTTCATAATCTTAAATTATAACAACAATAATTTTTACATGCATGTGTGAGTCACGTGGCCAAGGTGACACAGGCAGAGCTGCTCATCTACCAGCTTCATCTTTAATCCCAGATCATAAAACTGATGTCAGTTTTATTACAAGGAACTGAAAAATACTTTGAAAGGTATTATTATCATGCTTGAACTGTCCAAAAATGAGTTTGGTACCATACCAAAGGTCCAGCATTCCTAATGTGAAAATCCAAAATGCTTCAACATCCGAAACTCTTTGAGTGCTGATGTCTCAAAATCCTCCATCTGACCTTATGTGACAGCTCAGTCAACACACAGGTGCATAGTACGCAGAAGGCTTGCTCCCATCTATGTCAATAAAACATGCATAACATACGAATTCCATATTTATACTTGGGCCCTATTCTAGTTTGCTTTTCCGTTGCTGCGACAAAACACTCTGACCAAAACCAAGTTGGGGAGGACAGGATTTATTTGGCTCACATCTTCCAGGTCACAGTTCATCACTGAGGGAGCCCAAGGCAGGAACTCAGAGCAGGAACCTGGAGGCAGGAGCTGAAGCACAGGCCATGGAGGAATGCTGCTTACTGGCTTGCTCCCCTGGCCCATGCTCAGCCTGGTTTTCTTACACAATATACCACAACCTGCCCAGGGGTGGGCCAGGCCCTCCCACATTGCTCAACAGGCCAGTCCCTCCCACATTGCTCAACAGGCCAGTCCAATAGAGGAAATTTCCCTATTGAGGCTCCCTCAACCCAGGTGTGTCAAGTTGACAGGAAAGCTCTCTAGCATGGATCCCACCCACATACTATTTCATTGTGCATATGGAAATATCCCCAAATATGGGGGAAAATGAACAAACGGTAAACATTTCTGGTCCCAAATGTTGGCTTTCATCTTCTTCTATCACCCTTTGATTATCCAAACACGGCAAAGCATGGGAAGTTTAAGAAATTCATTCAGGCTGAGCATGGTGGTACATGCCTTTAATCCTAGCACTTAGGAGGCAGAGGCAGGCTGTAAGTTCAAGGCCAGCCTGGTCTACAGAGTGAGTTCCAGGACAGCCAGAGCTACAGGGAAACCCAGTCTCTAAAAGACCAAAAAATTAAATAAAAAAATTCATTCAACATTAGAAGAGGATGAAAGTGAAAGTCTGTGTATGAGCCAGACGCTGGGCTCAAGCTACCGCAGCTTCCGCCGATCTGTTTTCGCCACGGCAACAAACACTCTGTGCTGCAGAGAAGTCCCGTCTCCTTCCTCATGTATGGATGGGCCTTGGTGACTTTTTGACCAATAGAACATGGTAGACATAACAGCCTGGGCCATCAGCGGCTGTAGGAGAAGCCAGGCACTTTTCTTCTGGGTCTCTTGGTATTTCCGCGCTCTCCTCAGAAACCAGCTGCCCACCCCGAAAGCCCATGTCACAGCCATGTTTCCTTCACTGCCATTACCAGTGCAGCTGCCAGATGAAGGTCAGCATTCACTGTCACACCTGGGACGAAGCCCTCCCAGATGGCAGCTCAGGTGAACTCATAGGTCTGCCTTCTAGCTGTCTCCATGGGAGACATCCCTAAATAAGGACCCCAGAACTAAGAAGACAATTCACAGGATGGTGACAGACAGGAAGCAGGACAAACCCAAACAAAACCTTAGTGCACAAAATATCAGTGGTTTATCACACAGCAAGATAACAAAACAACACCTACTTTCACATAGTAATGGTGTTATAGATACTTACAAGGATCTTAGACCAATTCACAAAAGTCTATTTAGCTCGAAATACAGCTTAAACTTGCAACAAAATAGTAGCAAATAATACTGTAATAAGACTAATAATTAAACTGAAGAGGTTAATAATATGAGAGAAAATAATTCTGTTTTAATAACAACATTAAATGGGCATGTTTGATAGAAAGAGAGTTTAATTCTAAGATGATACTTTTTTTTAAAGATTTGTTTTAAAGAGTCAATAAACTGATAATATCTATAACTTCCAAAAGTGTACAGAATGGATGCTTTTTTTCAAATCTATTTTAAACATAATTAGGGGTATGAAAAGGGCTACATTGTAAAATGAGGAGAAATCAAGGTGATTTTTATTATTGCTATTTAAAAACAATGGTTGAAGAATAGGTACAGGGAATAAAATATACTATGTATGTGTCGGTTTCTCTCATAACACCCAGTGACCTTCTTCAGACAAAAGCCCTTTGGATTTCCCTGGGGAATCTTGTTCTCCTCTAGATCACGTGCCTATGGCATGTCCCGTCCCCTTCTAGGGGTCCTGACAAGAACAAGTAAGTCGGTTAATCCTTCCCTCACTTATGACCAGAAAAAAAAAATGGCTGAGTCAAAGTGAGGGAGGTTTAGTTGAGTGAAATCAACACAAACAGGAAACCAAGGCTGTGAGAATGTAGGCTCTTGAGATACCACGTCTATAATGTAACAAAGAAGAGAGATTGCATCTAACGACGCCAACTGTATATGGGGAGCAGACCCTCAGCAAGGGCGTACCCATACTGTGGCCCATGGCCATGCCTGTGTGTTGAAGGCTTGGTCCGAAGCCTCTGGTGGTATTGGAAAGATGGTGGAACTTTTGCTGGGACCTGGTGAGGGAAGGTTAGGTCACTAGGGCCATGTCTGTGAAGGAAATGTTGGGACCCTTGCCTCTTCCTGTCCCCTTCTTAGCATCCTGCGGTTCATGACTCCTTAACCATACTCCCATCATGTTATAAGGGGCCACCATAGGCCCAAAGCAACAGGAACAAAAAACTCCTTAACCATACTCCCATCATGTTATAACGGGCCACCATAGGCCCAAAGCAACAGGAACAAATGACCATGGACGGAAGTCTAAGAGATAATTGAGTCAGAATAAATCTTCCCTCCTTGTGGTAATGGTATTGTGTAGCAGGAATCTGACTAATACATTCTCTCTTATGTCCATTCAAATTGGCAGCAACTCTATTTTGGTTTAAGCCCATTGACACTGAATGCCTGATACTTGAAATTTAACATGTTTTACCTGATTTACTTAAGATAAATTATGGTAGATGATTTAAGAGACAACCTTCCCTAGTTCATGAGTTTTAAAGCAAATACTCATTTCTTATTTATCCCTCAGCCTACTGCCAATTGGTGGGAGGTTTATGTCCACCAAGGCACCCTTCTAGGATTGGCTTCTTGTGGCCCATGGAGAGCCTTTGCCCAGTCCTTGAAGTTTCATCCATTCAGATGGAAGATGAAAGAAAAGAATAACTTTCAACCGTGGCTTGTTCTGGGGGTCCCGGGGGGGGGGTGCTACATGTTACTTTCCAGTTATCAGAACTTAGTTTCACAAAACCACATGGAAGTCTAGAAACCACAGCTGAATTATATGCTAGGAAGGAGAAGAACAGACAGATTTGCGACAGGAATAGTCTCCTCCATGGTCTGTCCTTCTGGTGACTAGGAGTTGCTTCCTTTGGTTCTTACAGTAACTACCACCATGGCTCTGTGAAACAGCCCCAGTCTCCAGCCTATCAGTGACCATGTGTTACCCACATCAAACACGTATATGAAATCTACATGATGACCAAAGAACTGCAGAGAACATTAATCTGCTTTTCTTTTCCTTGTAATGAAACACCTTAAGCGTGTTCGGGTGATGTGGTAACTACTTTCCTTCTGGTTGTGATCAAATACATGACACAAAGCTATTTAAGGAGGGAAAGTTCATTCTAGCTTACAGTTTAAAAGGATACAGTCCATTATAACAGGGGAGGGAGAGTGGCAGAAGAAGGAGGCAGATGGCCCTGTGGCACTCAGAGTCAGGAAGGAGAGAGAGAACAGGAGGTGGGGCAGGCTATAAAACTTCCAGGTCTGGGACTGGAGAGATGGTTCAGGGGTTAAGAGTACTGGCTGTTCTTATGGAAGACCTGGGTTCTAATCCTAGAACCCACAGTGGCTGACAACTGACCATTACTCTAGTTCTAGGGGAATCTGATACCCTCTTCTCTCCTCCACGGGCATTGCAGAACACAGGTGCTTTTATACATGTGTAGGCATATAGTCATACACATTGAATGAGTGAATGAATGAATGAGGAATACTCAAACCCTCAGGGTCCACCCCCAGTGGCTCACTTCTTCCATTGAGGAGCCAGAGCTTAAAGGTTCCAAACTTTCCCAAACAGCACTACTAACTGGAACCCAAGGGTTCACAGCCAGCAGCCTTGGAAGAACATTCCACGAACAAATGATGTAGTGTCCTTGCCAGAGGAATGGAAAGGCAGACAGGAAAACATCAGTAAGACTTCTCACTACAAGAGGGGAATTGCCGACTACTGAAAAATGTCAAGCACACACCAGAAGATTCCAGCCCTAACTCCAGAGGAGTTTCTTTGATGGTACCTTGATCCTCTTCTCTGGGAAGAACCCTGTGTTATGTGAGTGAGGACTGTCCCCACAGGTTTGTGCATTTGGACACTTGGTCCCCATTAGTAGTTGGGGGGAACCTCATAGAAACTTTAGGAGATGCAGCCTCACTGGTGAAAGGATGTCACTGAGTGAAGGGTTTATAGAGTAAACTCACTTCCTGCTCTCTTTCTGCTTCCTGTGTACAGATGAAATGTGATCAGCCAACGTCCTGCTCCTGCCCCCGTGTCCACCAACCCCCCTAATGGACTCCGTCCCTCTGGAACCATTAGCGATAATAAGCCATTTCTTCCTTAAGTTTCTTTTGGTCATGGTGTTATAGCAACAGAAAAATAACTCATACGAATGTCTTTGTCAGCTTTTCCACCTGCCATGAGCTGTTTCCTCTCTGCCATTTTCCACAGTTATCTAGTGAATGTATTGAATGGTCCATGCAGAACTGTGGACCAATCTGTATATCACCTAACAGCAGCTCCTATTAGGAAGATGTAAGGGGAATTTACAAAAAGACTTTCTGCACAAAGGTGTAGAAAGGGAAGCAACAAAGAGAATACAGTAACCTGAGCTTTTTAAAACTCCAAGTATTTGCTTGTTAATAAGCTATTATGATATGAGAGTAGAGAGTGGATATCAGACTCCAGATTGGCTCTGTAGACAAAGCCTTTCTGAAGGAAATGGTAGCATTGGGCCAACTTGTAGGTAAAGAACTGGAGGTGAATGAGGGGAACTCTCCTCTCTCCCTCCAGGGTACTGCTAACAGGCAGAGTATTTGCTTTCTTCCTGTCACAGTTCTGCCTTCTAACTCTTGATTTTCCCCCAACCCCTAGATAAGGGAAGAATCAAGGACATTCAAGAATAGAAGAGGACACTCGAGAAGCTCAGAAGAGGCCTGAAATAGAAAGATGAAATGCCCAGTGATTCCACCTTGAATTCTGAGAGGTATTGTAGATTAATTTTAGAAGAGAGACAGTGGATCAATACAAGTGCAAAGCAACACAAGTTGAAAGGGAAGAACACAGGAAATGTTCTAGAACAGACTCATGAAAACGCAGTGTGAACCTGGATGCTGAGAAAAACCTGGGAGCTCATGGACTTCGGGTCTTGTTGAGATGCTGTGTATGGACCTCTAACTAACCGTTTTAATCATGCTTCTCTTTTAAGTACACAGAGTTTGGGTTACAACAAACCTCTCACAAAACTGCCACAGATTACAATCATCTTCTTCCAATTAGCAAATGTAGGCTTGCTAACAAACACTTCTGACACCCTGTGAAAAGGAACTTCTTGAAGAATCTTTGCACATATCAAAGCCTGTCCACTTGCGAACACATTTGTGTCCTTTATATTTGTATGTGCTTTTCAATTTAAAGTGTTTTACACATATCATTTCAAGTAATCCCCCCACACACACACACACCAGAGATTTAAGGTTGTTAGCTGTGTTTCCATTGATGTGAAAATGAAGGTGAAACAGTGGATAAATTACCAATCCAAGGTCTGGGAATGAGGAAGTGGACCTAGACCTCCCAAATTCTTCTATTTTGTGATATGGTTCTTCCCTAGTGAGCAGCAGAGACCTTGTCTTAGGGCCTTGTATGGTTCTGAGATGTCCCAGAACTGGAATAGAAGGTTGACCAGATGACATTGTTAGTATTAGATTTGGCCACATCTTTATTCTTCCCTGGGGGGGGGGGCTACAGCACATGCTCGGAGGTCTTAGCATCATCATCATCATCATCATCCAGAATAGAAACAAATCAGGTATTTCTTCTTCAACACCATTCACAGTTATCTCTTCTTCAACACCATTCACATGGTGACATTAAATATAACTTAAAATTCCCCCGGAAAAATTGGCAGAGTAACCCTTCTGCAAGTAGCTCTCTCTCTCTCTCTCTCTCTCTCTCTCTCTCTCTCTCTCCATACATACATATGTGTGTGTGTGTGAAGTCACCAAGTCACCACAAAGTGTCTTTCTCTATTACTCTCTGACTTGTTTTCCGAGAGACAGGGTCTCTCTCACTGAACCTGGAGCTCACCATGGCTAGGCTCCCTGGCTTTCTTTCTCCACTCCCGGCACTGGGCTCACAGACGAACACCATAGGGCCAGGCTTTTGCATGAGTGCTGTGGATCCAAGCTCAGACCCACATACTTGGTGCGCAGGTGCTTTCCTAACTGCACCATATTCCCAGCTCCAAAATAAAAAATATTTTAACAACAAAAGTAAATGTATTATAAAATTGAGAAAATACTCAAGAATTATAGAAACTAATTTAGGAGTTCAGGTCCTGCCTCTCTGAAGCCCTGAACGTCAAAGATATCTACAGTTTACAGAAGATATCCAACTTTCAAATCTTTCTCTGGAAATATATAGACACAGACACAGACACAGACACAGACACACACACACACACACACACACACACACACAGGTAGTACTTTCCCCTAAAATGTGGTCCCACTATAAACAATATGGACTACTGGATTCTATTTTGCTTAACTACTATGGTGTTTCCAATGAGAAATGTCCTCCATAGGTGCATGGATTTGAGTACTTGGCCCCCAGTTGGTCCAGTTGGCGCTGTTTGAGGAGGTTGGCATGGGCCAGGCTGCTGGAGGAAGAATGTCATTAGCTGTGAGAGTCAAAGCCTTGCCTCCCTTCCGATCTACTCTCATTGCGTCTGTTTGCTGTTGAACATGCAAGCTCTTGGCTTTCTGCTCCAGCCTCCTCCTGCCATGCCTCCCTGCCATGATGGACTCTCACCCCTCTGGACCCAGAAGCCGAATAAACTATTCCTTCTCTAAGCTGCGGTGGCATGGTGTTTATCATGGAAATAGAATAAAAAACAACTAATTCGCTACATCTGATTTCTGGTTGCTTCGTCTCTATTTTAAAATCAACATCATGGTCCATTCTATGCGCTCTTCCACATTGTCATTTTTGTATCATAATCTACAGTTTTCAGAGAATCACAGTCAGCACCACACAACCAAAAGAACATGGTCACACAGACTTAATAAAAGAGCAGGGACCAACAGGCATCTTGGAGATTAGTGCTCTGTACAAATATGACCTCTGAACACCAAGGGGGCTGACTGGGGTGATCTGAATTCATTGGCATATTAAAACATTTCTGAGTGACTTAATCAGTGAGGGGCAAAATGGAAATAAGGATTCAATTCGTTTCTACGGTTGCTGTGATCACAGCAAGTTCCAATGCACCAGGTGATGGAGGGCATGATGGAATTGGTCAGTGCAGGCTTGACCAGAGGACTGAACCCCCCTGCTGACTTCATCTGCACCCTGACACATTCCCTGATTTCACAGGGGGCTCTGTGGGGGCTGAGAGTAGGTGGAAAAGCTGCTCAGTGTTCACGGAAAGTAAATCTACTTTCCGAGGCAGCCATCTGGGGGAGGAGAATGTTATTGTAACACCTTTCCTGCTCAGCCTGCTCAGGGCTTTGCCGGAGTGCTCAAGGTCCAGGCCTCTTTTGTGCTGTTCAAGTAGTAAATTTATATTGGGAAGACACATCTGCAGACAAGAATTCCCCTGTGGCATTATGTCTTTACCCAAGGTAGTCAAGGCTCTCCCTCCGTTCAAATACAAACAAAAACATGAATGTGAGCCTCCCACTCAGCACTATTTGACCCTCTGTTAAATAAACCTAAATTTAATTCCAACTTCCACCACTGGGACAGGCAAACTCACCAATACCTCTTTGTCATACTTTTTTTTTTTATGTCTTTTTGAGACAGGGTCTCCCTATAGCCCCAGCTGTCCTGGAACTCACTCTGTACACCAGGCTGGCCTTGAAATCACAAAAATCTGCCTGCCTCTACCTCCCAAGTGCTAGGATTAAAGGCGTGCGCCACCATGCCTGGCTTTGGTTGTCGTACTTTTAAACCCACATAAGATTGTAAAAGAAACTCTCTTATTTCTTCAAAATTTCTCACATTGCTTCAACTCCGAGCATTGGTGTCGGACAGCAACGTGCATTAGCAATATGTACGCATGCTCTACACATGCAGAACTCAACACCAAGCATTAGTGACAGACAGGACCAAGCATTAGTGATACACAACTGAGCACCAAAGCAGTAAAGGTATACTGCTCTACACTAAGCACTAGAGACATAAACCCAACTCCCAGCATAAGATACACAACTCAACACCAACAACTAAAGGCTCAAGTCAGCACCAACCAGAGCTCAGCAGCAAGCATTAATGATCAAAGGACGAAGCATTAGACATACTTAATTCAACATCATGAGCGAGTAGCATACAACTTAGCACCAAGCACTAGAGAGGCACAACTCAACACCAAGCAAGCACTAGAGACATACAAAAACACCAAATATTAGTGATCTATAACTAAGTGCCAAGCACCAGACACACAACTCAGGTGCTTGTGGAGAAACTCCAACCTGCCAAGCTTAAGTCTGCCTATGATGTCACAATGAGACAGGTGAGCCCAAAGTCCTAGTCCTGTTCCCATCCTTTGCCCCACCCGAAAGTCTGGATGAAATGACATGTCAAACAGACACCCTCACCTCCCGAAGTCCTCAGCTGCCACCACAGCCCCCGTCCACTCTTCAGCTCTCCTCCCCTCTCCTGATGTCCACTCCAAGCCACTGGATTCCCATGCTGTGGTATGAAGGGAGAGAATATTCCTGATACAGGCCATTCCCTTCTGCCGACACAATGCTGACAAAACATGCATTTAAAAACATTCTCAGCTGGGCGTGGTGGCACACACGTTTAATCCTAGCACTTGGGAGGCAGAGGCAGGTGGATCTTTG
Source organism: Rhizomys pruinosus (assembly GCA_009823505.1). Lineage (NCBI taxonomy): Eukaryota > Metazoa > Chordata > Mammalia > Rodentia > Spalacidae > Rhizomys > Rhizomys pruinosus. Next base: position 1,845,474 of record VZQC01007114.1, read on the forward strand.
TGAGTTCAAGGCCAGCCTGGTCTACAGAATGAGTTCCAGGACAGCTGGAACTATAAGCTGGGGCTATAAGGAGACCCTGTCTCAAAAAGACCAAAAAAAAAAAAACATTCTCAAGGGCCAGGCTTGTGGGTGCATGCCTTTAATCCCACCACTTGGGAGGCAAAGGCAGGTGGATCTCTGTGAGTTCAAGGCCAGCCTGGTCCACATAGCGACTTCCAGGCCAGCTGGTGCTACAGGGAGACCCTGTCTCAAAAAGACCAAAAAAAAAAAAATCTCAAAGGTTCGGAGAGATGGCTCAGTGGTTAAGAGCACTGGATCCTCTTGCAGAGAACCCAGCTTCAATTCCCAGCACTCACGTGGCAGCTAACCCACAACTCTAGTTCCAGGGGATCTGACCTCCAAGGGCATTGCATGATACAGGTGCACTTACACACATGCAGGCAATGTACTCATACAAATAAAATAAAAATATTTAAAATCATTAAATCAAAATGTTCTTAAGAGTTTTGGGCCTGGAACCCTGAAGGACATGGTGTCTGGAGGGCTGTGGACAGCTTGAGGGAGAAACCCCTGGGCCTGTCCTCTTCGGCTCTTTGTTGTGGATCCTCAAGTCAATCCAAAGAAAACATTCAATGACCTCTTCTGATGTCTAAATCCGTTGCCTCCCTCCAGCCCCTCACACAAAATCAAAATTAACGAAAAACCTCCACCTTCGCCTTTTGTATCTGATAACAGCCTCCATTCCCTTGAACTCCTTGTATTCATTCATCCATTTCTCCACAGAGGGAAACAAGGACAATGAGGTAAAATAACAGATCAATGGAAGACTTGGTCAGTTTGGCTGAGATTTGGGGAGGGATTTTCTTAGGAGAAAATGTCCTGCACCTCAACCTGCAGGTCTTGAACCCAGGCTATGGTTCGGCTCAGTAACCACATGTTTTTACATCACGTTTCAGAGTGATAAATTTTCATGGAAGAAAATAGTGTCTGGCCTGATAAGATATGCTTCTGCCTAGGTGTTTGTGGACGCTCTCTGTGGCCAGAGAGCGCCAGGGGTAAGTGAGGGCCTTTGCCACAGGAGAAGAGACAGGAACTTGTAGTGAATGACTGGGAAAGGAAGGGAAAGAAAAACAGTGAACACAAGCTTAGACTAGGACTAGTGATCTCAGATTTCACAGTACGTGCGTTTGTGTTTGTGTGAGGTGTGTGTGTGTGTGTGTGTGTGTGTATCTGTATGTGTATGCATGTATGTGTCCATGAATGTGCATGCATCTGTATGCACGCGTGTGTGTATAAGTGCATGTGTGTGATGTGTAAGTTGGACATGGCAGAACTGTACCTGAAACAGTCTTCTTTTTGTGTTGTACATGTGTGTGTGTATGTAGAGTACATGTGGACATATGAGTATGTATGTGGAAGCATAGGACGGCCATGGGTGTCATTTCTCAGGTATCGTCCACCCTGTTTTAATATTTTATTTATTATTTTATGTGTATGAGTGTCTCATGTATCAAAGTCCACCCACGTTGTGCAATGCCTGCAGAGGCCACAAGAGGGCATCCAATCCCCCAGAACTGGACTTGCCAAGAGTTATTATCCACCCTGTGGCTGCTGAGAACCAAACCCAGTTCCTCTACAAGAGCAGCCAGTACCCTTAACTGCTGAACCATCTCTCCAAAGACCCCACCTTTTTTTGAGATAGGCTCCCTTGCTGAGGGAGCCTGGAGCTCTCCAAGTCCACTAGGCTGGGTGGCCCCCAGGGTCCTAAGGCTCAGCTCATCTCTGTCTCCCAAGTGCTAAGATCACATCCGGGCACCACCACACCTGATTATCACTATTTCTTTATTCATGGTTCTAGGACCAAACTCGGGCCCAGTATCTGTAGGTCAGGTGCTTAGTGACTAAACTGGTTCTATCCCGTGGTCTTCTTTGTAGTTTCACTGCAGTGGCACCCAGGGACAGGGTTAGAGTCATCCTACTCTGCCTTAGTGAGCAGAAGGGACATGTCTGGTCACTTCTGTATTACACACAGCAGTGGGGGTTGGTCCGGACAGGAAGGTGGAATGTGTGATGGACGGCCAAAGCACCGGTGCCACCTCCGAGGCTCACGGCAAACACCCCTCCCACCTGAAGCATCACCAAGCACCATGTGAATTAAGCAAAAGCTTCCTAAAGCTATCTGGCCTTACGAAAACACTTTGTTTAACCTTCCTGTACAAACTTTAGGAGCATTAATCTGTCACAGTAGGCTCTATCTTGTACATGTAAATGGAGGAGACTCTGTAATCAAATCCTAAATGTGTATTTGTAGCAATATGGCTTTTCAGGAGACTGTGTGATGGGAAGCCACAGGCGGAGTGGGGGGACAATTAAAGAGACCGCACTGCTCTCGGCCGGACCTTTCGCTCCCTGAATGGAGTTTCCCAGAACTGCAGTGATTTCTAAATTTTCATGTTGATTTACAGGCAGCACAACTTTATTGGGACCCCACAAGGCCTCTCCTCCTCTATCACCTGCAACAGAGACTCATTTAGCCTGTCAGAAGGCTCATGAAGATGTGATTCAAGGAGCATTCTAATTTCAACACCAGCTCCAATTAGAAGTCTCAGCTCTGTGTTCCAAAGAGTTTTGAGTCTAAGAAGGATCCTTAAAAGAAAACACTGTTGACTCCTAGGCACAGGGCAGGCCTCAGCTCCGGGTCTTGGGAGCTTTGCTCAGTGCTGTTCCCACCCAGAATGTCCCCAGGAGACCCTCACAGACGTTGCCAGGCCTGCTGGATGTGGGCCAGTCTGTTGGGAGCTTATGATTTATTGAGACTTAAATTTCAGTGACCAGAAACAAATTCTTCACCAAAAATAAAATCAAGCCAAACAAAGCTCTCAGAATGCTTTTGTATAAAATAGACATTGTCAAAGGTTGGGGCAAAGAAAAGAAATGGAAAAAAAAAACTGAATTTGATTTCGGATCCAAAGCACTGGGGCGCCTTCAACAATACTGATGTGAATAATATCAGCACATTTTTCTCTTTAAAAAAAACTCTTGCAAGATTTGCATATGTGTTTATTGTGCAAAGCATACGCATCTCGCCTGGAATATATTTCATTGTGTGGCATATGGCTTCCTTCAGCAGAGGCTCTCAAATGACTTTAACAGAAAGAGCCTCTCCGGCTTTGCTTCCAGAGAGGAAGGTGCTATTTAAGAGGCAACAGCTCTTTCCCAAAGGCTCCACTTCGACCCTTAGTAAATGTCACAGAATTGCACACCCTACTGTTTTTCCCCCGTCACTTTCCTGGCAGAGTAGGCTTTACTGCCCTAGGCAACCCAGGCCCTGAGAATCCATAATAGAAACCATGAGACTCTGTCATTCAGAGTCTAGGTGTGGAGTTAGGGAAAGAAAAGCCAAAGGAATTCCAACCTCATATAGCACACTGAGAGATCTGTAATGTGTGTGACAAACGTGGGCTTCCTGACGTCCGGCACTTTTGTGTTTCAAGTGATCTGCTCTACTCGAGAGATCGTTATTCCAACATGTCACCAGCATTAATGTTATGAGTGAGCTGTTTGACGTTCAAAGTCTTCTAAATTCAACATGTTGTCTACTCTTGTGGCACACAACTGTTTGAGTTAAGCGTGGTTGGCATTCCCTACAGCCACATGGCTCCAGATTACCACGTCATGCAGTGCATTTCTAAGGACAGTGAGGATGAGCTGTATCTTATTCCATATGAAAAAAAGCAAGTGTTGAGGGGATGAGATAACAAAAGAGGAGGAGGAGCAAGGGAAGGAGAAGGAGGAGGGGGAGGAGGAGGAGGAAAATGAAGAGGAGGAGGAAGAAGAGGAGGTAGAAGAAGTGGAGGAGGAAGAGGAAGAGGAGGAGGAGAAGGAAGAAGAGGAGGAGGAAGAAGAGAAGAAAGAAAATATGGAAGAGGAAGAGGAGGAGGAGAAAGAAAATGTGGAGGAGGAGGAGGAGGAGGAGGAGGAAGAAGAAGAAGAAGAAGAAGAAGAAGAAGAAGAAGAAGAAGAGGAGGAGGAAGAGGAGGAGGAAGAGGAGGAGAGAAAGGAGGTAGAGAAGGAGGAAAAGGAGGAAGAGAAAGAAGAGGAGGCAGTAGAAGAAGGAAAGGAAAAGGAAGAGGAGGAGGAGGAAGAGGAGGCAGAGGAGGAGGAGAGGAAGAAAAAGCAGGAAATTCATATTTAATACTATTGTTCACCATTTACCATTTCTATCATATTAAATATTGTGGGCTATTCACATTATATATGTAGTTGCTTAGTTCTATTAAAAAGTAATAAAAGCTAAAGGCCAGTGACATGGCCTACCAGGTAAAGGCCTGATGACCTGAGTTTAACCCCCAGGACCCACAAGGTAGAAGGAGAGAATCAGACTCCCACAAGTTGTCCTCTGACCTCCACACGCTCATCACAGGCACCCACAGGAATATACACAATAAGTACATAAATAAACTGCAATTTATAAAACCTAAATATACCCTATTTCTAGCCAAGGAAACACACAGGGACAGAGGCTTCCAGTCAGAGGCTGAGCAGTTCAACTGTAGCGTCATCTACATTCAGGATGTTGGTTTTCATGCACATAGTGGTGATGGGATACGAGGGTCAGGAACACAGCATTGTTAGCTCTGCCATGTCGACTGGCTCCTGAGTCCTCTTAAAATACTGAGTTTCTAGAAGCACCTGACTTACTGCAGCAAGAGTTATGAGACAAACTGAAAACAAAATGTCTTGAGAAGGAAATGAGAATAAGTTTTGTACAAAGAGTGAAATTCATCTTGAATATAAAATACTAAGTATTTTAGGATGTATTGAGACCGCACATGCAAGTGTACAGATGGCCTCTGGAATGCCAGAGAGTGTTACCAAAGGCCACTAAACCAATAAAGCAAATACGGGTCTCCCTGAGTCAAGCAAGACTCCACCGTCAGCACCAGCTACACCTCATCTGCCTGGAAATACTGTGCAGCGAGGCACCATGTGCCTGTATATCCCAAATCTAATTGGCCTATGGCTCTCTGCCTGGAGGAATAACCCATGGCTGATGCCACAAGCCCTACTCCTCTACAGGTTAGGAGATGTTATAAGCCACAGTAAGACTTTTTTTTTTTTTTTATTTAACAGGAAAAAATGTATTCATGGATTAACATATCAACCAAACATATGTGTCGAGGCAAAAAGTAACCTAACCATAACTATTAGTGCTTCATTAAATACCTATATATCTGATTGCTTTGTGCTTCATTAGTAGGAATTGAAAGGTTACTCCTGAAAAACTGTCAGCCCATGAAGGAAACAGCCAGAATTGGCCAGAACCAAGTCAACAGCTCCAGAAGAGAGGAAAGTTTTACTTCTCATCCACCTGTGCCCCTTTTTCTAAGCCTAGGGAAACAATCTGCAGAAGAGGGGGTATGGTCGAATGTAAAGGCTGCGATTGGGGGAATGGTGAAACTACCAGGTACAGGCGAATGTAGTCTGGACACCATTTTGATCAACTTGATTGAACAAACAACCTGTTCAATCACCCCCCACTTAATGGTGGGAACGGTGGGGGGGTTGGGGCACAACAGTCTATAGATTTTGCACGAAGAAGGCTTATACTCATGGATTAATCACTTATAGCTAAAAAATGAAAAAAAAAAAAAACACCTGAAAGTGCAGGACAGTTATGGCAGAATATATGATCTGGGATGGGGTGGGGGTGGGGGGGAAGGGAAAGGGAAATATGCCTGATCTGAATTGGAAAATGATGTATGAAATGCACAAACCATCAATAAAAATTAAATTAAAAAAATACTAAGTATTTAACTATCCTGTCTCAACTCTGGCAAAGCCATAACTGGGCCACATTTGCACTAGACCTTGGTAGACATTGTGATCCACCCCACCCCCAACTGTTCCCTGAGCACATTTCTGGCCATTCTACTCTAGGAAAACAAGGAATACCGAAAGGAATATGGCATATGTAAAAATGCCACTGAAAGAGGAAAAAGATGGACTCACAATTCTGAGAGACCTTGTTAAAAGGTCAGCTCTCCTGACCCATGCCTGATTGATTCCAGGACCCTCAGCAGACAGCAAAATCCACGATGTTCAGACTTTTCCTATAAAATGGCGCAGGGCCATTGAGATGACTTGGTAGTTAACAGTGCCTGCAACCTTAGGACACCTACTTGCTGGAAGGAGAGAAAGGACCTCTGGAAGTAGTTATCTGACCTCCATATATGCAGTTTGGCACAGCTGTCCACAAATAAGCACACACATATAAGAGAGAGAGAGAGAGAGAGAGAGAGAGAGAGAGAGAGAGAGAGAGAAAGAGAGAAAGAGAGAAAGAGAGAGAGAGAGAAAGAAAAAGAAAGAAAGAAAGAAACAAAGAAAGAAAGAAAGAAAGAAAGAAAGAAAGAAAGAAAGAAAGAAAGAAAGAAAGAAAGAAAGAAAGAAAGAAAGAAAGAAAGAAAGGGAAGTCACAAAAGGAGAGAGAATGGAGACTGACAGACAGCATGCCGAATTTTAAAGATATGATTCTTAAATTTTACCCCCTTTTCCTTTCCCAGAAAGCATCAAGCACTAATATAACTGTCGTGAAGACTCAGGCCGTTCATCATTTTGGAGACTGTTACACAAAGCAAACTCTAGTCATGGAAAATCAGTAAACATGATGTGAAATGTATTAACACATTTGGTGAATCCTGCAAATATATTTTTACACAATTAGCTTAATTATTTAGATACATATTAAACCTTGCTTGCCTCGGGCAATTTAACATGGAATGTAATTTCACATATTATCACAAGAAAAACACATTTATAGAAAATCTGTGACTCTGGGGGCTGGAGAGATGGCCTAGTGGTGAAGAGCACTGACCACTCTTACAGAGGACCCAGGTTTGATCCCTAGCACCCACATGGCAGCTGAAAACCGTCTGAAACCCCAATTCCAGGAGAACTCCAGTTCCAGGGGAATCCGACACCCTCTTCTGACCTCTGCGGCATTGCACGACACGGGTACACACACTTGCATGCAGACAGTACATTCACACACATACAGAAATAAATAAAAAATTTAAAAAATATATTAAAAAAAGAAAATCTGTGTCTCTTCTTCATAATAACACTTCAAACCATCATTATTTAAGACATAAATAAATATATTTGAAGAATAATGGAGGCTGTGTATTTCCAGAGAAAGTGGCTCTTAACCTACTGAACAAATGATCCCCTAAGTCCTGGTCTGTTCATTTGTGGTATTCAAATAGACCTTGGTACCACTCCATCCATAATACAATAACAGTGTATAAAGCAGTAAAGCTCTGTTCTCATTCAAAAGTAAGAAGATGAATTTTCACTTGTTCTAAAATTAAATGAAGGACTTACAAAACTAACACCTGAACCAGGCATGGTGGCACACACCTGTAATCCCAGCCCTTGGGTGTGGAAAGATCAGGAGTTCAAGTCCAGCCTGGGATACATAGTGAGTTTGAGGCTAGCCTGGGCTATATTAGTTCTGATCTCAAGGAAGAAAAGGGGGACTTGCCTGGGAGACAGGGGTAATCTTGATTCTTCATATGCTGTGCTTACAAAGCAGCAGCAGCTGCCTCAACTTCAAACATCTTGCTCACGAGCTATAGTGCATCCTTCTGCTAATTTGAAGGGCTGAGGGCGCCATCGCCTTCTGAGATTGCAAAGCACTGACAAAAGCCACTGTTGTAGTTGTATTCTCAATAAAGGAAAAACAAGACAGTGTGTGCATTGATGAGAGAAATGTTTGGAGTTTCATGGTGATCAAAATATTCTTTAAAGATTTATTCATTTATTTATTTTAATATAATACTTTCATGATGTTTTGTGTATTTAAGACATCATTTTTCAGTTCAATTTAGACATATTCCCCTTTCCCTTCCTCCCCACCCCACCCCAGATCATGCATTCTGCCATACATGTCCTGTATCTTTCTCTCAGTCTTTTTAAAGTTTTTCACTGCAGAGGTTGATTGTTTGGGGCAGAATTTAACTGTATCGATCCATTCTTTGACCCAGTTCTTATGTTGTTGTGGTTGCCTCCCATTTGTATTGCTCCAGAATATGCTTATAAACATCATATACATACCAGAATTATGTCTTCTGGGAATAAACTGTATGTTGACTCTGAAATATATTTAGGAATTAACACTTTCCCTTTAATTTTATATTACTATAAAATATGAATATATACTTTCCTCCCATATATGTTAATTACCATGTCTGAAAGTAAGTGGTAAGTTAATTCTATGGCCCATTAAGAGTTTCATGTTATGAGCTGGAGAGATGGCCTAGTCGTTAAGAGCACTGACTCCTCTTGTAGAGGACCCGGGTTTGATCCCCAGCACCCACATGGTGGCTGAAAACCATCTTTAACTCCAGTTCCAGAGGAATCCAAGACCCTCTTCTGACCTCCAAGGCATTGCATGACACGGGTGCACAGACCTACATGCAGACAGTACATTCATACACATAATAAATAAATAAAATTTTTAAAAAAGTTTCACGTTATAACATCGCAGTTGCTTTCAGATATAAAGAAATATAACAGTAACATTGCTCAGCTTGCTTTTCAATTGGTGGATTTGGTGCTAGCATCCACAAATGAGGAAAACCATTCCCCGTTTTGTTGTTGTTGTTGTTGTTGTTTGGGGGAGTTGTGTTACTTCACTTAGCATAATGGCTTTGTGTTCCATCCATTTACCTGCAAAGTTCATGATGTCATCTTTCTTTACCGCTGCATAGAACTCCATTAAAAATATTTATTTTTTTAATTATGAATGTCTGTGTCTGTGTGTGAGTTTTACAGGTGAGTGTAGGTACCCATGGGGTCCAGAAGAGGATGTTGGGTCTCCTGGACCTGGAGTAACAGGCTGTTGTGAGCTGCCCAACAAAAGTGCTGGGACCCAAACTCTGGTCTTCTGCAAGAGCACCATGAGATCTTAACAACTGAGCTATCTCTTCAGCACCCAAAGGATTTTTTAAAGAGTTCCTATATAACAATATTCTATTACAGAACACCCTGGTGACACAGGCAGCATTTCATAGTGGCAATTTGCATTCACCATTTAATAAAGAGAGGAAATATACCACACAGAGAAGTAGCTTGTCCTGGTCATTTAAACTCTGACCACAAGACTGAAGTAATTTGTCAGATATATGTTTGATATTTCATTATGTAATCAGCAATAACATTTGAAGGGAAGGGGAAGATAATAGATAGATGATAAAAGATAGCTAGATAGGAGATAGATGATAGATAGATAGATAGATAGATAGATAGATAGATAGATAGATGATAGATAGATAGATAGATAGATGATAGGAGACAGATAATAAGAGATAGAGAGTAGATAGATGATAGATAGATAGATAGATGATAGATGATAGACAGATAGATGATAGATAGATAGATAGATAGATAGATAGATAGATGATAGAAAAATAGAAAGATACGGTGGATAGATGATAGATTGTTAGATATAGATGATAGATAGATAGATAAATAGATGATAGATAGAGATGATAGGAGATAGATAGATAGATAGATAGATAGATAGATAGATGATAGGTAGAAGATAGATAGACAGATAGATGATAGATAGAAGATAGATAGATGATAGGTAGAAGATAGATAGAGAGAGAGATAGAGAGATAGATAGATAAGTCATAAACAGATGGAAAGACAGATAGGTTCATACATACACACATATACATATATACATTTTCCAAAGCTCATTCATTAATCCCAGCTTACATAGTGTAGAGTCCATCCAAAAAGCTATCCTTTCTGTATTATCTAAGCTATTGGGGGGGTATGATAGTCTGATAATATTCTCTTCCTAAGAGAAGGCTGGTTACAAGGAACAAGAGTAGATCCCAAGACCACTGTGATAACCTCCCACAGAGCCCTGATATTCTGGGAAGGTTTTTTTTTTTGTTTTTTTTTTTTTTTTTATAGAACCACTCCCCCTCAACTCCATTTGTGCGACTGGTCATTTAGAACCAAGCAGAGGAGCACGGGGCTATCTATCCTCTTGGGGTGTCCAGTCAGCCACATGGAGGCAAGGGACTCAATGGAGGTTCTGTGGAACCTGGACTACCAGGATGGAAGAACTGATCTTGGGTTGTAACAGCTCAGGGTTATGTTCCTGTCAGCAGAGATTCTTTTCTGCACCAATTGAAGGGGCTTCGGCTGCCAATCTGAGGAAAGGCCATTGCCTCAACCAGAAAAGCTTCTGTTCAGACAAGACCCAGGAGTAGAAAGAGAAGGAAGAATGCGTAGAAAGAAGAGGAAGGAGTAGAAAGAGGAGGAAGAAGGAGTAGAAAGAGGAGGAAGAATGAGTAGAAAGAGGAGGAAGAAGGAGAAGAAAGAGGAAGACTGAGAAGAGGAGGAAGAATGAGAAGAAAGAGGAAGACTGAGAAGAGGAGGAAGAATGAGAAGAGGAAGAACGAGAAGAAAGAGGAGGAAGAATGAGTAGAAAGGGGAAGAACTAGTATAAAGAGGATGAAGAACGAGTAAAAAGAGGAGGAATAATGAGATAAAGAGGAAGAATGAGTAGAAAGATGAGGAAGAATGAGAAGAGGGAGAACAAGAAGAGGAAGAATGAGAAGAGGAGGAAGAATGAGTAGAAAGAGTAGGAAGAACAAGTAGAAAGAGAAGGAAGAATGAGAAGAGAAGGAAGAATGAGTAGAAGAGGAAGAATGAGAGAAAGAGGAAGAAAGAGTAGAAAGAGGAGGAAGAACAAGTAAAAAGAGGAGAAAGAACAAGAAGAGGAGGAAGAATGAGTAGGAAGAAGAGGAAGAAGAGTGCAGCTGATCTCTCACACCCTGGAGCGGATGCCCTGCACTCTGTGGAGGACAGGTCAGGGCAGCAGACCCTTAGAGGACTCACCTTCATTTGGAGCATGTTTTATAAACTAATTATGATTGTAAGTGTTTGTGTGTCACACTGAGGTTCAGTGCCATAATTCAAGGCATGTATACAATGTATAATGATCAAATTAGGGAGGCTAGCATTTCCATTGCCCTAAACATTTTTTATTGAAAGCTAACAATTAGGCATATTTATGCGGTTCAGTGTGATGTCTTTGTACATGTACAGGGTGTTTACCGTTCTACAAGAACTCATACGTGGAGTTCTCTGTAACATTGTTGGAATACAAACTAAAATCCTGTCTATCTGAACCAAAGAGTTGCTTAATCAGTGAATTTAGTCACCGTGTAAGAGCTAGCCCTCATAGGAGCAGGTCTTTCTTTCCTCCTATGTATCCAAGCAAGAAATTTTTAAAAATGCTTCTTTGTGTGAATAACATGTGCGGTGAAGACTAATTCTCCCGAGAGTGTTTGTTGGCTGTCACCAAGAAAAAGGCGACCATATGACTGAGGAAATGGGCATGGAGATGAAATGCCACCTCTGGGCAGCAGGATGTAAGCTGCATGGGCTGGTGGGGCCTCAGCTCCTCTCTTCCCCTGCCTTGTCACCTAAGGAAGGTGGATGTTCCAGAGGTGCAGTCAGAACACGGTTGAACCTCTGTCCTTCTGTCTAGCTGGCTCCCTGTGACCGTGTGGCCCACTCACTGGTTCAGAGTGTGCCAGACACTTGCGACTACAATCCTACCAGGGTTTCCATCTCAGCATAGCCTTGCCTCTTCTAAGTAGTGCTCGAGGAAAGTTAGGCGGTGCTCTTCTAAAGCATGTAAATCACTCGCTTGGAGCTATCAAGATGTTTCTCCAGTTGATGGCACTTCCTGTGGCGCAGGGGACCTGAGTTCGGTTCCTATATCAGGAGGCTCCCATCTGTAACTACAGCTCTAGGAGATTCAACACCATCCCCTGCCCACATATGTGCTGCACATACACGCAGGCAAAAATTTATACACGTAAAATAAAAATAATTCTTTAAAAAAATAATTATGAACCAGGTGTGGCAGCACACATTTTTAATCCTAATACTGCAGAGGCAGAAGCAGGTAGATCTCTGTGAGATCAAGGCTAGCCTGGTCCACATAGTGAGTTCCAGACCAGCTGCAGCTACAGAGAGACCTCATCTCAATAAAACAAAACAAATACAAAACCACCATATTTATGGTGCCAGGAGTGGTGGAGCACGCCATTAATCCCAGCATTCAGGAGGCAGAGGCAGGTGGATCTCTAGGAGTTCAAGGCCAGTATGGCCAGTCTGGTCTACTAGTGGTAGATATATATATATATTATATATATAATAATATATATAATGTTTAGTATTATAGTATTATAATTACATAATTAATATATGTAGCTTGTATATATTACATATATATTATTATTACATCATTATATAATTGAAGTATATATATACAGTAAATATATAGATAATATATTATAAATATATATAATATATATACTATATATTGCAGTTGTGTGTGTGTTTGCATAGATGCTCATTAGGAGGGCCTTGGGGAAAATCCATCCTCTCGGCTCCCACATCTGGGATCTCACCCACTGAGCCCATCACAGACCTGTCTACTCATTCTCATTCCACTGCCGTTAAACTGAAGTTGGCTTGTCTTGGACCAGAACACAGCATCTGCTTCTGCCACCCTGCCTCATCTCAACCCAAGTTTAGGTGCTTGTCACAGCTCCTTCAAACATTCTAAGGCTCTCCATGTAAAGTAAAACAAAGGAGAAATAATAAAACGACAACAGCAAGACTGAATATGCCCACCAAGTCCTGGGAATCAGATAAGAATGGCATCTAACTCACTCCAGGACCCCTACTGGGCTCCCAGGGTAAATTTGTCTGTGTCCTAATCAGTTATTTGAGAATTAACTCTGAGTTCAAAAACAGTGTTTGGCAAAAGTCTGTTTAGTGTCTACCAACATGTGTTCCCAACACTGAGGATGAGAAAGGAGATGACGATATGGGCAGGCGGAAATGAAGAGAATTCCTTTAAAGTCTCACTGCTTTGTCATTGTTTTTTTTTTTTTACTTTTTTTTCATTGGTGCTTTGTTACATTTCACACATCATTTTTCCAATTTAGATCAGGCATATTTCCTTTCCCTTCCCCCCACTACCCCCACGCCGCATCCCAGGATCATGCATTTTGCCATAACTGTCCTGCATCTTTCTCTCAGTTTTTTTTTTTTTTCATTTTTTAGCTATAAGTGATGAATCCATGAAGTACAAGATCCTTCAATGAAACCATTTTCAGGTTGTTGTGCCAAAAACCCCCACAGCCCCACCATCCAGCAGGGGGTGAGGGGTTGTATGTTCAATCAAGTTGATCAAATGAGTGTCCAGACTACATTGCTGTAGTTTCACCATTCACCCCAATCGCAGCCCTTACATTCTACCACGCCCCCTCTTCCGCAGATTGTTCCCTAGGCTTAGGAAAGGGGCACAGGTGGATGAGAAGCTAAACAGTCATTGTTATTTTTTTTAGAAACTTGTGTCCATCTGTGACCACTTGGCCCCTCACTATTGGTCTTTACATGCCAGTCAGGCTTTGCATAACACTGGGCAGGCTTTCTTCATGTCTCTCCAATACTCTTTCACACCTTTATACCTTCCTGCTGTCTACCGAGCTTGAAGAATCCACGGATTCACCTTCTGCCATATATATATTTTTTTTCCAATGGAACTCATTTATAGATACCATTTATAAGCAACATTTTAAGAACAAGATGTGACCATATAACTAGAGGTGCTGTTTCTATGTTTCCCCCAAGGTCCTCGAACGCCAGGAATCAAAAGACAAAGTGCTGTTGGGGATCCATGTCGGCAATCAAAATGTGCATCTGCCATCTAGTGGTCAGCATATGTATAGACACCTGGACTCAAAAGTCTCTAGGGCCTCCCTACAGTGAGGAGGAAAAAAGAAGGGGGCTCACCTTGACTTCTCTTGTGAAATACTTTGCATGGGTTATTATTTAACACCCAAGACTATCATGAGAAGTATATCCTGACCTTAAACCCATTCTAGAGATGGAAATTTGGAGACAATGAAAAGTTGAGGTTTCCAACCATTGTCACTGAACTACAGAGAAAGAAAAAAAAATCACACCTTCTTTTATCAATTTTGATCAACTGAGCCACGTACTACACAGAAACGGCAGTGCCTGTAGTGATTATTAAAATTTAGAGTTGTGGAAACCACAATCACAACATCATTAAAACCCTAAAACAACCCAATTACAATTATTCTCCTGTTACCAAGGGAGATTCAGGCCTGAGTTTCAATCTGTCTCGAGGGAAACACAATAAGGTTCCCAAACCAGTAGTTGGTAGAATTGGATTCCAATTTGCATTTTGAGCTAAACTCTGTATTATGTCTGTTGCATCTTATTTCAAGTGTAGTCTATATGAGTTTTTTCTATTGAAAAAAATGTAGGTTTTCATTCTTTAAATCTTTGCTGCTGCAGTTTTCTTGAAGTTTAAGACCATCTGGGTTTGAAGGAGACCTAATGGTGATTACCTTCCTCACCTGGGAGAGAGCGTGTGATGTGTTACATTTGTCCTGACTACCAATTTAATGATTGCTTCTTCTTCCCAGCATTCCAAGCCGCTTAAAAACATTATGCTCATACTGCTTCATAAGCTGCATAGGGTGGACACGGGTCCATCCAATCACTGAAGACACTTTAAACAGCCCTACTGTCCACTGGTGCTCACGTCGTTAACCAGCATGACTTTATCATGCCAAGCTCGGCTTCTAGTTATAGGATATGCTCTTTCTCTTCATCACAATGCTCTCTCTGTTCATTTTGATCATTTCAATCTTTCCTACTGTTCTTCTCCATATACCATTTTATTCCTTCCTTTAAAATACTGACTATGATCTGAGTATGCAGTCCCTCACGCCAAAGAGCTAATCTCATAGAAGGGTGTATACAAATCAATTACAGATCATGCTCAGTCGTGGAAAGGCAATATGATGAGGACTTACAGTGCTTAGGAGCCTGCATTTGAACTGAGCCCTGAATGGCAGAGGAGGAGAGAAGTGTACTTTGCAATTGGCAGAGTTTGCTCCTCTGAGTCATCCCAGGGGCTGGGTCCACCACGCTCAGGCCTGAAAGCTCCCTCCTGCCTTCTCCTCTTCCCATCTGTCATCCTGATCACTCCGATTTGTAGTGTCTCAGCACCCACACTGGATTTCCATCCTGTCTTTTGTGTATCTTATGCCCTGTGTCCCAAGTTCTCCACCTCACTTGACTGCCTGGGTGTGGCAGAGGAAGCAGCGGCAGGGAAGCGATAGGCAGGTTTTCATGGAGAAAAGAAACGGAAAGGGAATAAACAATCTGGAGGCAATGGTTGTAGACAGGTAAGGGGTGTAGACAGACAGGCAATGGCTGTGAGTCCCAAACGCTCCAGCAGGTAAGAGGGTTACAACCTCAACAGAGGCACGTAAGATGTTCCAGTGATTCGAGGCACCACACTGCTCTCCCACTGCATGGAGAGTTTTGAATTCCGTGACTCTTCATGACATGCAATGAAAATTAAACTATTAAATATTTTGCTGCCCAGAGAAGTTGTCCTTTATCATAGCAGGGGGACTGTGTGAGCTGTTCTTTGGTGAGGCACAGAGGACCTCAACAGCCATCACTTGACTGCAAGTCACTTATATGAGGAAGGACCTATGCATCTCTATAAAAGTGGAATTTTTCTACTGAAGAATTTCACACTCTACGTGATTTCAAGTCTTTTTCTAATCCTTCCCCAAATATACAAACATTCTTAAAAGACCAAACGGTGGGGAAAACCCTATTCCTTTTTCTTTATTCTTCTTAGGCAAGCAGAGTCTGAAAATCCTTCACAGCAGAGACCAGCTAGATTACATTCAAGCTCACGCACCATCAACACGGTTGTCAGCCATGTAGCGTGTTCATTACAGCGACGGCGTAAGAGGCAGAGTGAACACAGCTGGCTCTCCAGATCCCAGGTTGGGGCTGCAGGGCTGACTGCTAGAAACATCATCTTTTCACTTAGTCGCTGAGAAAATTTGATCTACAACTCATTGCGGCAGGAGACAGAAGCCCCATGATGTCGCGCTTATTGAGTGACTTTTCCATTTCCCAGCTTTAGTTCAGTACTTCAAGAAACAAAGGCAAAATGACTATTAAAATAAAATTTATGGGACCATTGCTGCATGGTGGTTTTTATAAGCTTATATTGCTTTCATTTTAATTATTTTCCAAAATAATGAAATCTTCACTCTAAAATTTTTATATATCCTTTCCTCTTCATTAGCACCAAAAAAGCCAATGTTTTTTCTCTTATGACAAAAGTTACTATAGCTAAACAAGACTCGCCATGAGAGAAGGGCAATTAATAGTCAGAATAGCAGCAGTAGAAGAATTACTCTAATTGTGTCTTTATGGATCTTTGGTTAAGGATTGAATTTTATAGTGTTTGTTTTTAAATGTCATATTTAGAATTATTTTGTTGGGGATCTTAAACAAGTGAGCCTTTGTTTCTGTTCCAGGTATGGAAAATGGGTTAAGATGTCCAGATGTTTTCTTGTTACTTAACTGTTCTCTCCACTACCAAAAGGAAGAAGGCAGTCTCACTCATCATCTTCCTGCCCCTTTAATTAATTCTTTCTTTTTGTAAAAGACATGAAAGTGAACTCTGAGGACAAGTTTCCAGGGTGGGGGCCATGAAAAAATCATAGCAGCACCTCCCAGGTTCACCGCCACCCCCGTGTGTGTGTGTGTGTGTGTGTGTGTGTGTGTGTGTGTGTGTATGACATATGGTCACAAGCAGTTGGTATTTACCAGGCAACATCACACAACAGCCTTGTTATATTCTGGACACCCAGATGAAAGTAGTGTCTCCAAATTGTTTTGTGGATTCTTTAAATATTTCAAGACTCCATGTGACAGGGCAGACTTTAATCTCATCTAACTCCTAGGTATCCATCATTTCTTAGAAATATTTGTTACAGGGGCTGGATAGATGGTTCAGCGGTTAAGAGCGCCGACTGCTCTTGCAGAGGACTCGGGTTCGATTCCCAGCACCCACATGGCAGCTAAGAACGGTCTTTAGTGGTGGCGCACGCCTTTAATCCTAGCACTTGGGAGGCAGAGGCAGGTGGATCTCTGTGAGTTCAAGGCCAGCCTGGTCTACAGGGTGAGTTCCAGGACAGCTGGAGCTACAGGGAGACCCTGTCTCGAAAAGACAAAAAGAAAAAAAAAGAAAAAAAAAAGAACGGTCTTTAACTCCAGTTCCAGGAGAATCTGACGCCCTCTTCTGACTTCCACAACATTGCACGACACAGGTGCACAAACCTACATGCAGACAGTACACTCATACACATAAAAAAAAATAATAAAATAAATTTTAAAAAAAGAAATATTTGTTACAATACCTGTGCTTATTTTTCATGCAACAGGCTAGCTAAAGGAGAGCTTAGTTTTATTTTATTTTTTTAGGAGAGCTTAGTTTTAAGTTCCTGCATCCTGGATCATCCATTTTCATTTTACCAAAAGGGAAAGTTGAACTCGTTTCCCACCTCTGACTCCATATATGTTTTGTAACTCTTTGCTGAGCTTCTGTAATTCTGCAATACAAACCTTAATTAGGACATTAAGGCTCTCCACAGTGATTCTCATCTGTCCCTGGCAGGGACAGCATGTCACTCCCCCAACCCTGTTTTAAAATATTTAAAGGGGGAAAAGCATATACTTGGTTTATGCAGTCTTCCTTATCTGCTGAATCATTCCACAAGAGGCCAAATTTTCATTTTCCGTAAACTGTCCACTGGCTATAGTACCCAGAGGGTCCACTTGCATCACTTGTCTATTTTAGATTTCGAAATGAAGATGTCTTAAAATACTCAGCCATGCACTGCCAAAAAATTTGGGAAGCAGACTCAGAGGATAAATGCAGTTTATCTGACAAAATAAGATACCTGTCTCTTTTGATTTTAATCAGTCCTACCCAATCTACTTGCCCGTATAGTTTGACTGCCTAGAGCCAACCTATAATATACCCTGAAAATGTGTTCTCTCTCTCTCTCTCTCTCTCTCTCTCTCTCTCTCTCTCTCTCTCTCTTATACACACACACACACACACACACACACACACGCATGTACACTAGCAAATAAACTTCCTGTTTAGAGCTACGACCAATTCTGGATTAAATGGAATCCAGGTCCTTAGAGTTCACAAAATGGCTCAGATCACAAGCAACCAAGAATTTCTAAAGAATGGATACCTCATGTAGAACTCTGAGCTCTGGGTCAGGAGCTGAGGAGCTGTGTGGGCATTCTCTGTAGTTTATCCATTTATGACCTGTTCCGAGGGGCATCCAGTCTGTCCAGAGAAGTAGCTTGCATGATACTGAGTTAGGGTAATCTGTTTGTGACCTACTGGGCTTTGAAGCTTGTTAGGAAGCAGAGGTAGAGACATTATCCACCACATTGCATTATGTCCTATCCTTTCTCATCCATGTGTCTTGGATTTGTACCTACTTGTAAACACATCTGAATTTAATCCTTATTTCACATTCTGCCTTTAGGGAGCTTAAGCTAAAGCAAGTCCAATAAAGGTAATATATTTATTTGTCTTGGTCAATTGGAGAGTCTGTGAAAATTACTGAGAAATTTAACCCCAATTTTGCCTCTCCAATAGCTCATTTATCCTATGTTTAAGAGGTCCAAAGTTTGACTTGATAATCTCAGCAACAGATGAGAGGCCCCCAGTGAGACTCAGTCTAGTAGCTTCTATTATTTAAGATTTGTATTTGTAATATTAACAGGTCTATGCTTTTATTAGTCATTGAAAGAAATTGTTTCTTTTATGCCAGGCATGGTGGTGTATGCCTTTAATCCAAGCATATGGGAGGGATAGATAAGCAGATCTCGGGGAAATCTAGGCCAGCCTGGTCTACATAATGAGTTCCAGGCCAGCTGGGGCTACAGGGAGACCCTTTCTTGGAAAAGAAATTGTTTATTTTGAATATTTATTTTAAAATGTTTATCATTTGGAAAACTAGTGACTATACAGCAAAGAGCTCTGGTGACAGCAGAGGTGAATTGATAGTGTCATCCACATTGAAAGATTCCAACGTGATGCTGCCTTGATCTGGAGAACAACACGTCACTACTTGGCCTTCTACCCATGCTTTCAGAACCTTTCCTAACATGAGGAATGACGCTGCTAAAAGAAATGACAAATGATTACAATTACAATGTAAGCTCTTGTAGGGGTGGTCTGCTGAGGAACCTACAGTGTGAACCATGGGTTCTATAATATATATATATATTTATATAAAATGACACTCAAAGAGGCAACTTTCAGGTACACCTCACCTCAGGGGTTACAAGGAGCTGAAGAAAAAAAAAGAATATTTATATGTCTAATAACTAGGCTAACACCAACTACTGTAACAAACCCCAAAATTCCAAAGGCTTGCAAAACATGAA
>VZQC01007114.1:1866974-1909135 GCA_009823505.1 Rhizomys pruinosus
AACCGTCTGAAACTCCAATTCCAGGAGAACTCCAGTTCCAGGGGAATCCGATACCCTCTTCTGACCTCCGCGGCGTTGCACAACACGGGTGCACAAACTTGCATGCAGACAGTACATTCATACACATACAGAAATAAATAAAATTAATAAAAAAAAAAAGTTTAGCTGTTTTTTTTTTTTTTTGAGAATTCTGACTAGCTAGATGAGTTTTATCTGTAGAGAGGATATCATCTATCTTTCCATTTTCTTATAGTTCAGCTAGATGTAGTATCTCCGTAGCTTTTGCTGTTGAGCAATGAGCCCATCACAAATCGTTAGAGGAATACAGGGCTGTGGAAAGGCTCAGCCTGGGGCTTTCAATTGGCAAAGTCATTCAGAATCACAGACAGCCCAACTGGACATTTTTAGAAACTTCCATGGGCATGGAAGGAGACTAGCTTGAAGAATAATAATTTTTTAAGCCATATTTCTAAGTTGAATCTGAAAACATTCTGACTTTTAGTTACTTTAAGGTATATTTTACAACATTCAAAACATGAGAACATGTGTTATCTAGCCTGAGAGGAAATCAGCACCCTAAATTCTAATCATTTTTTTCTGCCCATCCAAAGGAAATCTCTGAAGGCTTTAAAAGGTTAGGTTAACAACACTGAAAATATTTTTATTTTTCACACTCCCCTTCTTTTCTTGGCTCCATCTGGGACCAGAAGCCAACATGCTGAAATACCAGGAGAAAGGCAGTCTTCAAACATTCCCAGCCCAACACAAGCAAGGATTGCAACAGGAGGCTAAGGAAGACAGTTTCCTCTATGCCCACATGGCTTCCAGAAAAACTGGAATATGGTAAGAAGTCTGCACAGGCATTACTCAGTGTGGCATGAGGCTGCCCATGGTTCAAAGCCTGCTAGGGTTTTAGTGTCTCAGAAATGAATATTCGTCTTTAACATCTTTGTGTCACTGATTAATAATGGAGATGGGGCCAGATGAGTGCATAGAATAACTTCCATGTGGGAATTCTGACATGTTTAAATAACGTGTTCTCTAATAGTCTCATGAAGAGGGAAAGGGATGATTTGTGGGGAGATAGGTGCAGTGCCGGTTCAGTCCACTGACAAAAGCTGAGTATCTAGTTAGAGGAATAAATGGAACAAAAAGCAGGAGTATCAATTAGTCCAATAAGACCACAATGATTTGGCAAATGATGGTCAAAAAAACTCAATATTTTGTCCACTTGAAGTAAACTCACCCACTGTCAGGTTCCCAAATACAGCTTCATATCACTTCAGAGCAGCAAGTGGCAACCCTCATGGGTCAACAAAATATAAATACCTTCAGGGAATTATTTAATAGTTACTTCCCACTCCCAGTTGTAAAAGAATAGCCCAATTCGTTTATTTATTTATTGAGCATCTGTACAACTCATACAATGGTTGCAAATGAAGCCCACCCCACCCCATGCCCCAACCCCACTCCCATCAGAACTCATGAATTACAACATCCGGGCTAAGCCCCATCCAGTGGCGCTCTTAAGCTCAGATGTCCTTCTGTGCAGATAGATCTGCTAGAGTCTTTAGCTTTATGGATCATGTGTTATGAAAATAAGTAGATAATGAAAGGGTTAATGAATATGCTGTACAGATTCAGAGAACAGATACAGAACAGAGGAAAAGGATATGCTTTGGGAGAGGAAGGCACATTTCTTTAAAATAAAAATCAAGGTATAGTTTCACTTCAGTCAAAGAACTGAAGAAGAGCATTTTGAGGAAGTTGCTACTGTATTTATATTACAGGCTAATGAACGGTTTGACCAGGAAACTTCTTGAAGAGCCATGTACGACTCTGAGCTCTCAGCTGTAGATGGGTCATCTGTATCAACCTCCCACCATCCAAGGCTCAGGAAACTTCAAGGAAAAGGGGACAGAAAGAAGAGCCTGTGGGCAGGAAGGAGAGCAGTGAAATACTGATTCCTGGACACAGCAAGGCTGGTGCACACATCAACTCACAGCAGCCACAGTTACCTGCATAAGATCTGCATAAGAACAAGCCAGCCAAAATTTAAGCATGTCTGGAGGAAGCCTCCTGAGCCCTGGCTCCTGCCAGGACAGCTATTGGCAGCTGATAGCACTGAGGGAAGGACAGCCACTCTTCTTTGAAGATGTGGCAGCTGTCAGTAGCTGCCCCAGTCAGTGGATGGTCACACGCCCATGTTGACCCCTAATTGGAATCAGGGGCTTATGAGCAAAAAATTAAAATGAATAAAAATAGGACCGGAAGCAGGAATAAAAATAGGACCGGAAGATGAGTGTGGCACTAGCTGGAGCTTGAGGCTGGTGTGATCAATATTCATTACATATGGGACTCTCAAAGACTAAAAATAGTATTTAAAAAGACTGTGTGTTGCAAATGAGATTATGTTTATAGCTAGGTGAGAGAATATTTGACCTTCTAATTCTTTCTAATTTGTCAGTCTTTGTAAACTTGCATAAGCTAGTATTTCAAGAATGGAAATAGTCCCTAGAACTCTGGAACTTATTTTCAATATTATTAAACCAATAATTAAAAATATTTGCAGGGATGGAGAGATGGCTCAAGGATTAAGAGCACTGGCCGCTCTTTCAAGGACTCAGGTTCAGTTCCCAGCACTCACATGGCAGCTAACAATTGTCTGTTATTCCAATTCCAAGGGATCCAACATCCTCTTCTGACCCCATGAGCATTCCATGACATGGGTCCACTTACATGCAATCAACACACTCATACACATAAAATAAAAATGCTAAATAAAATATTTTGATAAAAATATTTTCAATCAATGTTAAATTTTTACCTGATACACTCACTAATTTGGAGGCCAAATTTCCCTTGTAGGAAAATAAACTGTGTTTGGACTAATAGGCAGTATTAGAAAACCACCTGTCTCGTTAAGACATGGCAAATAAGAAATTCTAACTTAATTATAATACATCTCTAAAAACCTGGCGCCAAAAAGAAGGCAGAAAAAAAATCTCTGAGGAACTGTTTCTTGCCATTTAATGATCTGAACCTTGTTCCTTTCTCTTTGACCACACCCCAAAATCACAAAAGTATTTCTCAAAAGAAGGTAGACAAATCAGTGAGTGATCTTGCCCACCACCAGAGCCAGCCAAATTCTTTCCCTTATATACAGTTCCTTTGTAAAACATATTTACAGTTGTGCCCTTTAAGGGTTAGAAATGAGCAACCATTCCTGCCATTTTAGCAGAATTCTTGTAAATATTTATCTGTTTTGATATATCACTCTTAAGCCATGGATTTGGGGCTCCAGACCTTTATTAATGCAGGAGGTACATAGATTTAGAGGGTCTGTCCGTCTATCAGCATAAAGAAATCCTAAAGGATGGCCTGTCCACCGAGATTGTTCCTGAAGTTCCCTACAAGCCACAAATGTAATCTTATGATCTTCTAGTTCCACTTTTGGTAAGGAAGGTGGTTATATTTAGCTTTTTGTGGGGGGGGGCATAGCATTATGAAAGCTGTGTCAATAAAGGTAAAGCAGTCACTCTGTTTAACAAACAACTTGTCTTCTCCAAGCTGGAGATACCAAGACAAATAATTCATGGGCCCTGCCCTTAAGACACCGGCAGCTAGAGAGAAGACACCTGGGGAACCATTGAGGCTGTGCGTGAGACATGAAGAAAGTTTCTGAAACTATGTGGGACTTGGCCAAGGTTCCCAGGGATTAATGAGTGTCTACAAGGCAGACCAAAGGGAAATGATGTTCTCAAGAACATGGCATATTAAGGAAAATAAAGGTCACTTGGAAGTGAAAAATGAGGCTTATGTTAGGAAATCAATGGAGAGAATTAGACAGGCCATGAAAGGGCTGAAGAGCTTAGAGGAAGGCTTTGAGGTTGTGTTTGTACCTATGGGTATGTGTGTACATGTATGTATGTGTGTAAAGCCATATATATGTGTACATATGTATATGCATGTATACATGCATATATGTGTTACTGAGTATGAAGGTTCAGTACCGGCCACCTTGTCTTCCTGACACAGGGTCTATCCAGTGACCTGGGACTAACCAAAGAGACTAGGCTGGCCAGCCAGCAAGCTCATGGGACCTGCCCACCTCCCTGGGGCTGGGGTTACAAGTGTGTACCACCAGGCCCGGCTTTTTGTACTTGGATTCTTAGGGATGGCACTGAGGTTCTCATACTTATAAGGCAAACTCTTCACCAATTAAGTTGTTCTGTTGAATCCACTTGAGAATCGTAGAAAGACCTCAGTTTGAGGAGAAAGGTAGCCCGATTTCTACTGCAGGTCAGTATGTCTGCTGTCAACATGGAGGAGGACTTGGGGAGGATCACCTACAGACAGAACTTCCAGACATAGTGTGCGTACATGCTGCAAGGAGGTGATTCAGGCTGAATGTGAGGCCAAGGCAGGAGGACGGAGGGGAAGCCGACCGAGCTCTGTGGGATGCAGCGACTGGGCAAGTGCAAGGTTGAGGGAGTCGGGGGAATCCTAGGTAGCTCCCAGAACCTATGGAGAGGCTTGGATGTAGACAGTATGGAATAGTTTGTCAGTGAGCACAATCTGCTTTGTGACCAAAATGGGTAATTAGAGCAATGCCTAGGTTGCTCCTTGCTAGTTCAGAGAAATAGCTAACAGGCAGTGTGGGCTGACCTGGGACCAGACTCTGGTCTTAGTGTGTTCCATGTGTATGTGGGGGGGGGGATGAGAGCTTGCACTCAGGGTCCACTCTGTCTTAATGTAAACCCTACCCTTTCCACAGTCTGAATGTATAAACTTATGCAAATTAACCCATCCATACCTCAGTTTCCTCATCCATCACGGGGTAGGATAATAATATAACCCATATCACCATATAATGTATTAAATAATTCATTATAACTTCCTTGGATTGATGAGAAGTATGAAGAAAATTTTCCTTGAATGTGGTTATTACCAACATGAATAAACTCACTTAAACTTCTCGAATTCTGTAGAGAAAGCACCACCATAGTCATCTCCGAGAGGAATTGGGGCAAAGTAAATTGTTACAGTTAGAAGCAGCCAAAGCCAGCGGTTGCCACTTGGAGCTGCTCTACTTCTCCAGGGCAGTGACTAGCTGGAACTGTAACGGATGGCAGATAGAGATGGCGGTTACTCAGGGAACCTGCCCCTCTAGTCCAAGCAGTACTCCTGTAAAGCTTCTAGGAAAGTGCAGATAGACACACACATGGCCCTCCCCTGAGCTGTAATGACTCCAGAAAGGCTCACTCTTCTCCATGAACCCCAGTGCATCGTGCCTGTCCTGCAGCAGAAATGCTTGTCCGACCACTCCCAGAAACCAGCTCACCCATCCCACCTTCTCCATCTTCTCTGTCCATATAAGTAATTGCCTTTGCTGCCGTTGAAGTTTCCAAACTATTGTCATGGTGAGAGGTGCTTGAGTGTCACTGGTGTGTACAGATGTTCACTGGAAATCAGAGAAAAGTCTGTTTGGCTCTGCCAACAGTGACCCACCACTTAGCCATAATTGGAGTGTTGGATGCCCAGTTAAATCTGAGTTTCAGATAGACACTACATCATTCTTAGCCTATTAATATTTAAGCACTGGCAGCCTGGCTGGGTGGATAGAGGATGTGTCACTAATCCCAAAACCCAAGTCCTATCCAGGAGCGTCCAGGTAGGAGGAGAGAACAGATCCCCACGGCTACACTGACCCCCATGCACACATGCACATAAAATACACAAAATGTAGCAAATTATTAAACATATGTTTCCTGGGGTGTACTTATATCAAAAAGTTGTTTACCATTTATCTGAAATTCAGATTTCACCAGGCATCTTGTAGCTTATAACCCTATGTGGACCCTCCGTTTTCTACCCAGTAGTGATTTCTGAAGAAGCACGTCATCATGCCCATGGGTGAGGTTTACTACACAGATTAAATGAGACCGTATTCTTTAATACATACGAAGAGAAAGTTCCAGATACATTCAGAGTAACCTAACCATATGGGGGACTCTGTCAACTTTGATACATTTTCTAACATTTTTAAAAGCTTTAGGATCAGGAGCTAGGCACATCATCTTCCAAGACATCTTTGTGCATCTGAAAAATGGAAATATAAATCTAACTTGATTTTTCGGTATATTTTTTTGTCCAGGAAAAAGTGGGCAAACGGCTCATATTTCCCATCATAATTTTCATATTTGCATCTACCTCCGCTGTCCATACGCTACCTGCCAAGCTAACTTATAGAGAAGTGGTTCCAGGCACTGAGGCCTTTATCATTAAAAGTAAAGTGGAAGCCAGATGAGGCAGTGCTCATTAATTTCCCCCTATTTCCTTGGGAAATTTTTGGCAAAAACAGATTCTACTAACTCAGCCAGCCATTTTTGAAGGCTATTTGCCCTGGGCCAATTATATATTACACAATAAGGAAACCCAATAATTAGCTAATGAATTGGTTTCTTTGGGAAATGGTCAGGGGCTGAAGAATATTTAGATTGCCTCTATGAGTCTTGCTAAAGAAACATCTGGCTCTTTTTTCTTCAATCAACATGCACCCTGAAGGGTCCCAAATTCAAAAATGATTATATTTCATGTCACTCGTGTGCCTTCTAGTTTGACAAATTCACCTTGTGAGAATAAGTGATTCCGTGCTCAATTTACGTTGATCCCATTTTCTTCCAAACATCCAAAGAGAGAGAACCATTATAGATTGATAAAAGCCACTGATTGATCTATTGATTTCCAGACCTTAAATCTCCTGGGGAAGTCTTTGTAAAGTTCGTGTTCATAAAATTCTTGTTCTGCCACAAAAGCTCCCAGTGGATTGTGTTTCTCAACTACAAGGAAAATCATCAGGGGAATAAAAAAAACTCTGAAAATGTTTCTTTAGTATACACCAGGCAGGAGGGCCTTCCAAAATCAGTCTCAATCTGGTTTCTTCAAAGGTTTATTTTTATTTCATTTTTGAAAACTTTTAATTTGAAGAGGGGGGAAAGAGCCCTTTCAAGCATAACAACCCGCAGTGATGTGAGTGCCTTCCTGTCTCATACACACTCATGTCTGTTTGGACGTGCTGGGCGTCAGGTCCAGGGTGACGGTGCC
Organism: Rhizomys pruinosus; assembly: GCA_009823505.1. Classification (NCBI taxonomy): domain Eukaryota; kingdom Metazoa; phylum Chordata; class Mammalia; order Rodentia; family Spalacidae; genus Rhizomys; species Rhizomys pruinosus. The sequence continues at coordinate 1,874,082 of VZQC01007114.1, forward strand.
ACACGGAGAACAATATTGAACTAAATAGTTTTCCAGAACGGCCGGCCTTTTTCTTGTGCCTCCCGCTACATTGCATATCTGCCTCTTTGTACACAACAGGGTGAGCAGATGATGGAAAGCAGACAGTTCAATGGCGGTCGCAGTCCGCAAAAGAGCTATCAATGGGACCTTTTTATTGATTTGCACCATCGCCTGGGAACAGAGGACAGATGACTCTATTTTCCAGGTTATCAGGTGCAAGGAAAAGCAAAGCCCCTTTTCTGAAATGTGTACCCTCTATACAGCAAATGCCTTGGGTTCTGTCCATGCAGATTAATGTTGGCAAATGTGCGCTAGGCTCAAAGAACTTCATTAATCACTACCCCCTTTCCAATTGCTACATGAAAGTGGCTGAAGTGTGTAGGCTTGGGGTGGGGAACCCCAATGCTTCTGTCTCCCAGTGAGTGTTTTCTGCATTTCTGGAAAAGAGGCTCATCTTTCTGGTCGCGAAGTTGTCTGAGAGAATTTAGTGAGGTTTTAACTCAATGATATAAGATATTGGTGCAACTGTTTTTCCAGACTCCTCCTCCCATCCCAGAGAGTTCCAGGGCATCTAGACATTAAAATGCTTTGTTCTCAAAACAGAGCTGAATTATCCAAAGGAGGGCAAAAGCTCAGGGAATGGAGTGCAAAACCTAACCAAACTGCTACATATTTTCCAGGAGGCAGAAGGTGCGATCTGGAAGGTTTCAAGAGTGATGGGAAGGTAGGGGAGAGAGCTTAGCAGGTAAAATGCTTGCTGAGGAAGTACAAGGACCAGACTTCAATCCCCAGTACCCATGTAAGAACCAGGAGAGGGGAGCATCTCAGCACTGAGGAGCTAGAGACAGGTGGATGCCTGGATCTCAGCCAGTCAGCCGAGCTGAATCCATGATCTCCAGGTTCAGTAAGAGACCCTGTCTGAAAAAATAAGGTGGAGAGTGATAGAAGACCATACCTGATGATACATAGCCTCCACACTCTCACATGCACATGTGTGAACCAGCACACAAATGTGTACACAACCTTATGAAGATGTGTATAACACACACACACACACACACACACACACACACACTAAAGAAAATGGAAGACCCGTTATGGGTTCTTAAGCAGTACTGAATAGAGAGCAAAGTAGCACAGTGTGATGGGTGGACAGATGGACACCGATGGGATTTACACAGAAAACAACTTCACTTTGAATCTCAGTGAAGGGCCATGTACACAGCGAGAATAAACTACTTGGATGGGCCACATTCCGTTGTGACCTCACTGGCCTGCAGACTGAACCCCGCTCTACCCAGTCGGCAACTATCTCCTCCCAACTGACATTTTTATTTTGTCTCCTTTATGAGGAATTTTATCATCACTGAGAAAAATGGACAGTGGCTTGGAACGACGTATGGAGACGGCAGGCGGCTCTGCTAAGTGCAGCCACCTGTACATTTTTGTTTAATTTGTTTATTTAAATTTGAATAGGGTTTTCTCAAATCAGAAGATTTCTGAGAAATATGTATGTTTCTGGCTTCTTTTTGATAAATGAGATAATCACACATCAGCAGACCCACATCCCTGCTATGTCAACCTCCCAGACCAGGGAAAGAATATGATTTGTACTGTCCCATTGAGAGGATTCTTTTTCCTCGCCTTCTTTCTCCCTAGACCTTTCCATTTTCTTGGCATTTATTCCAGCGGTTCTTGTAGGCACATTCATTTACAATTTCTTTAAGCCAAACATAAAACCGAATGGGTCACAGCAATCAGGGATAAAGTTCAAGGACAAAAATTTGAAGAATTAGACTTTCAGGGCCAGAGAGATGGCTCAGTCAGTGGTTAAGAGCACTGCTGCTCCTGCAGAGGATCTGGGATTGATTCCTAGCAAATAGCATGTTAGCTAATAATAATACCTAACTCCAGCCTCAGAGAACCTGATGCTCACTTACATACATACAGGCAAAACATTCATACACATAAAAAATAAATAAACTTTTAAAAAAAGAACTGCAAAGTTCAGACAAGCTAAGATTAGCTTCCTGACTGATCCTAGACACAGATGAGAAGATCCATAGAAGGAAAAGCAGAAACATGTCTGTAGATTAGTATGCTGCACGCACCTGATGCACATCTCTCCGACTGCCATCTGCTGGCCTCAGTTCTATTCCCCCACTGCTTCTGGGCACCAGAAATGTGGGAGTGGCTTGATGGACAGCTCTGGCTTCCAGTCTGCCATGAAACTGTAATCAGATAGTAGCTGGGAACTTCAACTTCTAATGCTCCTTTACTCGTGGATCCTGAACATGAACAGAGCTCTTAGCTGAAACAGGGGGGCTTCTTGGGGCAGGGGTCTTTATCTCTACGAGGTTAGGGCTCCAAAATCAAGTGCTTCCGGAGGGAGAGATAGGTGAGAGGGCTTCCTGGTGTTTGTGTGTGTGCGCGTGTGTGTGTGTGTGTGTGTGTGTGTGTGTGTGCACGTGTGTGTACACGCGTTCAGGTGTGCTTTCCCCGTATGTATGCGTATGGGAGGCAGAGGTTAACATTAGCTGCCTTACCCTATTGCTCTACACCTTGCTTTCTGAGCCAGGGTCTTTCACTGAACCTGGAGCTTACCTGCTTGTCTAGATTGGCTGGCCAGCTACTAACAGGGATCCTGCTGTCTGTGTTCCCTGGGCCAGGAAGAGACGCATGCTACATGTCTGGCCTTGACAGGTGCTGGGGATCTGAACTCAGGTTGCAGGGCAATCACTTTACACACTAGATCATCTCTCTGCTCCAAGCTGTTTTCATTTTGGGACAGCCTGAGAGAAGAAATCCTCACTCCTGCCTCAACGTTATGGTCTATGGTGGCCGCAATCCCCCCCTGAGATTGGAGAAAGGAAAACAGAGACCCCCCCCATGTGGTGAGAGAAGCTGTATATTATGTGTACAGCTTAGAGAAAGGTAATTTGCCACAACAAGGAATGTGATTAAGAATCCAGATGCTCTAAATGACAGAAAACACATCAGAGTTCTGTTTTCCCAAGAAGCTGCACCTCTCCATTGTCCAGTTAGTTTTTCCATACCTGTCAATAGACTGGGGTTCGCCTGGAGCCATCCCAGACTGCTGGGTTCTGAGACCTCTCCCTTTCCTGCCCTGGACAGAGCCGTTCACTGTTGATCGGGTCTCTCCCATCACTCAGCAACCTGCCTTCGCATCACCACCTGTCCCCAGGGAGCCCCTGGGGTGAGGGTCTGCCCCCTCCTCTATATGGGTGCTCATTCAGTTCATGGTCCCTTCTGACTACAACTCAATGGAGACCCAGGCCCCCTCCAGGCAATGTCCTGGACAGTTTCCTTGTCCACTTGCTGTGCATGGGAAGACAGAACCTTAACTGTGGAATTCCCTCTATCATCGGACTGGCCTGTGGCTACTTGTGCAGGGTGTTTTCTTGATTGCTGAGCCATGTGGAGGCCCAGACCACAGTGGGTCGGGCCATCCCTGGGCAGGTGGTTCTGGGTTGTATAAGAAAGCAAGTTGACGGTTGGGAGCACTGACCTCTCTTGCAGAGTACCCAGGTTCGATCCCCGGCGCCCACATGGAGGCCGAGAGCTGTCTGAGACTCCAGTTCCAGGAGAACTCCAGTTCCAGGGGAATCCGGCACCCTGTTCTGACCTCCGAAGCATTGCACGACACAGGTGCACAAACCTGCATGCAGATAGTACATTGATACACATACAGAAATAAATAAAATTAAAAAAAAAAAAGAAAGCAAGTTGAGCACGGGCCAGGGGAGCAAGCCAGTAGGCAGTGTTCTTGTGGTTTGTGCTTCAATTCCTGCTTCCAGGTTCCTGCCCTGAGCTCCTGCCCTGGCTTCCTTAAAGGATGAACTCTAATTAGGACTTGAGACCTATCACCAAGCAGACCCTTGCCTCCCCAAGTTGGCTTTAGTCAGAGTCTTTTTTTATCACAGCAGTACAATCAGACTAGGACAGGAGCCTGTCCGCTTTTGTCAACATGCACACTCCTTCAGGAGCCACCACTGGGTACGCACAGCTGTCTCAACATGGGAACTCCCCTTTCCCTCTTAGCCACCTTTATAAAACCCTGGGAAGGTTTTTAATCACTCTTTCTCCTATTTGAGTGGGATGTTTGAGGGTACCTCCAACTTGACATTCTGTTCCCGCCGGTGAAATGGAAGCCAAGACAGATGTGAGGGGCGATTACAACTTCCAAAGCTGGCAGAGGGTACAGCCTCCTCTCCTGACACACGTTCTAGAGCTCTTTCTTCTGCTCCTGGTAAAACCCAGCTGTCCACAGGCCTGGGTGAGCCCAGCCAGCACACATGCCTCACTTACCTGGCACATACTGCTTTTTTCCTTTGTGTACCTTTAAGGACAGGTTACTTGCTTCTTTGCTGTCTACCACCAAATCACCTGACCTGTGTGCAATATCATTTGATCTGGGCACTCTCCTTACCCTCCCCACTAGAAATTCCAAAAGAGAAGAACAGTATTTGGTATTAATAGCTAACCCTTGGTGATCCTCTGTGTGCCAATTTATATGCATTAGTTCACAGTGCTTCTGTTGCTCTGTCCATTGAACAGATGAGATAACTGAGGTTGACAGAGGATAAGTAATTCACCCTCATCCAAGACCAAAGTTTTGCTTGAGTATAACTGAGAGCAATCTAACTCAGGACACCACAGTGACACCTACACACACATATTGTTGCAGCACTAGTCACAATAGCTGAGCAACTTAGATGGTTTATATTGCTGTGAGGAAAACATGGACCAAAACCATTGTGGGAAGGAAAGGTTTATTTGTTTTACAGTTCACAGTCCACCATTATTCTCCAAAGTCCCCAGCGTCAAATACAATCACTTTGGCGATTAGGATGGACATGTGAATCTAGAGGAAAGGGAGAGGAAGGGGCCTCAGCATACAGACGATAAAGAGGTAGAACGCTCTTCTAGTTACTTTCTATTGCTGTGACAAAAGCACTGACCAAAACCAACTTGGGAAGGAAAGAGTTTATTTTATCGTATATCTCCCAGGCCACAGTTCATCACTGAAGGAAGTCAAGGCAGGAATCTGGAGCACAGACCATGGAGGAAAGCTACTTACTGGCTGGATCCTCTGGACCGTACTCAGCCTGCTTTCTGATACCACAGAATTCCACCTGCCCAGGGGCAGCACCACCCACAGTGAGCTGGACCCTCCCACATCACTCAACAATCAAGAAAATGGCCCCACAGACATGGCCACAGGCCAGTCCAAAAGAGGACATTCCTCAGTTGAGGTTCCCATGTCCCAGGTGTGTCAAGTTGACTAAACTATGCAGCAGACAAGAGGAAAGTCATCAGCCCAGATGTTTATCAACAAAGAAATTGCTAAAAAAAAAAATGTGATATACATACACATCAGAGATTTATTCAGCCACAAAGAAGAACAAAATTATCTCATTTGTAGGAAAATGGGTAGAACCGGACATCATCATGTCAAGTGGAGTAAGCTGGGCCCAGACAAAAACACATACCACATGTTTTCTTTCATATGAAGAATTTAGATTTACATATGTAAGACATCACTGTAAGAGAGGGAAAAGCAGGTGACTAGAAAGGGGAGAGGCTGACAAGGATAACGATGCATTCTACACACGTGTGAAAATAGCATGATGTATTCTATTGTACAGTTCAGACCCATGAACATGTACTAATAAGTGAAGCAGGAGGACTGAGGACTGGCGTTTGACCCTAAAAGCCTTGACAACAGAGCTGAAAAATCTCACCCACACTACCATCCACAGAAGAAAGCCCACTCAGACAAAACATGACAATGATAAATAATTGGTCGATCTAATTTTGAAAGTAGTTTTTGTTGTCATATCCATAAAAATATAGCTATATGTTGATATCTAAGAACAAGGATAATAGATCACTAATGCCCTGTCATGACACATCTTCAAAATGGAGCATCACTCACATTTCATGAAAGGTAAATTTAACGACCCCCAAATGCCTATCATCTGGGTTTGATTTTTCAGGCTGAAACTCCAAATTTTAAGCATTTAATCCAAATCACTATCTTAATCTTTCTTTTAGTCTCCAAATGCTTTTGCGGCCAGTGTAAAGATGAATGGAATTCGAAAGTGCCCATTAAGATTACAACCGCGTGATGGAAACTACTGCCCACTGTATAAATCTAAATCCTTACATAAATTTCAAAGAGAATTTACTGCTCAAAAATAAAAGTATAAATCATCCTCATTTTCTAAATCATTGCTTGCTGATGACCATACCCAGAACACTCAGAGATCACTATATTATTCTGGATATCATACTATGTTTAAATTTTCCAAAGAGCCTCAACTACTCTAGGGATTTACTACTTTACACACTTGCCGAGATGGAAGGAATTTCTGCATAATTCTGTAGTTGAACATTACTGATGCTTCAAATGCATGGAACATTTAAGATGTGGAGTGAGCCCAGTAGGATCTGTTATTGAAGTGAATTATGATTCTTTTAGACCACACCATTGAAAGCCCAATTAGAAAACTGACCACTTTTGTGGAGGCTGTCTCCGTCATCTCTCATCACTGCCCAGGGTTGGGCAGCAGGAGAAATTTGCAGAAGAGTCTGACTGTGTCAGGCCTTAAAATCCTGGTTAAAAGCCTTTGAACCCTAACAGAAAACGAAGTCAAAGGCATTGCTAAAGAAGGTTAATCTGCACATGACAAGGTTTGTGGAAAGTCCTCCAATGCACAGTGACAGGAATGGATATGTGGGGCTTGGAGGTGGCTCAGTCAACAAAGCACTTAACTTGCAAGAAACAGAGCTTACATCCAGTCCCCAGGTAGAAAGAACTAGACACGGGGCTGTGCACTTGTTAATCACTGCTGGGAGGTGGGGATGAGGTCCTGTGGTTTCCACATTTACATGCAACACACACACACACACACACACACATACACACATATACAAACACACAGGCGTGCACTCACAAGCACACAAAGCATGAAGTTAGCTCCTCTCAACATCCAAAGAACCAGCCAAGTTCAATAGCAATCAATGAAGATCAACACTCATGTCCATTGTTGAGAATGCCCTCATCACTTTCACGTCACAGGGGTTAAAACTCCCACTCGTGACTCACAGACAGACTCAGCCATCTGTGTTTGGAGATCTGGAGGAAAAGAAAGTGGAAGAAACCTTGGAAACCAACACGGTGAGAACATTTCATGTCTCTGGAACCAACCCAGAAAACCAGGGAGCCACAGAAAGTCCACCATGTTGGTGGCATGTCCCTGGGCACTCAGCTTATTTCTGACTTCTTTTAGCTCTGAGCTGCTCCACACATTTCCACACTCTACTCATTTCTTGGGCCTTATGTAGCAGATACCCAGCCACGCAGGAAGTTTTGATTGCTCTATATGCTAATCCAGCCTATATAGATCTATATAGATCTGAGTAGGTGGATGGACATTGAACACAAAACCGCCATGTACATCATAAGTCATAAGGGGAACCATCTCGGCCATGAAGATTTGTCCTGAGAAATCGCTCAATCTAAAATATGTTTCTAAAGAATGTGAAGAGTTAAGTTTATCCTCACTTATTCAGAATGTTGGTGATATTTACTAATTTCAACAACAATATTCTGTTGTTTCAGAAAAATTAATGGAGTAAGATATCATCCCCACAATGACAATCCTTAATGAGTTGTTGTTATGTTATTACATGGAGACATATCTCCCCTAAAGGAAGAATGAGAGGAAATTGTCATCCTCAGGAGAGCCTAGCTTAAAATTCCCACTGTCTCTGAGCTTGGTGTGGGCTGTCTACAGACTCAGATAACTTGGCTGGAGAATAAACAGGCTAGAAACCCAAGAATGTTTCAATCTAATGCTGATCTGGGGATTCAGCCCTCCCTCACTTTTCATCTTCTGAATATCTTGCTCACAATGCTCACTGATGTGAGAGAAACAGTCCTTGAGCTTGTTGTATGGGATCCCAGAGATTATAGCAGGTATTCAGGACATAGAGGTGAAATGACAATCAAGTACTTACCTCACAGAGCTTCTAGTCCAGAGAAGAGGCAGAGTCGACAGATCAACATGGAATTCAGAATTAGTAATTCTGAGATAGGTACAGAAGAAACATGAAAGAGATAAGAGAGATGCTCAGGAAGCTTCTACTTTAGATACAGTGAGCAAGAAGAAAAATGTCCCTCAAGGAGTATGTCACATTGAAACTCAAAGGATTAATAAAAACTAGTTGGATAAATGAAGTAGGGGGTGGGGAGGTATGCTGGATAGCTTTGGTGTCAACTTGACACACCTGGGTTGAGGAGGGCTCAATTGGGAATGTCCTCCATGGGACTGCCCTGTGGCCATGTCTGTGGGACATTTTCTTGATTGTTGAGTCATGTGGGAGGGCCCAGCCCACTGTGGGCAGTGCCACCCCTGGGCAGGTTGTTGTGTATTGTACAAGAAAGTAGGCTGAGCATGGGCCAGGGAAGCAAGCCAGTAAGCAGCATTCCTCCATGGCCTGTGCTTCAGCTCCTGCCTCCAGGTTCCTGCCCTGAGTTCCCACCTTGGGCTCCCTCAATGATGAACTGTGACCTGGGAGATGTGAGCTGAATAAATCCTGTCCTCCCCAACATGGTTTTGCTCAGAGTGTTTTGTCACAGCAATGGAAAAGCAAACTAGCACAGGAGACAACACAGGCAGAGGGAATCGGAGGTGCAAAGGCCCTGAGGAGAGAAACCACTAAACACAAGAAACTATATGAATTAGTCTGCTTTCCCTGCATTGTTTCCCTGTTGTCACCTCACATTTATCATAGTTATCATATTCCTGTCAACAAATCTTTTCATTCCTATTATTTCTCTACAGTTACTAACTGGTACATCAAACACACTTCTGGAGAAATAAGGCCCAGATCCCTTTCTTTGATGTTTAAAATCAACAACAGTCCTTGGAGGTCATCCATAGTGATCTAACCCTTTAAGGAGCACTGATGGAGCAGGTAGGTAATCCTCTGATTTTAAGTACTCTAACCTCATTGGAAAAGACATACATCTAAATGAGCAAAGAGACTACTGGTAGACTGGTGAACCGAGGTCTAGAGGGAAGCCACACTGCAAGGAGAACCACGGAGACACTGACCAGAAACCACAGAAGAGACATGGGAGGCATCAATCACCATGCTGATGCCTTTTCTCATTGTTCGAAAAAATCACCTGACAAGGAGCTACTACTTACAGGAGGAAGAGGTTTGCTTTAGCTCAGGCTTTAAAGGATCCAGGTAATCATGATGGAGAGGTTACAGGACAAGTGAGGGAGGCACTAGTGACCCACAGCCAGAATTTCCATTCTCCACATTGTTCTCTTTCTCCGTGTCTCCTATTCTATACTGGTGTCCCCTGTAGCAACTTAGGTCACCCTAGGGTGACAACCCGTCTTCCATCTTCCCCAGGAACCTCTGTCACAACTGCAGGTTTGTGATCACCAACTTCCAGTGCCCTGGCAGGTCCTTAGTTTCCACTGAGCCTTCAGTGGCAGTTATTTTAGCCGAGGATTACAAATGCGTCATCGTGGAAGGCAGCAGAGGGTAAGCGGGAACGGAACCAGGCTAGACGTCCTGAGAACCCAGCCCCAACTTCCTTCCTCCTTCAGGGAACCTCCGCGTCCCCATGGTTATCAGCTGAGGTCACTGGTGCCACTGTGTTGATTTAAGAGCTTGGCTAAGGCTGGGGCAGCGAGACAGCCTTTCCGTGACCAGGGCCTCTCTGTGGGGCCTCGGTCGATAGTTTTACTTGGATTTACTTCCAGTCTACCATCTTGATCTTAAGAAAAAAAGCAAGCGAGAGCTTCAAGATTTCTCATAAGCCCAGAACCTCAATTCTACTGCATGCTATTGTTGGAAACAAGTCACGAGTCAGGCCCACAGTCACAGGGAAGGGAAACAGAATTGAGCTTTATGTTAGCAGAAGGGTGGGTGCAAGAACTTAGTTGATTTTCGATCTCTCTACCTAGTTGGTTAAAATAAGAGGATACCACATCACCGTTTCTCATAGCTACTTTTCGTGTCACTAAAGCAAAATACCTGATGAAAGCGATTTAAGGGAAGGGATTCTTTTGACTCACACTTGAAGATACAGTGTGCCACGGTGAAGCTGTGGCACGGTCTTGGTGACAGCCACATACACCTGCGATTCCTCACGTCCGAGCAAATCAGGAAGAAAAAAGATAAATTCTGGTGCTTAGCTCGCTCTCTTGTTTCCCCTTTGACTCAGTCTAAGATCCCAAGCTATCGACGATGTCATTGACATGGTGGGTCTGATCACCTCAGGTCAACCTGTCTGGAGATAACCTCACAGTCAAGCACAGCAGTGAGGCTCCTAGGTGATTCCAAATCCAGCCACACTGACGCATTTGTAATCCTCGGCTAAAATAACTGCCACCGAAGGCTGAGTGGAAACTAAGGACCTGCCAGGGCACTGGAAGTTGGTGATCACAAACCTGCAGATGTGACAGAGGTTCCTGGGGAAGATGGAAGACAGGTTGTCACCCTAGGGTGACCTAAGTTGCTACAGGGGACACCAGTATAGAATAGGAGACACGGAGAAAGAGAACAACTTGGAGAATGGAAATTCTGGCCTCGTGGATGCTTTGAATTATCCTTCCCTCTCTCTGCCCTCTCTGACCTCACCAGGGATTCCTGAAGAGACCAAAGGGCTTGCTCCTCTACTTGGAGGACTGGAGACTTGATCAGGTACACTATTTGCACGGACTTTTATAAATGACCTTCCCAGAATGCCAAAGCTGATGATTTATAAGGGATATTTAAGGGACTCAAGAGATGGCTCAGTGGTTAAAAGCACTGGCTACTCTTGGAGAGGAACTGGATTCAATTTCCAGCACCCACATGGCAGCTGACAACCCTCCATAACTCTAGTTCCAGGGGATCTGGCACACTCTTCTGACCTCCATGGGGACTGCATGACATGGGTGCATTTACACACATGGAGGCAATACACTCATACACATAAACGATAAAAATAAATGTTTTCTGTGTTGTTATACTTACCCATATCAGAAAAGGCATATGCAATATCTTAGTAGAGACAATCCACAAGTTATGAAACTGATTTAAAATGTTACTACTCTATAATGAATATGTATTACCTCCATAATATTTAAGTTTTTTTTTTTTTTTTAACTAAAGACATATAGTTAACTACTTCCTTTCTCCCTAGTGGGGAAAACTTGAAGCTACTTCTCACTTGTATCTGGCCTTTAAAGGATCCATTTTATAGCAAATTAAGAACCATCCATTGCTATAAAGGTTTCCAGTCTCCTCTCAAATCTGTTCTGTGCAAAGTGAACACTGTTGCACTATGACCCACAATCTCAGGATACACATCCTAGGTGTTTCAATGCCAAAGATTAAAGAAATTTCAAAGAATCAAGGAGAAGCTTGAATTATTGAAATGCTAATGAAGGCATGCCTCAGAGAAAATCACAGGGAGTCTCCACAGTTTTCAAGGCTTCTCCTGAAAAGCCTTTGCAGAATAAACATGGTGATCAATTTATGCTTCTCAAAAGGGTTGCTGCGTCTGAACTTGGGCTCCCAGGGAGCCTGTTAAAAGCATAAGTTAGGACAAGAACCATCACGGTTTCTGTTCAGAATCCACTTCATCCATATGTCCAAAACAAGAACTCATGTTTACTTTCAAAACAAATGAATTCATTGAATCACTAGATCTATATTAGGCCAAGTGGAATGTGCTGGCTAGCTAAGAAATGTTTCAAATAGCCAAGCACAAAATGTTGTCTGTCAACATTTATAATGATAGTACTTTTAAAATATATCTCTTTCCAAAGAAGTTAAACTTGTATATGCTGAACAGATTTTTGGTAAGTCTATACTTTTTCTGCTTAAAAAACTATCAGAGAATAACCATTGACAAATAAGACAAATAAAATGAAGATGCCTCTACATATACTTTAGAAGAGAGAGAGAGAGAGAGAGTAGATAGATGGAAATATAAAAAGGTGAATATAGGTAAATGGTATAGAGACATTTTATACATATATATATATATATATATATATATATCACATTGGCTTTCAGAAAGCACATTTATCGGCAAAAATACCATCCATAAGCTTAATTAAACATCTCTTTATAGATTAAAAATTATGCAGATTTTTAATTTCTCTTATTACTTTGACCGCTAAAATTGTTTGAATGCCATAACATAACAATCAGAGGGAAATTCAACCTTTTCTGCGACTTCGTGTCGCTCCTGGAGCATCAGCAAATAGAGATCAAATACTTTGACCCTCATTACTGATAGTTTCATGGATAATTAAATGGTTTAGAAAAAGAATCACTCAGATTAGGAATGCGAATGTGGAGGCTAGCTCACTTTAGCAGCCTGGGCTTTTGTAATCTGATGTACAGCCACATCTATACCATAGTCTAGAATAGGGTGTGGGAAGGCAAAGCCTTGACTTACTTAGAAACAGAAAAGTAAAAACATAAGGACACAATGCCACTAGCCAGTTAAGGGGAAAAAACAAAAAAAAAAAAAAAAAATATATAAAAAAAAAAAAAAAAAAAAATAAAATTGGGGCTGGAGCGATGGCCTAGTGGTTAAGAGCGCCGACCGCTCTTACAGAGGACCCGGGTTTCGATCCCAAGCACCACATGGCGGCCGAGAACCGCTGAAACTCCAATCCAGGAGAAACTCCAGTTCCAGGGGAATCCGAGACCCTCTTCTGACCTCCGCGGCGTTGCAGCGACACGGGGTGCAACAAACTTGCATGCAGACAGTATATTCATACACTACAGAAATAAAAAAAAAAAAAGATATATATATATATATATATATTATATACTTTATAGTTTTCTACATTTGGGAGCTAAATTTTAAGGACTAATACAACATAAAATTATTTATGAACCAGAGTCTTATAGCCAGGAGAGCTTTTAGGCCAAAGAGTATCCCAAGGTATAACATAAATGAAACAGTTTCTTTAATCTAATGCAATAACATAACATATAACATAAATGAAACATGATTCTTTACCTAATGCAAACTTGAAGAACTCCTCGCCAGTCTTGCTGAATGAGTCATTTCTATGATTTCATTCTTAGTTGTAGCATGGTTAGGCTATTATGATAAACAAAGATCTATTGGACAACATGCCCAGAAGCTCATTTAATAGATTCTTTTATTTAAAGTTATAGATCCCATATAAATGTCCAGGAAAATCAAAGTTTTAATAACAGGGTGACCCCGGACATAATCGCAAGGTTGCAATGCCTGGCTGGTTTGTGTTTTGAGGTACTGTGTTTCAAAAGAGAGAAGACAAATGTCTTATCAGATAAAAATATTATCTGGTGAGATCCATAGCTTGAACAAAGGTTTATGCAAATAGCAAATATAAAGTATGGGGAATTTGTCTAGGTTTTTGTTATTCATTCACTTAATTAAAAAAGAAAAAGAAAAAAAAAAACCCTTACTAGAGCTTAAACAGGCTAGAACTATGGAGGTCCATTAAAGGACATAATCATATAGAAGTTGTTCACAATTAGTGCAGGTAAACCTGCAGTAACTACTTATGAGAAGTATATATTTGTATATGCTCTGACAGTCAGAGGAGAAAATAACTTAAATCTACCTGCAAGAATTCTGGAACAACCTCAAGATAGGCACATTGGAAATGGACTTCCAGGATGCACAGGAATTCAGGACAGAAGGGTAAAAGGAGGCTGTCCAGGAGTAGAAGCAACAGGATATGGTTTGAGAAAGAAAACAGGCTACCTGAGTTAAGGGGCAGTGGGGAGGTGGGGTAGGCCTAAGAGGACATGAGTGCTCTGAATACGGTCAAAACACATATTCTCAAGAATCACTAAAAGGAATATTTTAACCAGAACTGCAAGCGGAGAATTCGCAAAAGCTACCCAGAGGAAGCCAAAGAATGTGGACCTAGAAAGGAAGGAACTGATGCGCATTTTTTGAACCAGTAGTAAGTACAGAGGGAAGGCTAAATACTAAAATGTTTGGGGTGCATGACTCTAAGGACTAGTTTGGGTTCTTTGCAGGGAAGCTGTGTGCTGAGATACTGAACTTCTCAGACCTCCTCAGGTCTCTTGACAAAGCCAGGTCCTCAGAGACAACAGTCTTCATCAGCCCTGGCCAAGAGGACTTCCCAAGAATGCTGTCAACTTCTGCACCCGACCCGTGGTAGAAAGTTTGTCAAGCCCCAACGAGGTAAGTTCAAAAGAGTGTCTTCCAGGGCCACAGGGAATCGCTGTGACAGTAGCAGCAAGCAGGGTCACTAGAAATGGCACCTCACTTAGTGGTCGCTCAGGAGCCAGCAAAGTCAGGCAAGGCCCCTCCAGAATCACGCTTGACCTTTCTTTCTGTCATTCTTCTGAACAGGACCATGGGGGCCAAGGCTGAGTCTAGAGGCTCTCAGATCGAAGTTTTCCAAAGAGAATTCCTGTTGGAGTTGAAGAAAATATTGCTACATGTGGTGGTTTGAATGAGAATGTCCCCCACTAGGATCCAAGTATTGGAAATATTTGGCTCATTGGTGGTGCTGTTTGCATAGGATTGGGGAGGTGTGGCCTTTGCTGGAGGAATGCTCTCCCATCAGGTGGGCCTGTGAGAGTTCATAGCCCACCCCCAATTCCACTTTCCGTCTCTCAGCCAGCCTATGCTTGAATGTTGAAAGCTGAGCTCTCTACTCTGGCTGCCTCCTACCATGCCTCTCTACCATAATGGACTCTCACCCCTCTGAACTAATCATAAGCCAAATAACTCTTCCTTCTTAATTTCCTTGGTCATAGTACTTACTGCAGCTGCAGAAAAGTAACTAAGATGCTGTAGTGTGAATGCATCCTCCAAAACTCATCTTTAAATTTAATCGCTAATATAAAATGATTGAGAGGTGGGACCTTTAGGGGTTCTGAGGCCCTGCCATGCGGGACTGCTCTTGTGAGTGAATTAAGGTTACCGTGAGAGAAGTGAATTAGTCATCACTAAAGTATGTGCCTAATAAAAGAATAAATTCACCCCCACTTCTCTGCATACACACTTCTTTGCTACATGACATTTAATACTTTCTGACACACAGGATCAACCAGTGCTGATACCAACTTCTCATGCTTTTTTATTTTTAGTGTTTTTTTATAAATTAATCAGTCTTGAGTATTCTGTTATGGAATAGATTGCAAAGCAATCTAGACAGTAGATTTAACCATCACACTCTGACTCCCAAAATGACTACTTTCAGCAAAAAAGATGAAACCATCCTCCCTCCATACTTTTGCTATAAGCTTCCAAGGCAGTATGAATTCCCTAGGAACAAACCTGATCCTACGATCTAGCTGACTGTCATCAAAAGAAACCATTCTGACAGAGACCTGCATGTCAGCTGGAATGTAAACTACAAAATCTGTGGCTTCGCTGGTCTCCCTAACCTAAAATTCTACAACACTAAAAAGATGTGTGGTGAGTGAGGGACAGGCACTTGGATGCTGACTGGTAGTTGCGTGTGTGTGTGTGTGTGTGTGTGTGTGTGTGTGTGGTGTGTGTAAATGAAAAAAGTAGTCAAACTTCCGAGACTACTATCTTTCTGTTTTTTGAAAGTTTATTATCTTTTCGGTAGAAACAAGAACGTATTCCCTAGGGATGAGTTAGAGGCAAGATCCCACTTGCAGCTTGTACACAGTGAGCTGAAACTCGTACCCCAGCTGCACCAACATGGAGCCAGTGCAATGGGCCGTGGTACGAAAAATACAGCCTGTGATTAAAACCTCTGTCAACGTGCAAAGCCGAGACACGTTTCTGCAGCTGCACCGTCTAGCAGAGCCCACAGAGCTCATTAAGATGCCGATGACCAGCCTGCACACCTATGTTTCCCTAGCTCCACAAGTGACATCTAGAACCTTCTGGAAAGCCACCATTTTGAACCTTTTGAGAAAAAAGTTTGACAACTGAATAAATTATGGTTACTTTCAACTTTTATGTTATTTGCTGTGAAAAGCTCTAGATTTTGTTGGTAAAATTTAATGATTGGCTGCTGTCTGAGATACTGATGAAGGTATTACACAATGTATGGTACACACACTAAATTACATCTCTAAATTTTTTTTGTCTTTTTCGAGACAGTGTCTCCCTGCAGCCCCTTGCTGGCCTAGAACTCACTCTGTAGTAGATCAGGCTGGCCTTGAACTCACAAGGATCCACCTGCTACTGCCTCCCAAGTGCTAGGATTAAAGGTGTGTGCTACCATGCCCGGCTTCAAAATCTTAAACTGAATCCTGAAGCCTTTCTGGCCTCTGAGGCTTCAAAGATAATAGGAATGTGTGCCTGTAATCCAGCTCTTCTTCACAGATTTGATTTTACTTGTGGTTTAGAAATATTTTGTGGTGGTTGCTTATTTTATCAACCCACTTCCAAAAATATACTGGTTCTCTTTTTGAAATTGCTCTTGTATGTATATGGTTGTGTGTGTAGATGTATGCACCNTCCATAGTTCTAGCCTGTTTAAGCTCAGTAAGGGTTTTTTTTTTTCTTTTTCTTTTTAATTAAGTGAATGAATAACAAAAACCTAGACAAATTCCCCATACTTTATATTTGCTATTTGCATAAACCTTTGTTCAAGCTATGGATCTCACCAGATAATATTTTTATCTGATAAGACATTTGTCTTCTCTCTTTTGAAACACAGTGCCTCAAAACACAAACCAGCCAGGCATTGCAACCTTGCGATTATGTCCGGGGTCACCCTGTTATTAAACTTTGATTTTCCTGGACATTTATATGGGATCTATAACTTTAAATAAAAGAATCTATTAAATGAGCTTCTGGGCATGTTGTCCAATAGATCTTTGTTTATCATAATAGCCTAACCATGCTACAACTAAGAATGAAATCATAGAAATGACTCATTCAGCAAGACTGGCGAGGAGTTCTTCAAGTTTGCATTAGGTAAAGAATCATGTTTCATTTATGTTATATGTTATGTTATTGCATTAGATAAAGAAACTGTTTCATTTATGTTATACCTTGGGGATACTCTTTGGCCTAAAAGCTCTCTGGCTATAAGACTCTGGTTCATAAATAATTTTATGTTGTATAGTCCTTAAAATTAGCTCCCAAATGTAGAAAACTATAAAGATATATATATATATATATATATATATATATATATCTTTATAGTTTTCTACATTTGGGAGCTAATTTTAAGGACTATACAACATAAAATTATTTATGAACCAGAGTCTTATAGCCAGAGAGCTTTTAGGCCAAAGAGTATCCCCAAGGTATAACATAAATGAAACAGTTTCTTTATCTAATGCAATAACATAACATATAACATAAATGAAACATGATTCTTTACCTAATGCAAACTTGAAGAACTCCTCGCCAGTCTTGCTGAATGAGTCATTTCTATGATTTCATTCTTAGTTGTAGCATGGTTAGGCTATTATGATAAACAAAGATCTATTGGACAACATGCCCAGAAGCTCATTTAATAGATTCTTTTATTTAAAGTTATAGATCCCATATAAATGTCCAGGAAAATCAAAGTTTAATAACAGGGTGACCCCGGACATAATCGCAAGGTTGCAATGCCTGGCTGGTTTGTGTTTTGAGGAACTGTGTTTCAAAAGAGAGAAGACAAATGTCTTATCAGATAAAA
The DNA here is from genome assembly GCA_009823505.1 of Rhizomys pruinosus. NCBI lineage: Eukaryota > Metazoa > Chordata > Mammalia > Rodentia > Spalacidae > Rhizomys > Rhizomys pruinosus. Next base: position 1,891,811 of record VZQC01007114.1, read on the forward strand.
ATATTATCTGGTGAGATCCATAGCTTGAACAAAGGTTTATGCAAATAGCAAATATAAAGTATGGGGAATTTGTCTAGGTTTTTGTTATTCATTCACTTAATTAAAAAGAAAAAGAAAAAAAAAAACCCTTACTGAGCTTAAACAGGCTAGAACTATGGAAGTCCATTAAAGGACATAATCATATAGAAGTTGTTCACAATTAGTGCAGGTAAACCTGCAGTAACTACTTATGAGAAGTATATATTTGTATATGCTCTGACAGTCAGAGGAGAAAATAACTTAAATCTACCTGCAAGAATTCTGGAACAACCTCAAGATAGGCACATTGGAAATGGACTTCCAGGATGCACAGGAATTCAGGACAGAAGGGTAAAAGGAGGCTGTCCAGGAGTAGAAGCAACAGGATATGGTTTGAGAAAGAAAACAGGCTACCTGAGTTAAGGGGCAGTGGGGAGGTGGGGTAGGCCTAAGAGGACATGAGTGCTCTGAATACGGTCAAAACACATATTCTCAAGAATCACTAAAAGGAATATTTTAACCAGAACTGCAAGCGGAGAATTCGCAAAAGCTACCCAGAGGAAGCCAAAGAATGTGGACCTAGAAAGGAAGGAACTGATGCGCATTTTTTGAACCAGTAGTAAGTACAGAGGGAAGGCTAAATACTAAAATGTTTGGGGTGCATGACTCTAAGGACTAGTTTGGGTTCTTTGCAGGGAAGCTGTGTGCTGAGATACTGAACTTCTCAGACCTCCTCAGGTCTCTTGACAAAGCCAGGTCCTCAGAGACAACAGTCTTCATCAGCCCTGGCCAAGAGGACTTCCCAAGAATGCTGTCAACTTCTGCACCCGACCCGTGGTAGAAAGTTTGTCAAGCCCCAACGAGGTAAGTTCAAAAGAGTGTCTTCCAGGGCCACAGGGAATCGCTGTGACAGTAGCAGCAAGCAGGGTCACTAGAAATGGCACCTCACTTAGTGGTCGCTCAGGAGCCAGCAAAGTCAGGCAAGGCCCCTCCAGAATCACGCTTGACCTTTCTTTCTGTCATTCTTCTGAACAGGACCATGGGGGCCAAGGCTGAGTCTAGAGGCTCTCAGATCGAAGTTTTCCAAAGAGAATTCCTGTTGGAGTTGAAGAAAATATTGCTACATGTGGTGGTTTGAATGAGAAATGTCCCCCATAGGATCCAAGTATTGGAATATTTGGCCTCACTTGGTGGTGCTGTTTGCATAGGATTGGGGGGTGTGGCCTTGCTGGAGGAAGCTCTCCCATCAGGTGGGCTGTGAGAGTTCATAGCCCACCCCCAATTCCACTTTCCGTCTCTCAGCCAGCCTATGCTTGAATGTTGAAAGCTGAGCTCTCTACTCTGGCTGCCTCCTACCATGCCTCTCTACCATAATGGACTCTCACCCCTCTGAAACTATAAGCCAAATAAACTCTTCCTTCTGTAAATTTCCTTGGTCATAGTACTTACTGCAGCTGCAGAAAAGTAACTAAGATGCTGTAGTGTGAATGCATCCTCCAAAACTCATCTTTAAATTTAATCGCTAATATAAAATGATTGAGAGGTGGGACCTTTAGGGGTTCTGAGGCCCTGCCATACGGGACTGCTCTTGTGAGTGAATTAAGGTTACCGTGAGAGAAGTGAATTAGTCATCACTAAAGTATGTGCCTAATAAAAGAATAAATTCACCCCCACTTCTCTGCATACACACTTCTTTGCTACATGACATTTAATACTTTCTGACACACAGGATCAACCAGTGCTGATACCAACTTCTCATGCTTTTTTATTTTTAGTGTTTTTATAAATTAATCAGTCTTGAGTATTCTGTTATGGAATAGATTGCAAAGCAATCTAGACAGTAGATTTAACCATCACACTCTGACTCCCAAAATGACTACTTTCAGCAAAAAAGATGAAACCATCCTCCCTCCATACTTTTGCTATAAGCTTCCAAGGCAGTATGAATTCCCTAGGAACAAACCTGATCCTACGATCTAGCTGACTGTCATCAAAAGAAACCATTCTGACAGAGACCTGCATGTCAGCTGGAATGTAAACTACAAAATCTGTGGCTTCGCTGGTCTCCCTAACCTAAAATTCTACAACACTAGAAAGATGTGTGGTGAGTGAGGGACAGGCACTTGGATGCTGACTGGTAGTGTGCGTGTGTGTGTGTGTGTGTGTGTGTGTGTGTGTGTGTGTAAAATGAAAGAAAGTAGTCAAACTTCCGAGCTACCTATCTTTCTGTTTTTTGAGTTTATTATCTTTTCGGTAGAAACAAGAACGTATTCCCTAGGGATGAGTTAGAGGCAAGATCCCACTTGCAGCTTGTACACAGTGAGCTGAAACTCGTACCCCAGCTGCACCAACATGGAGCCAGTGCAATGGGCCGTGGTACGAAAAATACAGCCTGTGATTAAAACCTCTGTCAACGTGCAAAGCCGAGACACGTTTCTGCAGCTGCACCGTCTAGCAGAGCCCACAGAGCTCATTAAGATGCCGATGACCAGCCTGCACACCTATGTTTCCCTAGCTCCACAAGTGACATCTGGAACCTTCTGGAAAGCCACCATTTTGAACCTTTTGAGAAAAAAGTTTGACAACTGAATAAACTATGGTTACTTTCAACTTTTATGTTATTTGCTGTGAAAAGCTCTAGATTTTGTTGGTAAAATTTAATGATTGGCTGCTGTCTGAGATACTGATGAAGGTATTACACAATGTATGGTACACACACTAAATTACATCTCTAAATTTTTTTTGTCTTTTTGAGACAGTGTCTCCCTGCAGCCCTTGCTGGCCTAGAACTCACTCTGTAGATCAGGCTGGCCTTGAACTCACAGAGATCCACCTGCTTCTGCCTCCCAAGTGCTAGGATTAAAGGTGTGTGCTACCATGCCCGCCTTCAAAATTCTTAAACTGAATCCTGAAGCCTTTCTGGCCTCTGAGGCTTCAGAAATAGGAATGTGTGCCTGTATCCCAGCTCTTCTTTCACAGATTTGTTTTACTTGTGGTTTAGAAATATTTTGTGGTGGTTGCTTATTTTATCAACCCACTTCCAAAAATATACTGGTTCTCTTTTTGAAATTGCTCTTGTATGTATATGGTTGTGTGTGTAGATGTATGCACCTGTGTCTGAGTAACAGTGGCAAAAGAAGAACATCCTGTGCTGCTGCTAACACTCTCTTCCCTCAGTCAGGGTCTCATTGAGCCTAGAACTCACCATTTTGGCTAGACTAACTGGCCAGCAAGCTCTCAGGACCTGCCTATCTCTGGCAGTCAAAGCCAGGGTTACAGGTATGCATGGGTCTGGACATAGCTGCTGGGAATTTGAACTCAAATCTTCATACTCACAAACCCAGTGTTTGTGCCCAATGAGAAAGCTCCCCAGACTCTGCACTTTCTTTTCTTCTTTTTTATTTATTTATTTATTTTTTTTGTCTTTTTGAGACAGGGTCTCTGTAACTGCAGCTGGCCTGGAACACACTATGTAGACCAAGCTGGCTTCGAACTCACAAGAGATCTGCCTGTTTCTGTTTCCTGAGTGCTGGGATTAAAGGCCACCACACCCTGGCCCTGCACTTTGTTTTAATCACACATTTTGTGTTCATTCTCACCTTAATGAATTATCAGTAATAACAGCTGGTAGCAAGACCTTCCTATGAGGTAGACCCTGTGGCAGAAGCTTTAGTCGGAGTTTCTCATACCAATAATGTAACTGGGTCCCGGTCCCACCTCTTTCTAGATGGTCCCACCTCTTTCTCAATAGCTTTGTCAGTTTGCCACAGTCTGTAATCACCTGGGAAGACAAGTCTCACTGAGGGACTGTCATAGACAGGTTGGCCTATAGGCATAGTCTGTAATCACCTGGGAAGACGAGTCTCACTGAGGGACTGTCATAGATCAAGTTGGCCTATAGGCATAGTCTGTAATCACCTGGGAAGACAAGTCTCACTGAGCGACTGTCATGGAACAGGTTGGCCTATAGGCATAGTCTGTAATCACCTATAGGCATGTCTGTAATCACCTATAGGCTTAGTCTATAATCACCTATAGGCATAGTCTGTAATCACCTATAGGCATGCCTGTGGGGAATCATCTTGGTTACAGCAATCAGTGTGAGAAGACTCACCCTGAAAGTGGGCAGCACCATTGCCTTGGTTTGGAGTCTGAACTGTACAGAACTAGAAAAAGAGAGCTGAGCAACACCTGCCTTATCTTTCTCAGCTCTCACACCAGGCAGACTAGCTGTCTCAACTTCCTGCTGTGATAGACTGTGACTGGGAATTGTGAGCTAAGACAGGCCTTTTCTGCTCTAAGTTGATTTGTCAAGCTATTTTGCCCAGTACTGGAATGCTATCCACTGACCCATACATACATGCTTCTGGGCTTCTGCTGGTTGCTATTACTGAATCTCCTCTAGATAGACGTTGGCCTCCGAGCTGTGGGATATCATCTACCATGCCACTCAAGCACCTTACCCTACCCTTGGTAGCATTGAGCCTATTTCTAATTAATTGTTCTTTCTCTTTGTAATGTCTTCTCCCTGCCATATTAAATCCCCGGTGAAGTGAGGGCTATATTTACTTTAGTAATTATGGGATCTGTTGACATTTCAATTAACTATTACTAATAACAAACCTATCAAACACTACCTTGAATAGATCATCCAACGATGTTAGGACAGGATATTAATCACATCTTTGCTTTGCTTCACCTCTGAAACCACATTTTATTTTGCCCCAGTTTGATTTTTTTTTAAATAACCTTTTCTAAACAAGCACATCTTGGTCCTTCTATATGTTCTCTGAATTCTACAAACTGAAAAGTTGTTCCTATAGTTGATCTGCATGTTGTCACTGCAGTTGTAAAGAGCCAACCGATGCTTCTGGTCTTTCACCTGGAAATCTCCAGGCCCAAATCATAAGTTGACTAGGAAGAAATTCTATCTCCAAATTGTACTGGGTGGCATCATGCCACTATATACTAACAGTGGACCCTCTGATGGCAATTCTCTCATTATTCTTCCAGCATTTCTCTTTACTGCTTTTCTAGCCACCAACGAGTCACTCTCTATCACCGTAGACTGCAACTATTAGATTGGCATGACCACACTTCACATTCACGCATCAACACTACTTTAGTTAACTATCTATTAAATGAAACCTAGTCATGTAAACAACAATGATATCCAATTTCCTGGGTAGTTCTGGAGGTCGGCTGGAATATTTCTGTCTTGGTTTTATGTGCTAACTCGTGCTGCATGGTCATGAGTTGGGAAATGAAAATAGCCAGACTGAATGAGACTGGTAGATACAGACTGGTGAGGCACTGGTATTCAATGGTGTGGTCCATTGTCTGGGAAGGGTTTTTTTGGTAGGGGAAGAAGTGCATATTGCACATAAAATGATAATAAAATATTAAAAAAGAATAAACCTATAAAGATTTATTGATGATGGTTGGCCCTTGAAATGTTTGTAAGCTAGGAAGTTGCAAAAATAATAGAGGGTGAGAAATTTAATGATCAGCTATGGGTGACCTTTACATTATAGATAGGCTGGTAGATACAGAGATGTTTAGATAAATGATAGATATATAGTTAGATAGATGATAGACAGATGATAGATGATAGATAGATGAATAGATAGATACATGATTGATAGATAAATGATAGATACATAGATGATAGTTATAAATAGATAGATGGATAGATGATAGATAAATGCATAAGTAGATGATAGATTTGTAGATACATAGATACAAATATTGATATAAACATAGATATAGTGATAAATATATAGATATATAAATGACACATGATAGGTAGATGAGAAATATATACATGTATACATATAGAGATGATAAGTATATAGAAAATAGATGATAGGTGATAGGTTGGTGATAAACAATTATTATAGTTACATACATGCATACATAAAGATAGATGATAAATATATAGACATGTAGATGATAGATAATTGACAGATGTTACACAGATGATAGACAAATAGATAGATAGATATTAATAGATGATACATAAAATATATGGATAATAAACACAGATATATAGATGATTGATTGATATGGACAGATAATTGAGGATATATAGATGATAAATAAATAATATATAGATATAAATATAGATATAGACATAGATATATAGATGATAAAGATATAAGTAGATCATAGATACATAGATATAGATCGCTGATTTATAGATAAGTAGTTAGATACATAGACATAGATAGATAGCCAGGCAGACATAAATATAAACACATTTCACAACCCTCAAATCGTGCCAGGTCAAATAAATTAAACTACTTTGACCTGTCGCCGTGCATTCCACCTTATAGCATGAACACAGGTTTTCTCTCCTCTAAATGCTTCATGTTTCTGGCTCTATTTTGAATACTGAATCCTATCTTATCATCTGATATTTGAAGAAAATGTCAAATTAATAATAACACAATCCTGCCATCATTTTTGTGACTGTCTCCATCTGTCACAGTTCTCTACCTTACTGCTAACCAACATCACACTCTGTCCCCAGTCATCCAAGAAGCTAGGGAAGACAAGTGTCAGAGAGCAGGGTCAGGATGAAGAAAAACTGGAGGCTGAAGAGTGAAACGGAAGATCCAAGGGGGCAGTGGAGACAAATCTGGGGGCTAGTTCAGAGACATGGGGACCTGGGGTTACAAGTTCAGAGACACGGGGACCTGGGGTTACAAGTTCAGAGACATGGGGACCTGGGGTTACAAGTTCAGAGACACGGGGACCTGAGGTTACAAGTTCAGAGACATGGGGACCTGGGGTTACAAGTAGGAATGATTCAGGGATCAGTTTGTGATAAGAACAAAACTAGGTTAAGTAGCCAGATCAGCCCAGGACACTCTGGACTAATATAAGTAGCTCCTTTCGCTACCAAAGAGTAAGGTATGATAGGTCAGACCTTCAAAATGCCCATGATGAACCCAGAATGGACATGCGAGGGGATCTTGTCCTTTCTCCTTCCACATGTGACATCATGGGGCTTCAGGCTTTCAGGACTTAATGAAATTCCTGTGTCCTCCTTTAAGCTTTACATTCAGGTCGTCTCCATGCAGCACATCATGACAAAAATTTTCAGCTACTTATCTGACAGAGTGCAGACATACATCCATCAAGACTGTGAGGGATGCGGCCTTTGGAGAGCTGGGCTCAAGTTAACTTTACTACATGGTAGAAGTAAAATTCGAGCTTTAAGATTTTTTTCAAGGAAGCCCTTGAGAAAATTCTAGAAAATGATCAATTTTTCAACCACGACCTAGAATTCTACAGATAAGATATTCAGTTTGGCTTTCTGTAAGGCGCTGTATCTAAGCAAAATGTGTCAGCTTGGTTCCCCTACCTCTCTGAGCTGAATATGTTCAGACAAACAGTAGAGTACTAACCTGACAGTAATTTCATCAAAGTGGTATATTTTCTTTTACACATTTTTGAGGCCAGGAAACCTTTTGACAACGTTTTTAATGCCCCAGAACTCTAATGCCTTCGGGACTTGAAGGCAATGGGGCAGATACAAATGAAACATGTCCTTCGTGACCACACTTTCTCTCAGAAACCCCCAGAGATTTGAAACACAGTTTGAAAACCAGTAGACTAAGACAATGAATTAAAACATCTTTTCTTCTCTCTTGAGATGTGGGTTTAACTCCAATACAGAAATCCCGTGGAGACAGTGTCAACTGGTCTTTAGATATTTCCCGTAAGCTTTTTATTTTTCCAAAGGGCAGATGAGTTTGTTGAAAAGGCATGAAGTCACAGTGTCTAAACTCCCTGCAAGGCGCTTATTTTTCTGGGCCCTCGTCTGGTAAATGATCCACTATTGAGATAAAAGTACAATTTGAACTGAGGCACTCTGACATAAATGTACACACTTTGTTCCACAAATGACAAACTTTTACATTATCCATCTTTTTAAAAATAAAAACACCTTAACATTATCCCATTCTTATGCTGGCTCATCTACAAATTTATTGGCCAGGTTACAGATCGGAGGCTGAGGTGTAACTGAAAGAGTTCAAGGAACATTGATAAATCTTTTCTCCAGCATGAAGCTCAACTTCCCGCTTCTTCCAACAGTAATATCCAGTATAAGCTTTATGCGCTATTAAGTGGGCCACAAAAACCTCCTTTCAGTAATTGCTACCTCTTCTTCCTCCGTCTTGAATGGCAAAACATAGGAAGGGCTTTTATTTTGTAATTGGAGGCAATAAGAGTTCACATTACCTATTTAACTGTAAATTTAAAGCACTATTACACATTGTTTTCAAAGGCTTGCTATTCAGAGATATTAGCACTTTTTAATTGATCTTATGAAACTCAACAAAAGCTATTATGCTTGTTTAAAAAAAAAAAGGAAAAGAAAAAAAATCCTCCAGTGAACATCTAATAGTGAGTTCTAGAAAGCCAGATAATTTCTTTGCTTAATAATAGTTTTCTTTCCTCTTGGCTGCAGACTCTCGTAACTAGCAGCATGCCAAACGTTCGAAGATTGGATTATGGCCTGTCGTCCTTGATTATTTTTGTCAGCATGCTGACCCAGGGTGCCCTTTTCTTGTGTTCTTCCTTCTGTTTCCATTTTTCATGTCATCTAGCTTTTCATCTTGTCAATCAGCTTTTGACTTCCTGATTAAAGTGTCTGTCACAGGAGCGGCCTGGTCTCCAGTCAGTTGTTTAATTTGTTCCTCATGGCATCCAATCGAGTTATTCATCTGGCCCAGCTGTTCCCAAGTGCTGCCAGCATCACTTTTTCATGTGTTTGGGTTTAACCTCTACATCTTTGCACAACTGTGTGAATTGTTCCATTCATACTGTTGACTGCGGACCCGCTTTGCCTCCCTAATATCTTCCTGCTACCAGGCCTCAGGCTACACTGTGGCCAAACCAACCCAGAGAAGCAGTTGGATGTTATGGTAACGGGTACAACCAAACAGACTAGTTTTCAAAAAATTAGAGTCGCCCCCTTCTTTTTAACAATTAGGACCATGTAATGGAAACTGCACTGTTCAAATTCAGATCCACCCAAAAATAATGCTGATGGTGGCTGGCAGGGGAAAGGAAACAACTGTCTGCCAACATCGTGGATATTACCAGGATCTATTTGTTGCATTAGGCGACATAAGATACTCTCTTGGCCTGAACTGATGCAGATCTTCAAGTGGAAAAAAAAAATGAAGTAAATCTGCTGAGTTTGCAATGCTAAAACTGGTCTTCTCGCGGTAAAATGATTTATATTATACAACAGTCAAGAAGCCACATAATGCAACAGGAAAGTACAAGAAAAGGAACCTAGGGCACTTTTCCCTGTTCTTCCCTTCTAGCACTCAGACATAATCAGGTCAGAGTTTCTGTAAAGTGTTTATGCATAAGCTTCTCCTTCCTGCTGTCTCAATTCTGTTTCTCCTGTACCCCCCAATAACCCCCAGATGCTAATTCCATTGAAGAGCCATGACCATGTGTCTGAGATTTGGGAAGGAGAAGCGTTCTCCCTCCCAAGTGCTGGGATTAAAGGTGTACACCACCACCCCTAGCTCAGCTATTTCTTTATGTATGGAGAGGGCCTGGAGAGGTGGCTCACCAGTGAAGAGCACTAGTTGTTCTTACAGAGGACTCAGGTTTGACTCCCAGCACCCACATGGTGGCCAACAACCATCTGCAACTCCAGTTCCAGGAGAAATCTCCTACTTCTGACCTCTGTGGGCTTTGCACAACATGGGTGCCTTTACACACATGCAGGCAATGTACTCATATACATAAAATAAAAATAATAAGTAAAATAGTTTTTGAAAAAGAGCGTGCTGAGATTAATGATATAAAAGCAAAGGAAAAAGGACAAGAGAAGTGATTTGTGGAGATTACTGATAAACAGGAAATAAAATTCTTCTTCTGGTTATGAGTTTTGATAAAATATTTGGAATTTTGTCCCTATGATATCTAATGTTCACTAACTCATAGCAGTAACAAATTTGTTTATGGATGTTTACTGTGTTACATTTTTGTTTTTTTTATTTCATTTTTTATTGTGCTCCGTAAATAGACCAAATTTACAAAGTCTGAAAATAAAATATAGGTTAATTTAAACTTCCATGTAGGTAAAAAGAAATACAATTTTATATCCCTAAATTACATAGCAAGTTAATCAATGTTTTAATGTACTTTTAAAAAAGAGATTTATTCTTTCTCCTAAGTCTTAGAACTGAGGAAAATATACTTCAAGCTCTGTCTAGAGTGACATCAGTCAATGTGGTATTATATTTACTAATCAATTACCCACTTTGACGTATATATAAGGATTTGGTGTTAGTAACCATGAATGATGACATAAGTTGTTTGTTTTTCTGAGACTGTGTTACTTCATTTAGCATAACAGTTTCTAGTTCCATCCATTCATCTGCAAATTTCATGATGTCATCTTCCTTTTATCACTACATAGAACTCCATTGTGTAGATGTAGCACATTTTCATTGTCCACTCATCAGTTGAGGGACACTTAGGTTGCTTCCAGCTCTTTGCTGTTGTGAAATGAGCAGCAACAAACATGGTTGTGCACGTATCTCTGCTATAGATGGATCCTTTGAGTACACACCCAGAAGTGGTATAATCGAGTCAAATGTTAGGTTCATTTTGAGTCTTTTAAGTGTTCTCCACACTGCTTTCCATAGGGGTTGCATGAATTTGCATTTCTACCAGCAGTAAGTGTTCCCCTTTCCCCATAACCTCTCCAACATTTGGCATGTTTTGTTTTCTTGAACATAGCTAGTCTTACCAGAGTAAGATGAAATCTTAAAGTGGTTTTAATTTGCATTTCCTTAATTACTAATGGTGTTGAACACTTTTTTTAAATTTTATTTATTTCTGTATGTGTATGAATGTACTGTCTGCATGCAGGTCCGTGCACCCGTGTCGTGCAATGCCGCGGAGGTCAGAAGAGGGTGTCGGATTGCCCTGGAACTGGAGTTCTCCTGGAATTGGAGTTTCAGACGGCTCTCGGCCGCCATGTGGGTGCTGGGGATGGAACCCGGCTCCTCTGTAAGAGCGGTCGGCGCTCTTAACCGATAGGCCATCTCTCCAGCCCCTGTTGAACACTTTTTAAGATGTTTCTGAGCCATCTTTACTTATCTTAAGAAGTCTCTGTTCAGATTTTTTAGCCCATCTTTTAATTGGGCCATTTGTTTTCTTGGTCTTTTGTTTTTTGAGTAAATATATATAAATGTATATAAATATATATTTATATAAATTTACAAATTTATATAAATATATATTTATATACATTTATAATATATATAAATTTATATTTATATGTAAATATATATTCACCAGTGCCATATATATACTCTGGATGTCAGATATGGCACTGGTGAAGATTTCCTCCCACTCTGTGAGTTTTCTCTTTACTTCTTTGATGTTTCTTTTGCTAAGAAGAAGCTTTTTAGTTTAATGAGGTTCCACTTGTTGATTGTTGACTTTATTTCCTCCATACTCTGCTGTCTTTTCCTATACCTAGATCTTGTGGGTTACTACCAATGTTTTCTTCTAACATTTACAGACTTTCAGGTTTCACATAGAGGTCCTTGGTCAATTTAGAGTTGACTTTTGTAAGGGTGAAAGAAAGGAATTTAGTTTCATGCTTCTACAAGTGGTGGTCCAGTTTTGCCAGCACCATTTGCTGAAGACACTGTCTTTCCTCCATTGAGTATTCTTGGTCCCTTTGTCAAATATCAAGTGGCTGAAATTGCATGTATTCAACTTTGAGTCTTCAATTTTGTTCCATTAGTCTATGGATCTATTTTTGTTCCAGTACTATGCTGTTTTTGTGACTGTAATAGAGTTTGAAATCTGGCATATTATCCCCCTGCCCCAGCATTACTCTTTTTGCTCAGGGTTGCTTTGGCTATCTGGGGTCTTTCATATTTTAAAAATGAGGAATTTTTAAGTCCTAAAGATGCAGATAACAGATTGAATTAAAATTAAAAAGTAATAGAAGTCTGGGGAAAGATTAGAGATAATGGTAGCAGGGAATTTTCTAAAACATGAAAAAAAGTTGTGGTCCTCCCCAAATGATATGTGTCTTCATAGTCAAAAATCTGATAAAGAGAAGATGAAGAAAAATATTTCCCATCTCTGTGAGCTGCTCCTCCTCATGCTGGATCCAGGTGTGGCCGAACTTCTATGTGCAGCTTCACACTCTTTGTGCAAAGGAATATTTTATTCTATTGTGAAGACTTCCTTAGTTCAGGAAGAACCAGCTACCTGTAAAATTCCAGCTTGTCACTTTTACTCCAGTCCTTGGCTTACCCTGGTGAATAGGCATTGGGTGGTTCAACATCTGCCTTACACTTGATTGGTAAATCAGCCAAAGTGACTCCAATTAGAAAAACACAAATCCTGAGCAGTCGAATTTAAACTGCCCTCTCTGAAAGTAAATTAGAATTCTCATTTTTGTTTTGCCCTCAATCCCTTCTTGTGCCACTATTCTACACACCTATCTAGTTTTCCTGAGAACACTCCTTAAAATAAATTAATAAATAACAGGCTACCACCGCACAAATCTGTACCTCCTAATCTGCATTAAGACCTTAAGTCTAGAGAAAGCCTGAACACATTCTATTAAAATGACAAAGACATTTTGCTAAAGACAAAGAGAACATCATCAAAGTCATACCACATTTTTAAAATATTTTAAAATACATATACAGAAACAACATTTAAAAATAAAAGAAGATTTTTTTTTGGTCTTTTTGAGACAGGGTCTGCCTTTTTAGTTCCAGTTGGCCTGGAGCTCACTATGTAGACCAGGCTGGCCTTGAACTCTCAGAGATCTACTTGCCTCTGCCTCCAAAGTGTTAGGATTAAAGGCATGTGCCACCATGCCCAGCCAAAAGAAGCCTTTTTCAAAACAAAACTTTAACAAGAATGACACCTTTGAAGAAACCACAAACTGCAACCTAGAATTTCATACCCAACTAAACTAAGAGTGGCTATAAAGTACAACAATTTTCATGAAGAATAAAGAGGTAGAGTATACAAATCATAGAAATAACTGTGAATTCTCTTTTCTAAATATTAAAGCAAGAAAAAGATGAAATCTTAAAGTGCTTAAGGAATAATAAAATAGAAGAAATAAGATACATGTAAGTAAAACTAAAGACAAAGTTACCACTTAAACTGAATAATAGTAATGTTTATTTGAACCTCCTGTAGGAATATTAGCCTAAACTTCTAAATAAGAGGCCTAAGCAGGGTTGGAAACACCACAATGCACTTAAAGCATTCTCAGATCCTTCTATTGATTGGAAAGAAGAGAAGGCTATTGATTAAATTTAAACTTTCTAGGTCAAATGTAGATGTTAAAATTCAGATGTTGCTAAGGGAATGGAAAATAGAATTAATATTTAACATGTAAATCAATGGAAAATAAAGAATAATAAAATGAAAACTTACCAGTTTTGTAGAGATCAAGAAATGAAGAGTAGAGATGCAAGGAAGATCATGGGAAATAGAAAAACCAAATGACTCTAAAATGTATTTTGATATATCAGATATCATAGCAAATTATTTTTAAATTAAAGTTATTTGCATAGAATTCAATTTTAACATCTTTCTTGTTAATAAATCAAAAAAGTAAGACATTTATAAGCATATACAATTCAGGCACAATCCAGGTAAAACTTCTAGTCTAAAGAATGTATATGGGAAACTGAATTAGAGAATATAGGTTGAAATATACTTCATATAATCTCTCTGTTTTCAAGTACAGATGAATCTATATGAAAATAGGACACAAAGTCCCAGAAAAAATTAATTCATGAAAAATAAAAAGGAAAGCAACAAGTTCCATTATTTTATTGAAATTAAAATAAATTGAGGATTTGTTTTTGTTCTTGTTTTTGAGACAAAAATCTCACTATATAGCCCCAGCTGGCCTAGAACTTGCTATGTAGATCAGGCTGGCCTTGATCTCACAATGATCCATCTACCTCTGATTCATGAGTGTTGGAATTAAAGGCTACACCAACACACCCAGCAGAGGATGAATTTTTAAGAAAGGAATTTGTAGGGGTCATTATAACTAATCTTTCAAGAAAAAAAAAGGATTAGGAGAAAATCTTATAAGCAATCCTATACTAACAAATGATATAACATAAATAAAAATGGAGAAATTTTTATAAAGATGTTAGCTATCTCAAAACCAACTCGTGGAGAAATTAAAAATTCTATAGAAAGTTCTAACACCTTAAGGAATTAGTGATAGAAATGGTAAGCAGAAATTTTTCCCAGAGAAAAGCCCAAAGCCAGATTGCTTCACTGACAAATTCTATGGAACATCTAAAAAAGAATTAGCACTGTACAGAAGGGAAAAATACTTCTAAATAAAATACTAGGAAACTGAATCAAATAGCATATAAAAAGAGTTCTATATCATGCCAAAGTGTGATTTATCCCAGAATAGCAAGGTTGATTCAACGTGCAAAAATATAACCATATCACCATAACAATAATAGAATAAAATGGAAAAAAATCTCACATTAATAATCCCAATAAATGCAGAAAAACTTTCAACCAGATCAAACATAATTTTATGCTCTTAAAAAATTAAGAGGTTGGAAAGATGGCTCAGCAGTTAAGAGCACCTGCTGCTCTTGCAGAGAACCTGGGTTCAGGTCCCAGCACCCATGAATTACAGCTCACCGTTGCCTGTAACTCCAGCTCCAGGGAGTCCAATATGCTCTTCTGGCATCCAAGGGTACCTGAACCTATGCTTACACATACACATACATGTAAATAAATAATACAAATAAATAAAAATAAGTACAAGTAGAATTAACTCTTCTCTATATGATAAAAGGTATTGGGGAAAAATGTGTATCCAACCAAAATTAATGATAAAAAAATGAAGTTTCTCCTAAACTCTAGAACAAAATAAGAGTATCTACTCTCATCATTGGATTTAACATTATGCTAGAGGATCAAGCCAGAGTAATTAGGTAAAGAAAAATACAAATATGCATAGCAAAAGGAAAGAAACAAAACCATGATGGGACCTTACATACAGAAATCCTAAGGAAAACAATCTTAAAAAGACTTCAAAGTGAGTCTTTGAAAGCCATTCATGGGGTGGAGAGATGTCTCAACCATTAAGAGCAATTGCAACCCTTGCAGAGGACATGGGTTCAGTTTTCAGCACCCACATGCCAGCTAACAACCATCTGTAACTCCAGTTCCAGGGGAATCCAGTACCCTCTTCTGACCTCTGTGGGCATTCACCATGAATTCAAAGCCAGGATGGGCAACGATGTGAGACTATACCTTTAAAAAAGGACAAAATAAAAGAAACGAAATCCTGTCCCCAGACAGTGAGTCTCAGAGGACAGGACTGGGCCCTGTTCAGACTTGTTCAAGAGATAAACTAAAGAAGCTCCATGAATCTTCAGCAGCCCAGGGTCACTGTTGTGGCTTAGAGGGGTCTGAGAATTTCACAAAAATAAGTAGACTTCCACTAATCCCGTTCCTTTCTGGTCTCAGATGTCATGATTCTAAGGATTCCACTACCAAAACTCTTGGAACCAATAAACAAGTTCAGTAAGATGGTAAGACAAAAGTTTATACACTGGCATCAAGAAAGTTGATAATGGGGGCCTTGAGGGCGGGACCCAGGCGCTGGGCCAGAGGGTCCGGAGAGTCCGGCGGCCAGGGCGGCTGCGCCTTTGAGCAGGCTGCCGGGGCGCGGGCTAGATCAGGCATAACCCCCCCCCCGTTGGAGAACCTTCAGAACAAGAAGAGAAGAGTGCTTTGGCTTCCAATACCTAATATAGCAACAAAATTGAAAAGCAGACAAGTCCATACTCCATAAACAAGGAGGAGGAAGGGGAACAACAACAACAACAAAAAAGTTATCTGAAGGAGGAAAGCAAAACCGTCTGCTATTTGTGATCTAAACCACAAAAGGGAAGCCCACATGCCAGGGACACGACGAAGGGACAACATGGGAAAGACACAGGATAATCCTGCACCAAGCTCTACCAAACCTGTAGGAGACAGCTACAATGGGAACCCCTTGGAGGAGAACCAAGGAACAGATCTTAGAGGAATAATTGCAGACCTATGCAGAGAAATTAAAGAACATAAAGAGGAATTCAGAGAACTAAAGAGAGAGAATGAAAAACTCAAAAAGGACCTAGAGGGATACAATGACAAACATCAGAAAGAACTAAAGGAACAGATTGACAAACTCCGGAAAGAACTAGAGGGAGAAAAAAATAAAGAATATAGAGAACTAAAGAGAGAGAATGAAAAACTCAAAAAGGACCTAGAGGGATACAATGACAAACTTCAGAAAGAACTAAAGGAACAGACCAACAAACTCCAGAAAGAACTAGAGGGAGAAAAAAACAAACTCCGAAAGGAAGTAGAAACACTGAAAAAGGAAGCCAACCAACGAAGTAAGGAGCACCAAGAAGAGATTGAGAAGCACCAAGAAGAGATTGAGGAGCTCAAAAAGGAAATGGAAGTACTAAAAAAAACACAGGATGAAATGAAAAAGGAATTAGAACACACATTCAATCAAGAAGAAAGGAAAGGAAAAAGCCTCAGAAGTAGAATGGAGGAAGCAGAACAAAGAATATCAGATCTGGAAGATAACACAGAGCAATTAAAAAGCTCAAATAAAGACTATGAAAAATTTAAAAATACACAAACGTGGAACAACCAGGAAATATGGGACACTATGAAAAGGTCAAACGTCCGTATCATAGGAATAGAGGAAGGAGAAGAATCTCAAGAGAATAGTATTGATCAGATCTTCAACAGAATAATAGATGAAAACTTCCCCAAACTAAAAATAGACAAACCCATACAAATACAAGAAGCACATAGGACCCCAAACAGACAAGATCAGAAAAGAAACACCCCACGCCATATTATAGTTAAAATGCTAGATGCCCAAAATAAAGACAAAATTCTGAGGGCTACAAAAGAAAAACAAGTCACATACAAAGGGAAACCCATCAGAATTACAACTGACTTCTCGCCTCAAACCATGAAAGCAAGAAGAACATGGAGCAAAGCATTCCCAGTGTTAAGGGACTACGGATGCCAACCCAGAATACTTTACCCAGCAAAAATGTCGACTATACTTGAAGGAGAGAGAAAAATCTTCCATGACATAAACAAGATGATGGAATACATGTCTGGAAAACCAACTCTTCATAAAATACTTGAAGCAATTCAAAGGGCAGAAGAGAGGAGCAACAATCCTCAAACACCTAGGAAAAGAAACTAACAAAA